>CM031237.1:597528156-598128156 GCA_018340775.1 Taxus wallichiana var. yunnanensis | reverse complement strand
CGCGGTGTGAACCAGAAAACAAGAGGAGGAAACAACCACACATACTCTTGAGAAAGCATAGATCTGAGCTCTTTGGACTGGGGTGCGTGAAAGGGGATAGTGGTGCCGTGGGTGTCTTGGTCTAAGTTCTGGGTACCCGATCTGCAGAAATGCCCCGAAACCCTCCTCTAAGATAACGCTAATTGACTTATTGTCACGTGAATGTCATATGAGTGCTTCAAATTTCGTTGTAAGACCTCGTAATAAATAATCACCTAAAAATCCTAGATAAAGCATCAAAACCCTAAAAAAATAAAGATGCATATGAAGGGGTCGGACCATCCTCAGATACCACAGTGGTGGACTTACAAACTAAGTGTTGCACTACATCTCAAACCCAATGTATTTCTAGGTGTGTGTGCATGTGAAATCATGCCCTAGGTTGCTCTTGTCAATCACACTTTGTGAAGTAGTGAGAAAATAACTAGATATAGAATGTAGTAAATGTGTGCATGGAAATAATAGAATCCCCTCCTATGAAGTTTGATGCAAATGAACCAGCCTTGTGTGCCTTTTGATGGAGCTAGATGGATGTAAATGTAGCTTTAGATGTCTTTGATGGATGTAACTCTAGATGATGATAGTAGATGTTTAGTGTTTGGTCCCTCATTATGATCTCATAACTTTATATTTATATGGTTCTCTTGTTCTAACTTTGTAATTAACCCCGAAAATGTCGACCACCAAAAATATAGAAATCTTAAATGGCTATAAAGTGCCCAAAAGGTGAGAGTAAAGTTAAAGAGGATCAGGGTTCCCTGGAGGGGACTAGGCGCCTAGGGCACCCCAGTCAAGAATAGGAAAGATGTAAAATAACAATACAAACTGGGAAAGTGCAGGTGTAAGATGGGAAATACAACAACAAGTAATGTAAAAATGGCCAAATACATGGGTTAATTATTACTCTTTTCACTCAAGAACCATATGAATAGTAGTATGAGATCGAGACTAAATATTGACTCAAAGTGTGTGATTTAGTGACTACATTTGCTCCCACTTTATGTTGGTGAGTGGAAATCTCAGTAACATAAAGTATATAGAGATGTGTACCTAATAATCCATGTAGACTAATGTAGAAACGCGTCGAAGGACTAGACAAATCATGGAGTGATAAAAAGATGGAGCGTGGAGACTAAAGTTGCAAAAGTGTAAAAAGTGATGACAATGAACCTAGGATAGAAGTGCGTGCGTAGATGCCATTGTGTGTGGTGTACCTTCATGGTTAATATTGTGTGTGTGATGTACTCGCCATGTGTATGTTTTTGTTGACTTATTACTTCCTATACGAACGGACTTGTAAAATAGAAGATGATCAAGTAGTCAAATACACATGTATATGTGTAAAAATGCATGTATATAGTAAAAAAACTATAAATGAAGGTACCAAAATGAAAAAGGAACATGTGCACCTGATCTGTGATTAGACAAAAGGCAGGGTTCATTTTAAGAGACCTCTTGGAAATCGGAGGTGGAGAATACCTGGCGAATATCCTCGGAACCGGTTTCGCGGGAAGGCGAATTTTTTGGGGGTTGTATGAAAAAAATTTCTTGATTGTCAAGTGCTACGACAGAAGGCTGCAGACGCGACGGAGATTTTGCTGTCACACGTCAAAAAAATGCAATGACACGCGTCACTAGCCCTCAGTGATGCACGTCATTGCATTTTTTTGATGCGTGACAACAAAATCTCCTGTCGCGCGTCTGCAGCCTCCGCCCTCTGCTTTCTCATCAAAAAATCTCCGTGTCGCGCGTCAACAAACTCTTTGTCGTGCGTCTGCTATGTGTCAATATCTGTTGTACCTCCTTATCGCGCATCAACTATCTGTCAAGGTCGGACAACACCCTCGGTGGCGACGCGCAAGGCAAAGAGGCTCTAGTGACGCACGCATTGCATGCTTTGGACGCGTGACGAAATATCCCGTCCACGCGTCTGCAGCCTCTGCCCTCTTCTTATGCATCGAAAAAATCTCCATGTCACTCGTCAACAAACTCTTTGTCATGTGTCTACTATGCGTCAATATCTGCAGTATCTCCTTGTCTGAAAACCCTCCTTGTCGCACGTCAATAACTTACCCCCTTGTTGCGCGTCTATAATACGGGATATATCATATTGTTGAAAAATGTGAAGTAGAAGTGTTCTACCTGGCGAATAATATAGGTTTATATAGGGATATTTTTCAAGGGTAGGCAAAGTTTCACCCCTAAAAAAATTAAAGTGTAATTTTTAGGCGAACAGGTCACTAACCCGTGCAAAAAAATTCACCTTTTCAAAATTTTCAAAAATGGAATATTCACCATATTACGAATATTCGCCACTAAAATTTTCCCTGAAAAAAAGGTGTAGAAAGGATATTCTATATCCATCGCTGAAGTGCGAGTTTTTGGGTGATCTCATGCCACTATGGCCAAAGAAGTGTCGGGAGAAAGTTGTGTTATTCTCCAACTTGTAACTACTTCCCTGAGATTGGTGAAGAGATCTCTGTATTGTCTGGTTTTTTGGGTAATCTGATGCCACTATCCGAAGTAGTGTAGGGAGGAAAGTCCATTGTATCCTCCAACTTGTAACTTCTCCCCAGAATGCTAAGGAAAATATACTCTATATGGGCTTCATATACTTGTCCAACCCACTCCCTATAACTTGAATTGTATACTAAAGTGTAAATTGAACTATAGACTGAACTATATTGGTACCATGTGTAAACCCCAAATGATTCCCCCCCTCTTTGGGGTGCATGTGACGTCATGGATAGGAGAATACGGCCTCAAAAGAGGACTGACCATGTGAATTGAATTATGCCCTGCTGAGGAGGGGAATGTGATTGGTAAAGACCAAGGCACACACAAACAAGTGGCTAGGAAAACAAGTGTTAGTACGAACAAGCATGCATGTAGAAACAAACAATGTGTAAGCTAGCACATAAGCACATAATGTAAACACCCAAGAATATAATCATAGACCGCACAAAGTGGGTTGCAAATATGGGACAACACTCACGGTGTCGTAAGACACTCAAGGCTGATATGGCTGCAAACAAACAAGTATAAAAGCCAATAATCCTACAGAACAAATGTTGCACATGAAGCACCTGTTAGCATGTTAGAAAAATAACAAGTATGTCAAAGCATGTATAACCAGATAATGGAAAGTGTTAAGTAAAAAATGAAACAATATCACCTATAGTGTACAAATGTGGATGCCCCCAGTAGATAGTGTGTGAATCATTGGTGTTACATGTAGAAGTTTGGTATCTGTGATCACAACTAGAAGAGTACGTGAACGTGCATGTTTGTATGATAAAGATAATGACATACAAGATATTTATCTAACATGTGTAGTAAAGTGAACATGTAAAAACAAGTGCAAGCAAGAGTAAATGCAACCATAAAATGTAGTATGTTGTGGATGGATGGAATGGAATGCAAATTGAATGATATGTGTTGCATGACCCCCGAGTGAATGGAATTGTATGCAGTTATTTTCATTTAATATGCCCCCTCAACATTCAAGAATGAACCAGAAAAAAGAGTGTGTCATCGGAAATGGTCGAACTATGTGTTGTGTGTAGTACATTGTGATGAGTGTGTAGTGATGAGATGTGACATAGCAATGACGTGTGTGTGACCCTATAGCATAAGTGTATATCATGACTAGATGAATAGAAAGGAGGTGGTGATTTAGCCTAAAGCGTATACCACTAAAAAATGTAAGTGAAAGTGATGGTACGACATATCACAAGATGATGCTAGAAGAAGTGACCCTATAGCCTAAAGTGTATATCACTAATCCTAGGAATGTCACATGGGAAAAATAATATTGAATGATGAACGTGTGAGCGGGATGTGGTCCATTTGTGTTGTATACCCTCAACAATCTAGTATGGACCATGAGACTAGAGTGTGTCATCGGGTAGTAAGTGCAACAGCATAGAAGAGAATAGGAAAATGTGTATTGTGTGTGGTAGGATGAATAATATGTAATTTCATATGTGTGGCTAACCTAATATGTGTAGATGTAGAGTAGATGTAAGATGCAATGTAAGATGACATGTATGATATAGGAAATATGCACAATATGTGATAGCTATGATGTAACATAGGTAGAATGTGTATGATGTATGTAGGAAAAATTGTAGGATGCAAAGTGTAGAATGTATGAAGACGCGCAATATCTATAGCTTGTAGTGTGTAACATGTAGATGATGTAGGATTGTGTGATGATATGTGATGCCTAATGTGTAGTGACTATTGTGCAATGTGTGGGGTCCATGTGTATAGAATGCCCTCAACAGTCAAGTGTGAACCAAAGTACAAGAGTGTGTCATAGGGTAATGATGATGTAGATGCATATGCTAAGATGTACGTGCTAGAAGGTAGGTGTGCAATAATTTTGATGCTAGGGAGAAGTATAGATGTATTTCCCCAAGTATGTAAGCGATGAAGGTCTAATCAAAAGACACTAAGTGGATCAATGTAAGGAGTAGTTTCCTTAACAAAAGTGATGGGACACTAAGGTGATAAAGGAGTGTGACCATCAATTGGTTCATCATCATAGTAAGCTTCATTCGGGTCCCAGTCATCGACATAGGTATGGTCTATAGCAGATGGCGGAATTACAATTTTAACTATAGGAGGTGGTTATTGAGCATGACCTGGTGATATCGCGGGTACCTTTAATGGAGGAGGTGTGAGCTCAACCTTAAGAGGAGGTTGCTTAGTTTGACTTGATAGCACTGTAGGTGACTGAGGAGAAGGAGGTGACGGAAGACAAACCTTGAGAGGTGATTGTGTAATTTGAGTGGATTAAATAGGTGGTGCTTGAATGACTGAAGAAGAAACATGAGAAGTGGTAGCATGGTGCTAATTGGAAATAGGATAATATTTAGGATCCCATTTGGGTATATTATTTGTAGGTTGTCATACAATAAAAAAATTTATAGCGAATGAGATAAAGCCTTGATGCTTAAGATATGTGATTCTTCATTGTAAATCATAGCAATAGTTTTCATTATGTCCATTGATTCGATGATAATTACAATATGGACGACCTTGATATTTTGCTAGCCGATAAGGAGGATAGTAATGAGTAGGCAGTAAAGTGATCAATTGATGATTAAGGAGCTCAATAAGAATGTCATGTTGCTTAGTATTGTGATCAAAGATGAAAGGTTTTGGTAATGGTATAACTTGAGGCTCACTAATATGAGCACATGTAGCAGACATAGAATGAGAATGAGATGTAGAAGAAGAACAAACATGAGCCTAAGAAGCGTCCTTAAGATGTTGGATTTCAAATTTGAGGGATGTAATCATGGATTCCATAGCCTTAAATTTTTCTTGAAATAAAGCATGTAAAGCTTGAATTGAGTCCAATATGGATTGATTAGATGAAGGATCACAAGGACTAGGGTCATCGATAAATGATCAAACATAGGACTTATTTTGTATGTGGGGTATCTTTATGAAGATATGTGGTGTCTAGGGATTTTTGAAGAGCAACATGGAAATTGGGATGCATCTTAAGAAAATCAAATAAAGAAACTTGCACAACTTTGGGAGCCATGATAGAGAGAAAATGAGGATCCTAAGCGTGAAAGCAGTCAATTCACCAAAATGATTAAACTAAAATGTAATATCCTAGCCTAATTTGATATTATGCAAAGCTGTAAATAACAACTAAATAAATAAAGGAAATGAACCAAACAACTAAGTAAATAGAAATTTGAAACCCTAATGTGTAAGAGAGGGTTAATAATTCCTTAGTTGGTTCGACGAAGGTGTGGGACCGTATCGCAGTGTGAAATTAAAAAATAGGATGAGGAAACGCCCACATAGAATCCCGAGAAAGCACAAATCTGAGCTCTTTGACTGGATTGGGGCACCTAAAACAGATAGGGGTGCCCATGGGTGCCCTGGTCTGAGATCTAAGATCTGGGCACCCTGGTCTATGGAAATGTCTTCAAACCCTCCTCTGAGGTGTCACTAAGTGATTGGCTACCTTCGCTTCATGTTGTGTGAATTTTTTTGGAATGCGTTAGATGTCATCAGTAAGACCCGCAATAAGGAATCACCTGCAAAACCCTAGATAAAGCATTAAAACCCTAAAAAATAAAGATGTATATGAAGGGGTCAAACTATCCTCAGCTGCCATAATGGTGGACTTACTGATTGAGCCCCGGCACTACATCTCAAACCCAATATATGGAAACAATAGACTTCCCTCTTATGAATTGTGATGCAGATGAACCAACCTTGTGTTCCTTGTGATGGAGCTAGATGAATGTAAATGTAACTTTAAGTTCCTTTACTAGATGTAACTCTAGATAGTGATATTATATGTTTAGTGTGTGGTCCCTCATTATGGTCTCATAACTTTATATTTATATGGTTCTCTTGTTCTAATTTCGTAATTAACCCCGAAAAGGTTGACCACCAAAAAATATAGAAAGCTAAAATGGCTAGAAAGTTCCCAAAAGGTGAGAGTAAAGTGCAAAGAGGATTAGGGCACTTAGAGAAGACTAGGGCACACAGGGCACTTAGATCTGATCAAGGTGCCCAATCAAAAATAAGAAAGATGCAAATGACATTACAAATCAAGGCGCTTAGAGGTGTAAGATCGGAAATACGACAAAGAAGCAATGTAAAAATGGCCAAAGACATGGGTTAATTATTACTCTTTTCACTCAATAACCATATGAATAGTAGTATGAGATCGGGACTAAATATTGACTCAAAGTGTGTGATTTAGTGACTACATCAACAAGGAAATACCCACATCTAGTTATTTGCTTGTTTAGTTTATTTTATTTTAGAATAGAAGCAATTTACATTTAATTAGAAATAATTGTAATGTCTCGTGTAGCTTCCTTTTATTTAATTCCAGAAAACAGAAAATCCTCAAAAACATTAGATTAAATTAATTAGTTTCATTTATTTTTCTTATTCCTTATCTTTTAAAAATCTTCAAAAATACAAAAACAAGTAGATTAGATGTATTTCATTGTCTTAACTAATTAGTTCCTTTCTTTTAATTAATTAGTTACACGTAGTTTTAATTAGATTCAAGGAGAGTAATCAATTTGATTTAATTAAAATTTTCTTGCATTTCTTTGTTAATTTAGGCACATAGATTTAATTAGATGGGAATTAACACAACTCCCTATGTTTCCTTAGTTGGCTTAGGTTACCCGAACATTGACCTTTCCTCTTCCGATTATTTGCGTGTTTGTTTACTTCCTTAGATTAATTGTTTTGCATGTCCACATGACCATCCAAGGCCCCAGAAACCCAGACAAAGTGTGTGTGATCCAAGAGTGCCACAACCGAACACAATTACATAATTGACAAATATTGATCAAGGCCTTAGACAACTCATATTCCAAACCACCCTAGCCTGGCCAAGATTTATCTCGAACTAATAGCCTTGAATGACGAAGCTTACAATCGTTTTGGTGCAATCATCTTTGTCAAGATTAGATTCCGCAATCAGTATATTTTTCCTTCCCGCATCTCTTCTCACACCTCCATGACCTTGTCTGGAGATTTTTATGCATGCAAGAGACACAAAGACAATTCCCATATATCCCACATCTCATTCAAGGTATATTTGGTGATTTTTATATTGATTGAAACCTTCGTGTAGCCATTATCCTTGACCATTCCATCTCACCCGAAAAGGTTAGATAGACGTTCATTTCCTTAGACGAGCACATTCCCCGTAGTTCCCGTAAGAGACATTTGTTTGCCTTGATCTACCTTTTATCCATTTTCACCTATTTTGGTATATCCTGCCTACTCATCCTATTTATACATTCCATAGCCATATTTCCATCTCATATCGGTTGTCCCAAAGACGACTGGGGGTCGAGTACGACTTAGAGTCACATGTTGATTCTTAGTTGTACAATCACCCTAGGTTTCGATAAAATTAAACACTACACATGTCAAGGTTACTTTGTTGTGTACCAAGGTATATTATAGTCATGTCCCTTATATAATTAATGTGGTGAAGGTATACTCTTTTAAAGTGGATGTCGGGCCCATTTTTATATAGTAATATTTGCTTGTATTTGCTTCTATCTTTTCACCTGTGACATATCCTTTTGGACTCTTTTGCACTAGATTCCTTATTATATGTGTGTGTATACATACATACATACATGCATGCAATGTAATGTATGTATGTATGTATGTATGTATGTATGTATGTATGTATGTATGTGTGTGTGTGTGTGTACATGTACGTGTGTTCGTATGTATATATGTTTGTGTGTGTACACACATATGTATATGTATATGTATATGTATACACATATATGTGTATATCCATATATATATATATATATGTATATATACATATATCCATATATGTATGTATATATGCATATATCCATATATGTGTATGATTGTATATATATATACATACATAGATATATGTGGGTGTGTGTGTGTGTGTGTGTTTACACACACACACACACATATGATTTTCGAGGCATGGGGTGCCCATATAGTACTACCTTGTTTCAAAAACAAATCACATATTCATCTAACAGAGGTCTTGTATCAATGTAATCAACATCTAAGAATTCATCTTGTTTGAAATCAAATTCAATCATTGGGATTAAGCCATGACCATCGAATGTACAAAGACAGAGCCACCCCATAATTTGTACTTGAGACATCAGATTTAGTAGTTCATATTTATTTCCATGTTATTGAACCATGTTTGTGTAATTATGATTTGTTTTCTAAGGGTGATATAATGATAGCATGTGTACATGGATTCCATGTGTAATATGTTGAATAATATCGATGTAACCTTCAAAATTGGTCGATCATGTTGAATTAGGTCATAAGTATAATGGGTAACCTAGGTTTTGATAAAATTCAATCCTACACATGTCAAGGTGGCTTTGTTATATATCAAGGTACATTGTTATTATGTCCCTACTATAATTAATGTGGTGAAGATGTAATCTTTTAGAAGTGAATATAAAGTCCATTTTCTATATTAATCAATTGTCCCTTATCTAGATCTATCTTGTCACATGTGAAAAATCCTTTTGGACTCTTTTGCAATATATTCCCTTATTGTACACACACATTCACACACTTTTTATGGCACAAGGTACCCATATAGTACTACCTTGTTTTAAATATATATTTTTTTACTTATCCAGCTAACATGGAAAGAAAACTACATCATTTTTGTCTTCAAGCATAAACATATGTTGACATGTAATGTTTTAGTATAATTCCCATGTTATTATGAGTTATAATTTCATTTGCATGCCTTGTAAGTGATTAGTGTCAATTGTATTGTTATATTTAAAAAATTCAAATTGTGTTACTTTGTATATGTATTTGAGATCGAACCTTTTGATAGTTACATTCAATGTACATGTGATAGGTTAGCCAAAGCATGGATTTAGGAATATACCAACCATAATCATATCGTAATTCGAATTGCTTAAGATTTTATGTTGAGACGTTGTTGGTGGTTTATTTTTTTATTTAAAAGTGTGGTTTAATTATTTGATTAGATTAAATGATTTTATTATTTGATTAAATTAAATGATTTAATTAATGATGAAATTATTTGATTTAATTATTGAATTTTTTTTTGACTAAATTGTTGATAAAATCACTTGACTAAATTTTTTATTAAGTTTTTTTTATTTAAATGTGATGTTTATTAATTGTATGCATGTGAGCTTATCTTACCCTTTTCTAAGCCCTCTCTCCTACACCCTTGAAGTTTCTAGAAACCTTTAATGAGTCAAGTGGATGATTTTTAATTCATCAAGATGGCTTGTTTTGGCAAAAAGATACTTAATTTGATGACTCCATCTTGTCAAAATTCAATGCCCTACACCTTAAGATTGTAGTTGGAGTAAAAATTGGCTATAATAACTTCTTTTGGAGTTGGGGATACATCATAAATACCTTTATTTTGGAGGAGGAAAAATAATGTCATGATTTCCATACACCATGTAAGGTGGAGTTATAAGGCATGGTTGGAGTTAAGAAAAGGAAGTCTAATTGGTTAAAATAAGAAGAGATGGGAAGGTACAAGTTTCACCATCTTATTGGCCTTTGAAGTTTAGTTTTTCATATATATAGAGAGAGAGAGAGAGAGGATGGTTACATATGTTACCACTTTTAGCATTTTGAAATTCAGATTTTGGAGCCAAGGAAGAAAAAAAAGGAAGCAAGAAAGCAAAGGCAGAAAAAATTGAGCAAAGGTGGAAGGAGGATACACCCAAAAAAGAAAGAGTGGAAGTCATGGATTTACATAAAGAAAAAATAAGAATTGCTTTTGAAAAGATTAAGGTAGGAAATTTGTATGTTTTTAAAATGTTTGAATTTTTCTTGTTCTATCATTTACAATATATTGAAAAAAAAATTATTTATACTTTTAATTGTGCATTCTCTATTGTTTTCACATTGAAAATAAGTGAAGAAAATAAAAATTTATATGCTTTCAAATTTGTACATATTCTCTTCTATCTCCTTGAAATATGGTTTAAGAGAATGTATATCAAATGTTCTCCACCTATTTTGTTTTCCTTGTTAAATGCCCTTCAAGAGCCTCAAGAATTTTTTTATTAGTATGTCCGCTGATTTATTTTGAGATATTTTACCTCACACTCATTTTATTATTTTATGTATTTTTTTACGAAAAAGAAATTAGATTCTTTTTTACGAAAAAGAAATTTTTCAAATTATGTGATTAATGGCTGAATTGCATAGCACAGCAAAAAGCAAAACCACAAAATCACAACAGCAATAAACACGAGGAGGAGGATAATGAAGTTCATCCCAAAATGGAATACGTCCGTTCAAAAGACAAACCGATATATAAATGATGCAGAAAATTAAATTTTTACATCACCTATCTACTTTCACTGTCCAGCATCGGTCGACCTGGCTCTAGCCTGTCTATTTCGGCATCTCTTGGCTTCGACCGACATTCTATGATCAACAGTTCTTTGTCTGTAGCTCTGGCTACTGGCACTAGCTATTGGCACTCAATAATGTTGTTTACAAATTTGAATCTCTAGCCGAAACGATAATAATTCCTCAATGTCTCTTTAATGGTCACTTACGACCTCTAAGAAAATAATATCGGTGCAATACGGGCTTTAATGGCCTCTCTACGATCTCAACAACTCATAATGGGATCTTTGGCGTCTGGAAATAGTGTCAACAGAATAACGAGCTCTCCAGCCTTTGGCAATAACGTCGACGGACTCTCTTCCCTCTGGCAATAGCATCGACGGAGTTTGATCTTTGTGTCGACTGATGGGCTCTAATGGCCTCTTTGGCGACCTTGTCAGTTATAAAATTTGGCGTGCACGTAGGCTCGCATCGTTACAAGATCATTCGGGCTCTTGGCCTCAATAATTTCATTTACAAATTTGACTCTCTAGCTGAAGCGACAATAATGCCTCAATGGGCTCTATCTCCATTCACAATATCTTAATTGACTCCGAAAAAATCCCCATCTCGACTCCATGAGATATATGCGCTCCTCCACAAGATCCTTTATGAACTCTGCTCTGTGAGCTGCGACACTCGATTTCCATCCCCTCCTCCGAACTTCTCCTAGCTCGGATGGGCTTGAGAGGATTCGAGCTTCAGTGGTTTGCCCATGCTTTGCAAATGCATTTCATGGGCCTTTTATAGGCTTCTCGGGCCTGATAAATAATTTATCCTTTTGTTTACAAAGTTCCATACAAGGAGTTAAAATAGCCTTTGATAAAGCGTTAGCGAATATTTTCGTGAGGATTAAATCCCATTTAATTCGCCACCAAAAATAATCTTATTGCTTTATATTTGAGCGTAGAGATAGATAATATCCCACTCACCCTTCCAATGGGCTATAAATCTTATAACCACCCCCAAGTTGATGCTTAGCATAGGTTTTGGCACAAAAGCCCATATTGATCAGGCAAGGACCCCTATAAATGCTTGGCGGTATCCACAAACTCCACACGGCCGCTTGCTTTTGACAAAGGCCCCTTCCACCAAATTTACGTGGCATGTTTACCACCGAGCACTTTGACTAGCACTTCCACCATACACCTCCACGTGGGCCTTTCAAGGAAGCCTTTACCCTTCCCACTCAATTCACCCAACTTGTCTTGTATCTCGATTTCCAACTCGTGGCAATGTCTAATTTGATGATGTCACTATAGCGATAGGGTTCCCCTCTCAAACAAAAGTCGAACCCATTAGTTTTCACCTCGACCATCGAAGACTAGAGGATAAAACAAACCCTTT
The DNA here is from genome assembly GCA_018340775.1 of Taxus wallichiana var. yunnanensis. Lineage (NCBI taxonomy): Eukaryota > Viridiplantae > Streptophyta > Pinopsida > Cupressales > Taxaceae > Taxus > Taxus wallichiana. The sequence continues at coordinate 598,115,835 of CM031237.1, read as the reverse complement.
TGATTTGTCAATATTTTCACTTATCGCCACTTGTCGAATCCAATAGTCCAACTAGCGATCTCATGTAGTGCCAATGTGTTGTTGTGCTTATGCCCTCAATTCTACATGTTGACACCCGATCTTGCACAAACGATGTCTTCCACATGCGGTGTCCATTTCGACTTGTTCAAAATGCTTGGAACATTGATTCCAAGATCTTCCGTAGATTAAACAAGTCCTGGGAGGTTTGGGAACTTTGAAGCATGAGTTGACCTTTGTATCATGGTATGCCCCAAGTGGGAAAATGTAACCATTGTAATTAAAAGAATTGGCTGCCCCCATATAAGAAATATATTATCAATGGAAGTACAAGATTAGCATGCCCCTTTGTGGGCAATATGTAAACAATGTAATTATAAGAATAGTTTACCTCTATTTAGGCAAGTATAATCATCAAGCACAAAATTTAGTTTGCCTCCAATGGGAAAATATAAGCAATATAATCAAAGGAACATGTTGCCCATAATAGGAAAATTATAATCAATGGAGGTACATAAGCACCACACCCCTTATCGAAATATATAAGACTAGGAATGGGTTGCCCTTGCAAAAATGTATAATCAACACCAACATAGGAATCATATGCCACAATATGGGCATAGTGTAAGATATATAGCATAATAAATTATATGCCCTCATGTGGACAATATATAACAATGTAAGTCATAAGCATAGGTTCTTGCATCCAATACATGGATGATGTGGATCATGGCAATGTAGGCAAAGATGATGTGGATGATGAATATGAGCATGGAGAAATCATGATGAAGCTCTTCCAAACTATATATAATATACATGCATATATGTATATATGAATGCATACATATGTTTATACACATACATGTAAGTAACATGTATGGATGTATATACAATTGTATAATTATGTAATACATAAATTTATATATAAGTAGGGAGTAATCATGATGAAGGCCTTCCAAACTATAGATAATATACATGTATGTATGTATATGTATGTATGTATGTATGTATGTATGTATGTATGTATGCATGCATGCATATAAATGTATATACATTGCATGCATGTATATATACATACATAGAGTTTCTATTTCATGTTTGGCATGCTTTCATCGTGAGTATTCCATGTTTGGTTTCTTACATGACATTGTTTCATGCTTGTTGAATTTTCATACTTTGCTTAGTTTAATCATGTGTTTTCTATGTAGTAGCATAATAAGAGACGTGTTGTGCAAAATCATAATTGGAAAATATGAAGGAATGAGAATTTCAAGAGAAAAAACTATCAATGAAATTAGTCAACTAGGTAGAAGAATATACAAGACAAAATAACAAACAAATCCTTGCTTGTCGACCACTTATATCACAAGCATGTGTGCTTAGAGATGAACTTTCCCCATAATTTTGATGTCATCATTAGAAAGGTGATGTAGGATTTTGGGACGAGATAAAGCAAGTTAAATCGTGGGTAAAGGCTAGAAACAAACTCGAAAAACAAAGGAAGATAATCTGAGAAAGCACTAGGAAAGAAAATGTAAACCCCTTAAAGCTTAAATAAGTAGTGAAGGTAAAATAAAAAGGTTGAGGTAAGGACAATGCAAAATCGTTAGAAAAATGGGTTATCAACCATAAATGTAAGAGGAAATATTAAGTTGAGACAGGAAATCGTGAGAGGAAACAAGAATCCAAGTGGGTAATCAAATAATAGAAGAAAAAGTTAGAGAGAATTGATTCAACAAAATCATAAATCAAATGAACATGCAAATAATCATATAAATATAACAGGGACATTAACTCAAAGAGATGATGAAAGAAAAGAAACTATGTACAAGAGGAAAAGGAAACTATGTACATTAAGGATCAAAAGAAAACTATTCATGATAAGGAACAAAATAAAGTATGTAGAGTAAATAGAGAAGACTCGTTTATAAGCAATTTTGGCTCACTAAATAAACTAACCAATTATATATCATGTTCATTAGAGTCATCATCATATTCTATATATTGATAAGAATGTGTATCATCTAAAGAAAGATTTGGATGCATAGATCTCCATGAGTCTTGAAAACATAAGGCATTGCCATCATCATTGGTGTGTTGTGGTGTGCCTCTTTACATTATAATATATCATTTATTTAAGTATTAGTTTGAATCGTAAGATCATTTGTAAGCATTGTCTTTCGTTGTGCAATGAAAAGTTATTGTAAGCATACCCTTGCAGTGTTGATTTAGATTTTAGAATTTGTAGCTCGAGATGTTTGAGGTCTAATTGATAATTGCTTTGGTATCATTTTAGGTATACAGTCGTGTTGAACTTGTTGTGGAGAAAGAATATCTCTATGGTCATGTACAAATTTTATATATTGTTGTAAGGTTTATGGTATTATTCATATCTTATTAATGCATGGTCTTCCAAGTAAAAGATCATAGGAGTTGTTGTCAAAGCACCACTTGAGACAATACAAAGATTATTTTATGAGCCACAATGACAAGTAACTATATATAACTAAGTGATTTCCTAGTAATTCCATTGTATCCCTTGAAAATTGTGGTAATGCCCACTTAATCTCTCTTTTAATATCCGAAGTTATCAATAAATTTGTATGTGCATATATTGGTACTTCAATCATTATCAATCATAACTCCCTCATTTATTGTGGATATGTGCATAAGAGCATGTACGAATAATGGTCCATTACAAGAGCTATAATTTAGGATTTCACCGTCATAAAATACAATAGGAGGCTCTTTTTTTGTTAAAACAAAAATACGCCAATAAATCCATCAAGTGGATGGGCATTAGAAGCTTACGGTTGGCCATTTTCATCCATCATAAGAACATTAATTTTTTTGTGATTGGTCACCATGGTTCGAAGAGAATTTGTAAATATTTTCAAATGTTGATTTTGTTGAGCCATTGATTCATTCAATATATTGTTTCTTTCTACTATTTTGATTTGATTATTTTCAATGGGGTCTTAGATCTTATGTTTCAAAGTTATGCACATATTTGATTAATGTTATAGGCATCCATGATTATCAAAGTATGCGTTAGTTTCATAGTTTTTAACCAATGGCCTTGATGGATCCAATTCACTAATAGGAGTCAAAACAATTATACTATATTCAACGTCTTTTGTTGACTCACTTAACCTTGTAAATTGCCTACATTCCCTTTATTGAAATAAGACTAGGTTGTTGTTCGGTTGTTTTAAAGCATTTACCACATTCTTGGCCGAAATTTTAGGTTGAAAAGCATTGTCAAACTTTGGCCTTGAAAAAAAAAATTGCTTGAATTTTTTCTCCACTAGAGGTGGGACAAATAGTTCCATATTCACGCTTGTTGGCCTCTAAAAGCTTGATCTCAACATTTTTAACAACGTGACAAGCTCATCAAAAGATTGGTAATTGTTGAAACCCTTTTTGTCCTTGATAGGTGTAAGCAAGCTCTAGAAAATGGCTTTGAAATTCACTTTTAGGAAAATTGTGAATCATCTTAGTAACCGTAGTCTTGAGCCTATGCATATACTCACTAATAGTCTTATTAGTAAATTGTCTCATTTGAGCAATTTGTAAAAGGAAAGCTTCATGTTAATGTTGATTTAAAAGTATGCAACATTGGTCAAAGCATTTGTAGTTACACTAAGTAAAATATAAAGCCTTCAAACTCTTAGGAAACAATTTGGTCAATAATTTATCGAGTGTGCAAAGTCTACGCAAGAGGCATAAAATGACCGAACATTGATAAAGGATCTCCTTTTCCATTGTATAATTCAAACTTTGGAGCCACAAGTCTTGTTAAAAAGGGGTATGCAAGCACTTCATAAGCCAAAAGGTTAAGTGAAACACCTTTGGAAGTGACCCTATTACATGGCTTTTGAGTACCTTAGCATAACATCTTTATTTTATTTTATTTTACAAGTCACACACAACATATATCATTGTGGTCATTCTAGAAGGAAGAAAAGCAACAAAAGAGAATAAGTTGGAATAGAAACATTAGGTAAAGAGGCATCTTGAGAAACATTGTGAGCAATTGAAAGAATTCAATAAATATGTTGGGCATTTAGAAGACTTTGAAAAGTAAGGCAAAATTTGAGAACTTGAGAATCAATCAAATTATGTTGGCAAGATAGAGATGCATTATCAATAACAAAAACATTAGGAGAAAGTCTTGAAGAAATTTTTGAAATAACTAACCTACTACAAAAGAGGTGATCCCCAAGTGCATAATCATCATTTCTAGCATTCAAATATCTATATATCGCCTTATAGGTCTTATCTTATTAAACACCATTGGTTGGCCTCTTGACCTAGGATTTGACATTGATTTTCGTTTATCACATTCATCAAGACAACTATTCCACTAAAGTGTTTCAATATGTATTTTCTAATGTCAACAAGATCTCAAGGTCTTTCTTGATCGTCAAAAGTGATTTGTTTTCTTTTACTACCCTCACATTCAATATTAATTTGAGAATCATTCATAACATTTTCTTTCAAAAATATCATTGGAAGAGAATACAATTATAGGAACATCATGGATATCATTTAAAAGAACCATTTTCTTTTCAAAAATTCTAGGATTAAGCCAAAGGAATCTCAACAAAATCAATTGGATTGAAATTTATCCAAATCCTTCTTCTAGATGGGGTTTTGGATCGAATCACTTTATATGGCATAAAAGATATAGCATGTAAAGAACAATAACCGAGGCATTATAATACACGGTAGCTATTGTTAATAGAGTTGGAACAATTGAATAAAACAAACAATATCTAACCTTATATAAGGCCACAAGCAATGCGGGTTCAAAAGAGGAAACCCTAGGTTGGATGTAAGGTTCAAGTTCACCAAAAGATGAAACCTTACGGGTGTATTCAATAGAATATGGGTTCGCCAAAATGTAGACGTAAAAAATAAGCTTACATTAACACTGCACTACAACTAACCACATAACATTACAATTATATAGATAGGTTTAATACAAGAAAAACAAGGGTAATTCTTACTGAACATACAAAAATATAATACTTTAAATGCTCGGTAAAGAGGGGGTTCAAGGGTGATACTAGTTTTGATGCAAACCAAGAGACAATCATAAGAAACAAAGAGTGCAAAACATGTCCAAACAAAGTGAGCGAAGTAGACCAGGAAAACTCATCACAAACAAATAACCTCTACTAAGACCTTAACATTCCTTAAGTGATAAAACCAAAACCATAACAATATATTTCTCGTAGTTTTGGTTACGGTACAAGATGAAATGACACGGCTATGGTTGTTTGCTTCAAGCTCCAAAAGCCTAGCTTGTTTTTTTAGAAATGATTACACGTCGAAAACCTACTCTTTTTATATGGAAATCCGCGATCGCAACTCCTTGAAAAACCTTAAAAACTCGGAAGGAAATAATGGAAGCCGATGTTATCTTTTCATTATAATCAAACCTCCGAGGATCGTGAACAAATCGAGATAACAACACACTAAGTATAATGCCATTCAATTAGCAATCCAATGTAATGCAACTACCCCCACCCTTGTCATTTCCATCTCTTTAATCAATGCAACATATAAATGTTAGTTGCTCTTCTCTAAATGCTTGAAATTTGTGTTTCATGAGGATCTCTTAAAATAATGGAATTTCTTTACTTGTTATGATTGATTGTCTTTGTCATGATTATTGTCCTAAATGCGCTTATGTATTTATAGACTTATTAAATTCAAATTAAAACCCTATTGGTGCACAAGCCGATGCACAATAGGCGGTGAAGCCAACAAAGAATGACCAAAAACACTAGGGTGGGCCATAAACGGGTAGAAGAGCCCACACATAAAAACCATAACCATAGTCGAATAGTTCTTGTATCATCCTAAATGCACTTATGCATTTTTAGAGTTCTTGAGTTCCAATTAGGACCCCATTATCGTGCATGCCAACATATGATGCACAAGAGAAGCCAACAAAGGAGAACAAAAACCATTGGGGACATAAATAAGGGTTAGAATAGCCCATGCAAAAAAACAAAAAAGAATCATATTAATACATTTCTAATAAAAACCCCATAAACCTTGAAAGTACAAGGGAGAATACCAATGAAAAGAGAAAACATGCAAGAAAAAGATAAGTCAGGGACATACAGAACATTGAAATTTGAACAAACACACAAAATACAAACCAATAAGGGCCTAATCTAAACCAATAATTGATAAACACAAATAAACTAGCACTATAATAAATAACTAATCACATACCAAAATTAGGTGTATACATAAACAAACACATTTGGGGAATGTAGAAAATTGACATGTTGTCCCCTAATCTTTTTGTATGTTTGTTTTTTTAATATTTTATTCTTGATCAATTCTAACGTCTACTATAAAAAATTGACAGGCCAAACAAAAGGGTAGGATAAATAACAAAATCTTGATTTGTCACATTCGTAAACAAAAATACACATCTTCATGTTTTTATTAAGTTTTTCAATGACAAATATGGTAGGATAAATAAAAAAACTTGATTTAGTTCATTCGTCAAACAAAAATACACATTGTCATGTTCTTTTAAGTTTTTTAACTGACAAATAATATAGGGTAAATGACAAAATATTGATTTGGCTCATTCATCAATCAAAAATACACATCTTCATGTTCTTTTTAACTTTTTCTATGACAACATTTATTATGTGGTGCAACTTTTATAATTTCTTCAACTATTGTTTTTGATTAGCATGTGTGTCCAACCATGAGGTCCCCTTGCTTTGGGAACAACTTCCACTCTAGATAATATGCATATTGATATTGTTTGAAAAAACACATTTTGTAATATTTATTATGTCAAAGGGCCACTTATGTGACACAACACTCGAGTAGGAGTTAGAGTGGTTTGGGTCTTATATCCACCTTTCTATATGACTACGGTTTTGGGTTTTTTTATATATATATAGCATTTTACATTATTGTAAGTAATTGCCACACTTTTGGCGCCATTATTAGTTCATCATTTTGGTTCTTGGTAGGTACACTATGGCCCACACACTCGTAGATAGGTTGACACATTTACAAGAGTAGAATAAACATGAGGCGAATTGATTAAGATGTCTTATGTGTCATGACAACCGAGTAGTAGTCACGGTCTTTGATACATCTCGGATTGTTTTAACGTGGTATAGATAATTGCCACACTTTTGGTGACATTTTCAATTCTTCGTGTGGTTCTCAGTGAGTACACTATGGCCACACACTCCCAAAGGTTCAACCATCGTCCAAAACATGAGTCCAATTGATTGAGTGCCTTACAAGATGCTTCCCTGGTACTTCCAAAGAATCAGTCCACAATTAATAAGCTAGAATCTCAAGTAAATCATGGGTCATGAAGAACATGCAAGTAAATCAATGTCTTCAATTGAACAAGAAGCATATGTATTGCCAAAACGCCAATCAAAGGCGGAGCCTTGTTAATCGGATGAGGGATCGTTTACAGGAGTAAATATTGTAATAATTGAAACATCACAATAATACAACAATTGGATGGTGATATTTACACAGTCCCAACAATCAACCTATATTTACAGTCCATGTACATAAACAGCTTTATAGAGATACAACAAATCAATAAATTACAGATCCACATTTTTTCAATGCAATGGACCAAGAGGGATAAAGTAAATTTTGCAAAGCAAACTGATTCTTACAAAGTAGATGTCATGACTGATGAGTGGATCCCATGCTCATGCAAATCTGGTTTCTGATGTGTGACAAACGGATTTCCAGAAGCATCTAGATCAACAAGGGCAGTGTCACCCGCTTTATAGCTATCTGCGAGAAATGCTTCACATACAACATCTTCAACCAGGCGTGTAAGTGCTCGGTTTTAGAGGCCTTGCACCATAATTACGATTGTAACCTTGTCGACATATAAGATTGAAGATAGCCTCTGACACTTTTAGACCAATTCCCATGCTAGAGAGTTGTTCTCTGGTCTTGTTCAACATCAAACCCAGTATGTCACGTACCTGTACAGTAATTAAGCAAGCAATTAGAAAATAATTTATGACATACTTGCAAATTTGCAATACAGCTCACCTAACTGAGCAAACAGAACTTTCAACCAAATTTAATGTATGACCCATACCTGATGCTTTTCTAATGAACGAAAGACAACCACCTCATCCATCCTATTTAATAATTCTGGCCGAAAATAAGACTTCAACTTCTTATTGACCAATGCTTTTAGAGCCAAATGTTTGTCTCCATCCTCTTCCACAAAAGCGAATATCCCATTACTTCGACCTTTCACTATTGCTTCAGATCCTATGTTCGATGTCATAATGATAACCGTATTTTTAAAAGAAACCCACCGACCCTGTAAAAAATTACTAGTTATACTCATGTGCTTCATAAGTATGCATAACTCCATCCTACTCTGCAGGCCATTTTGGAGAGATGTTAAGATATTGCATACTCACTCACCTGGGAATCAGCAAGATGGCCCTCCTCAAACATTTGGAGGAGGATATTAACTATATCAGGATGAGCTTTCTCAATTTCATCAAGTAGAACAACAGTAAATGGTTGACGTCTAACAGCCTCAGTTAATTTACCCCCTCTCCATATCCTACATACCCAGGTGGAGATCCAATCAATTTGCTCACAGTATGTCGCTCCATATATTCGCTCATGTCAAGCCTGATCATGGCAGCTTCCTGCCATTGTTCAAAAAGGCATACCTTCTAGAAGTATAAGCATATTTCACTTGATGGTAACCTCTAAAATATGTCATGTAATATTTCAAGTTCAACACCTGTAAATCTTGGCGGCAAAGTAACTTACCGATCCGAAATAAGATTCTGCCAATGCCTTGGACAATTCTGTCTTGCCAACTCCAGTTGGGCCACAAAAAAGCATTGCAGCAATGGGACGATCAGGATCCTTCAATCCTACACGAGCTCTCTTCAATGCTCTAGTAATCGCACTGACAGCTTCATGCTGACCAACAACACGAGTTTGGAGCTGTTTCTCAAGGCCAATCAACTTACATTGTTCATGTACAGTAAGCTGCTCAATAGGGATTCCCGACCACATGGATGCAATTGCTGCAATATCATCGGCCCAACCACAACAGGCCTGCAAAGACCAGGAGCAAAGAATATTAATTTGAATTGATACCACAGAAATATGCACTTAGCATGACACAAAACCAGAAGACAAGAAAGAGGAAAGGATTCAACTACCCATTATCGTATTCATGATCACTTGATATGGAGGAAATAGCTGTCAAAGGCACAACTTCCACATCACTACCTAAAGTAGTGGGTGTAGATCTATCACCAGATTTGATTGCCTGCTTTAGAAGATGTTGGTTGGTTCTAACTGATGGTGCCTGTATTGAGCAAGTACAATTAGCCTTTGTTTGAAACTGTAATCAGCTCATATTGATAAACATAACCCATTCTGAGTGGCTTTGAACATATATCCTCTTATAATAAAAATAATTTTTATTTTGGTTATGGGTAAGTGCTATTTTAATTTCACTGAACATATATCCTCTTATAATAAAAACACTTTTTATTTTGGTTATGGTTAAATTATTTCACTGAGTTGACTTTGAACAATTGTTTTGGCAGTCAAACGCCTCTTTTAAACACTTTGGGGCTCTAATCCAGGTAGGGTTTGAACCTGTTTCTTGTGCTTCGTGACACCCCATCTCAACCAGTCAACCTAGCCCAACAGACCTAATAAAAATGATTAATTACAAAACTGGTTGAAATTTTACACTAATTTATTCACTGTATGGAAGGTTCGCTTAGGAATCATAGATCGGTCCTTCTCATGAATCTTACTGGGAACAAGAAAGAATTATAATGCTCAAATATCTTCATGAAATTGTTGAAACTTGAACCTTCTCTTACAACAAGGATACAAAGGATCAGAACTAAAAAATCTTACAGTTTCATGAAATCTCTGAACTTCCCGAATTTCCTTCCAATATTCACCAGGCGACTTTGAGAGTATATTTGCTTGCCGTTTCTTTCTTCTATAGCAAGCCTTTATATGTGCCTGGCTTCCTGCCTCATCAATCAGATCAATAGCTTTATCTGGAAGATATCTGTCTTGAATATATCTTACAGATAAGTGGACAGCTGCATCTACTGCCTCCGAAGTAAACCTGCACTTGTGATGATCTTCATACTTTTCAAGCAATCCCATAAGTATCTTAACAGCATCATCCTAGACAGGGCGTCAAAAAATTGACATATTTAGATCTTAATGCGATTTCGAAAAATAAAATATTAAAATGCATCGATACACTTCTGCAGGATTATATATTGATATGTGATGTGCAGTACCTGGCTGGGCTCATGTATTAGCACAGGTTGGAATCGACGTGCCAATGCTTCATCTTTCTCAATGTACTTTCTGTGTTCATCAAGAGTTGTCGCAGCAATACACTACAAGCATGACATCAATAGCATTTATATGCAGTTTTATCATTCTCATGGCTAAGACCACCCCAAGTAAAGATGTCCACTTGAAAGCATTTAAAAGGTTCTGCAGAAATTATCCTACTACTACCAAGGTAACTTAAATCCGGTTCATTATTCAAGTTTGATGGTGCCAGATACACATCATAATACGGTTATGTTAAACTGAATACCATTCTCTGTATCATAATAATAACTAACACTTGTCAAAAGTTCTGAACTTTAAAGAGGTCACTTTGACTCGTCCCCAAAGGATTCTATGGGCATTGAAAGTGCCCCTAGGATCAAAAAAATATGAATATAAATGAATCATGTCCTAGGAGTATACTAGACCCTAGTAAACTTTTGGTCCCTTGTGTGTAAAATGTGCCGGTGAAGTGCTTTGGAAAAGGGGCCTTTGATTGTAGAGTTAATCATGATTGGAACATTGATAGAACATCCTTGACCTTTGTAAAGGCTTCATATTGAATGTGTGTAAATACTGACTTTGTAGAAGATGACTCGAATACCCATGCCTGAGAGAAATGTCCTGTATGACTAACTAGAAAAATCAAAAGATGTCATTTTTACATTAAAAACATTTCCCCTTGTCCATCATAATTAAATTGGGATGTTAAATACATGAATTATGATGTAGTTTGAATAAGGTCGCTGATTTGCTGATTGGGAACATTGTGATTGCATGCTCGCCAATTTAAGGATGGGATCTGCTGAGGGAACTCCTATTCAATGACCATCGTTGATCAAATAATAAAAGAATAAAGGCCATTGAGGCACATCCAATTAATGTCAAAATGACGATTGCATACCAAAATGGACCAAGTGATATTTATTTGGCAATTCATTATTTCAGGAGGGGAACCCACTTGCTCATCCCCAAAACAATGAATAAGCTTAGTTTTCCAAAAGATGATACCTTATGTTCATCGATCCGCCTGTTACGATGTGGAGTCTATCCACCTAATATCCTTTCAACAAACAGCATTAATCATTCAACAAGAAGAATTTGCCTTTAATTCGTTCTTGTTCGGGTATTTCCTATTTCACAAGATAGACCCACTCTATTAAGTATGGATGCCCGAATCTAAGTATTCAATAAAGGAGAAATGCCCCATATGGTGATCAGGAGAAATGCCCTATGTATGGCAGATCACAATTTCATGGAAGGGGCCCACCTACCTAGTGTCACATCAGTGAATAAACCTATGTTGAACACTCTCCGTGAAAAATAAGTATTATGGTATTCTTGTTCGCCATTTATATTAGGTCATCTGCTGATTTACATGCGGAACACAACTGATCAACGCTGAATCCAAGACAACCGTTGATATCAAGGCCAAACATATCCAACCGTTAAATTCTAACGAGAGGGACCGGATATGATTACATATATCGAGGAATGCCACGTGGCAGCTCGGGATTGATTCGTTCATATGGCCAAGATGGATTTCAATAGTCGAATGAGAAAATACATGAGGTAAAACGATATCATAATGTTATATTCAAAGATTTGTCATTCAAATATGATCACTGACCAAAAGACCTCTAACTCAAAGATTGTCACCAGATTCATGGAAATAAGACACGAAATAAAGCCTTGATCCATGCATGCTTTAATGAAGTCGATCAATCATCATTTTCAAATACAATGAAGGAAAGCGAATGACAAAATCTATATGGCCAAGATGGACTTCACTCTCTGAATTAGCAAATAATTGAGATGAAAGGATATCGCACAAATGTTATATTCAGAGATTTGCCATTCAGACATGATCACTGACCAAGAGATCTCTGAATTGAAGGCTGTTGTTCATTTCATGGAAAGTGCACAATAAATAAAGCCTTGATATGTGTGCACTTTAATGAAGTCAATCGTCATTTTCAAATACATTAAAGGAGGCAAACAACAAATTACTGAACACTGTTGATCACAGAAATCTACAACCTAAAACAAAGACAATCTTGTAATGCTTATTTCCCACACACATCTCCCAGCGGTTATATTTCAGCACACACAACAAAACTACTTGACCATGGACTACAAGCACATCGAAACAACCCTCTTGGGAGAGTTTCCCCTGGTGACAGTCTTGATTTTAGCCCCTCTACGACTAGGCTGCTGCTTTCTAGTAAAACGTTGTGGGCTGACCACCTGTTATGCCAAAAATTTGTTGCCTGGCCGCATTTGCCCATTTGCGTCCGTTGTCAACAGCCCGTGAGGCTCTACAACAACTATTAACGGCTCTATTGCCAAAGTGCACCCTTATTTTCACCCAAATATAACTGTACATTGACCTCCATGTATCCCCCATGACTCACATTGTAGCTTCTCGGCTCATTTTGTATCTGCATCTATCTCTGATTACTATTCACTTGATCTTTATCACAGTTTAGCTTCTCTTGGCTAGTCCCTTTTGGGAGAGTTTCCCTGGTAACAGTCTTGATTTTAGCCCCTCTACGACTAGGCTGCTGCTTTCTAGTAAAACGTTGTGGGCTGACCATCTGTTATGCCAAAAATCTGTTGCCTGGCCGCATTTGCACGTTTGCGTCTGTTGTCAACAGCCCATGAGGGTCTACAACAACTATTAACGGCTCTATTGCCAAAGTGCACCCTTATTTTCACCCATATATAAGTGTACATTGACCTCCATGTATCCCCCATGACTCACATTGTAGCTTCTGGGCTCATTTTGTATCTGCATCTATCTCTGATTACTATTCACTTGATCTTTCTCACAGTTTAGCTTCTCTTGGCTACTCATAATTGGCAGGTTCTTGCCCTATTGCCTTCAGCTTCTCTGATTTTGTTGCTTTCTACTCTCTTGCTCACGTCACGATCGGTGGTCTACTAGCTTTGATTTTGACGTACAATGTTTCATACCCTACGGCTGCTTTGATTGTTCACTCCTTGCTCTACACCTATTACCTCACTCTCTATTTGGGTTGTTCTGCAAAATGAACTACGGGAATTGTCTCAAGGATCCTCCAGCATTCAACAGTGAGTGCAAAGCCTTACCCTCTACCTTGACTACAAGATAAGATAGTTTTCTTTACTTAACTTATATGTTTGTTTAGGTTAGTTTCTTAATCTTCATGAATATGGATTAACTAGGTTAGTGTCTAGCTCTTTCCACAAATTTTCTTGTTACGTTAGCTTATGAAACTCTTGTTGAGCATTAGATTTGTTTCTCAACATTCCCTCTTGCTTGTTTCTAAAACGTACTAACTTTCACTCCCGATATCAATTTTGCTTAGGTGACTAGAGTAGGTTTTGCCTAGAGTAGAATACTAGTTATATTTTCTCTTTTCTCCACTCAATTGTTTTCCTCTAGTTAACACAAGCAAGCAAACTGGATAGTTATTTTAGGCTTAGTTGGTTAAGCCTCTATGCATGCACTTTTAAGCTTGCTTTTCCCTTCTTTGCCAAGCCTAGTGCATGTATTTGGGTTTATCCATCTACATTTTGGCATGCTCGGTGAGACCCTCAAGTCTTATTCTTCCTATTACCTCCTATTTTTTTACCTGCAGGTCGCCATTCCTTAATTTTGTCTTACGTCATGGCTTTTATTAATAATATGTGACCTCCCCTTTTTAGGTCGTGACTTTTCCTGAAAACCTGCAACCTGGTTGCCAACTTTGTTGTGTGGCCCTTGCAGCTCTGTTTTGTTATGTTGTCATATTTTTGGCTTTCTCTACCAACATTCCACATCATGTTTTGCTTGTGTGTTGTGTTCCTTGGCGAGTGTGTGTTGTGTTGTGTGGTTGCATCCTTTTGGGCATTGTTCTTGTAAACCCCAAGGTGAACCCTCTGATTTGCTTCGAGAACTCACTTGCACTCCCATGGACCACTCAAAGACTCTCCCTCATTGCCAATTTGTCCTTGTCGGTTCTCCGACATCTCTTCATGATCCTCCTCAAGTTGAGCTCCCGCCTAGGCAAAGCTCAACCCAAAGGAACCCCTTGATCACGTCTAGCCTTTTGCACTACAAGGCCCTCACACTTCCAGTGGTGTGAGGTGTGTTTCCCCTAGGGCTCCACCATGCAGTCCTTTGAGTATCATAGCCCTCACATTCATGGTGATATGAGGTGTGTTGCCCTAAGAGCTCCACCAAGCAGTTCTTTGGGTGTAAAAGCCCTCATATTTGTGGTGATGTGGAGCGCATTGCACCTATGGCTCCATAATTTAGTTCTTTGGGCATCATAGCTCTCCCATGTGTGGCGATGTGAGGCTTGTTCCACCTAGAACTCCACCACATAGCTTTTTGAGTGTTATATCCTCAAATTTGTGGTGATGTGAGGCGCCAAGCTCCTAGATCTCCACCATGTTGCCCTTTTCGTGTCACAACCTTCACAATTATGATGATGTGAGGTGTGTTACTCTTAGGGCACCACGATCATAAGTTTGGTCCTTCCAATCAGCCTTCTAGTTAGGGTCCCTCATTGCTTCTGTCGTTTCTTTGTCTAGGCCTCTTTACCCTCTGTTAGGCTAGGCCTGCCCCTTTTGGTACACCTTTTACTGAGGTGCTCTCAGAGTCTCAAGTCTCTCAGTCCTTTTGGCGTCACAACCCTCACAAATGCAGTGATGTGAAGTGCATCACCCTAAGCATAGTTACAAAAGTTCGGGTTGTTTGGAAGGAGAAAACAAATTAGAAATTCGGAATTTTGTAAAAGATTCAGCTCAGAAAATTTTAAATATATTCAAGGAAAAACTAATTACACATAAAAATAAATAACCATAAACTATTTTTATATTAACAATAAAAAAATATTATTTATTATACAAACAATAAAAAAGCAAACTATCGTTTATATTAACAATAAAAAAGCTACTGTTTATTGTTAAAATAACAATATATTTTATAAGACAGATTAAAAATAACTACAAATTTATTCATTACAAAAAATAACTATTAAAAATAAAAGAAATTAAATGATACATGATAGTAAAAAGTCTAAACTAGAAGTAAAATGAAATAGTTGTCCTCTTATCATTTCTCCATCAACTAAAAATGTTGTCGTCAAAGTCATATTGGATTCGCCAAGAGTTACAAAACCTGCAAAAACGCCAAAAATCTCGTCTTAGAGACAAAACTGTCACAATCCACTAACTGCAATTGCACAGATTGAATGGCTGTCGATGCGAGCAGCAGTTTGACATTTTCTTCTCGTCTCGGATTTCCAATTTTTCAGCGAAATAATGACAAGTAAATTTAACATTTTGTATGTATTGTTTTGGATTAGGCTTTGGACATGTGTTTAAAAAATAATATTTTAAACATTTATTTAATCAAAAAAATGTTGAACTTTACCAAATAAATTCAGTCACTTGATCCAGAACAGGATTTCTTAAAATCTATTTTTGAAAAGTCCTGAAAATCTATTTTGAAAAGTTTTTTTGCCTTTTTGGGGGTCTTCGAGCATTTATGGGCTTCAGACTATTCAAAGGCTATCGTCGTAGCAATGTTTTTCGAGTTCGTTCCATCATCTTTCAAACAGATCTTGTAGTTTGCAAATCAGGTCAACAGGCTAGGAGATATGGCCCCAACAAGAATCACTAAATAAAATAATAATAATAATAGGACAAATTTCGGATTTTTCGACTTCTATCTTTTCGAATCCATCCCTAAGGTGGATACGAATGGTCTCCATGTAGGATGACCTTTTGGTTCCCCTCCAAAACCCTTCATATTCTATTTTTAGTAGTTTTTCATATTCTCCATTGTATAGCTATAAAGCAGCTTGTTTTGAATAAAGAGATAGATCTTTGGGCATACATCTCTCTTATGGAGTTTGCCAATTTGTATACATTTCAAATTGCAATAAAATTAGTTTGTTTTTACAGCTCTTTCATTGTGAATTGATTGTTATAACACATTAAGCACCATCGTTAGTGTGTTGTCCACTAGGTTGCACCTCAATCCGGATCACACTAGAAAATATTCGGTTCGAACAATATATCGGTAGTGTTCAAATGACCATGGCAACTATGCCCTTAAATCTCAACCATTGCATCCTCTTAACACCATAGCCCTTGTACTTGTGGTGATGGGAGGCATGTTACCCTAGGACTCCACTCGGTCGTTGGGCATTATAGCCCTCACATTTGTGGCAATGTGGGGCACATTACTCCCAGTGGCTCCACCACTTAGTCCTTTGGACATCATAGCCCTCACATTAGTAATGTGAGGTGTGTTAGCCCTAAGGCTCCACCACTCGATCCTTTGGGCATCATATCCCTAGCATTCATGATGAATGTGAGCGTGTTGTCCATGGGGCTCCACCACTCAATCCTTTTGATGTCATATCCCTTGCAATTTGTGACGATGTGAGGCATGTTGCCTCTTAGGGCTCCACCACTCAGTACCATGTGCGTCATAGCCCTCGCCCGCCTGGTGATGCGAGGTGCATTATCCATAGGACTCCACTCGGTTTGTTGGGCATTATAACTCTCGCACTTGCGGTGATGTAAGGCATGTTACTCCTAGAACTCCATGCAATTCTCTAAGCATTATAGCTCTCAATTCATGGTGATGTGAGATGTGTTGCTCCTAGAACTCCACCATGTCACCTTTCGAGTGTCATAGCCTTCGCATTGTGGTGTTGTGAGTGCATTACCCTTAGGGCACTGCGATCATTTGTGTGGTCCTCGCAATCACTCTTCAAGTTGGGATCTGTCATAGTTTTGTCTCTCCCCAACATGGCATCTTTCTCTTTCCCTCGTGCCCCTCGTTGGGCTAGGCCTGTGCCATTTGGCGCCTTCTCTCCTAAAGTGCTCTCGGGTCACTTTGCCTCTTCCCTACATGCATGTTATTTCTTGAGTGCGAGCATTGTTTTGTGTACTAGTGCTCTACACAACCCATTTTGTCAACTCTCGAAGGTGAACCTTCTAAGTCCCCAACAAATGTTGGAGTTGGATCTTGGAATTGTACTTTCTTTGCCATGGTTGTCGATGATATCTTTGTTGATAGTCATCGTGGGTAAGTACAAGTAGTATATCTTATCCACTTCACATTTTGTTTGGCTTTTAGATACTTCACAATGATGCATTCTCACATATTTTAACTGCTTGTACCTTAGGGGAAAATGTAATGCTTATATCGCACACACTTGTCAATGATTATATTTCGTCCCACACAAAGACTTACATGACCCATGACTACAAGCACATCGAATGACCCCTTTGAGAGAGTTTTCCCTAACGACAATCTTGTTCTTAGCCCTTTTGCGGCGAGGTCACATTTTTTGCCAAAAGTGGAGGCCAGGTTGCTGTTGTGCCGTAATCCACGCTAGCCACATTTACTTGTTTATGTTTGTTGAATGGCATGTGAGTGTTTGATATGGCTATTAACGGCTCTATTGCCAACACACACCATTGTTTTCACCCGTATATAGTACATTGGCCTGCACTTATCCCCCTCAATTCATATTATGCAACTCCTTGGCTCATATTGGATCGTACCTACATCTATCTTTAATTATTGTTCAATTGATCTTACTCGCAATTTGCTTCTCTTGGGTACTCCTTGCAATCATAAAATTCTTGTCATATTAACTAGAGCTTCTTTGAGTTTGGTGTTTCCTACTCTCTCACTTACATCATGATCAGAGATCTACTAGCTATGATTCTAATCTACAGTGTTGCATACCCTACAATTGCTTTGTTTGTCCACTCCCTTTCTCTGCACTTGTTACCTCACTCTCTGTAGGTCATTTTGTGAATCAAAGGAAAAGGATTGTGAGGATCCTCTAGCTTTCAACATCAAGCGCAAATCCTTATCCTCTCTCCATCTCAATCTGATATGCTTCAAAACCAATGGTATACTTCAAGCTTGTACAATGGCTTTGATCTAAAGGCACCTTGGCTGCAAGGTGAAATAGTTTTCTTACATTATATGCTCATTTAGATTTATTTTCTTAATCTTTATACACACAGATTAGCTAGGTTAGTTTTTGAATTTTTTCCGTAAATCTTCTTGTTAGGCTAGCTTCTAAAATTCTTATTGAACATTAGATTAGTTTCTGAACATTCACTCTTACTTGATTCTGAAACATTGTGCCTTTTGTTGCTCAATATCAACTACTTGGATGATTTGAAATTTTTGACTAGAGTAGATTTTTCTTGTAGTAGAACATTAGTTGTTGTACTTCCTCTTTTCTCTACGCAGTTGCTTGCCTCATTAGCACAAGCCGATAAATTAAGCTATTTTAGGCTTAGTTGGTTAAGCCTTTGTGTATGTGCTTCCCATTGCATTTCCCCTTTCCCAATCCTAGTGCATGTAATTGGGTTTCTCCGTCTATAGATCTATAAAGCAAAAATACCATTAATGGTCCTCTTGTTGTAGTTAAAACTTAAAAGCACCACCTTTGAGACAACCTAACCCGTACGATATATATAAGTGTTGCTTATAGTTGTGGCTTGTATCCCATCTAGCAGTTGTAATTATATAGGAGACTAGAGAATCAATACTCTATCTTACCAATTCAGCACCCCTCACCTGATACCAATTTGGGTCGTGCTTGGTAGAGGTTCAGGTCTGGTACACGTATGGATTTGTACCGAGTATATCTGAGACGATCCAGGTACATTTGGATTCTTTTGTTGAAGAACCCATGCTTACCCAGGCCATTCGAGGGTGAACCCGCAGACAAAAAAAAAAATAGTTTTTTTTTCAAAATTATACAAAAGGTAATGAAAACAACACTCTAAACCCAAAAAGTTGTGAAAAACTCAAAAACATAACAAAAAACAACACAAAATAAGGCATTGTTCATTTAGGGTTGAAATTTTATCAAGCAACATTGTCATCGTTTTTCTATGCTAGTACAAGTGTCCATTCCCTACCAAGGTGATTGAGGAGCTTGAAAGGAGAATTCTTGGATTGAAAGTAAGGATTTGACTTATAATGGTTTTTTGTTCCATTTTGTTTTCAGTCTTCACACCCTTTCTTGTTTGTCAGTTTATTGGTTTCTTTGTCATTTATTTAACAAGTGGTCAAGTACATATAGGCTATAACCTAGGATTTATTGTTTTCTCATTAAGTTAATATTGTGTTGGTTTTTAAAGTTAAAACTATAGGTACTACAATGATGGCAAGTGCTAGCTCCGTAGGCCAACCCTGATTCAAAACCGATCCATATTCACCACATCAGAAGTATGTCACAATGATAGATGAGGATCTAGGTGGTGAGGGTTATATTTGTGTTTACAACGTCATATACACTAAATGATAGATTAGGTCTCTGGTGGTAAGGGTTATATTTGTGTTTGCAATGTTAGATACACTAGGTCATACAATTGGGTGAAAGCCCACTTGTGTGCAATACATGATCGGCATTAAAGTTTTCTTGGGAAGAAAGATGCACCATTGCTAACATCAACAATTCTTTAGTATATCAAAGAGCATAACAAAGCAGATGTAGCACTTGCCTTGAAATAGGGTCATCCTTGAGAAAAGAAAAGATCTAGATCAAGGAAGCCACCAGTTGCTCCATCTCATAGAATTTTCCCAGTTGTGGCCGCAACAGATTCATTTTATGTGAGAATCGTCCATGCACAAAGAGGATTCTTCTCTTTCACACATGAGAACAAATGGAACATCTGAAAGTTCGATTGAAAACAAGTCCAAGGGTATTGTTGATAAGCATATCACACAATGTGTGTACACCAATGTAGTGTCTTTCAATGTTACCAGGTCACCGTATTGGTGGAATATGGTGAGATCAGTTAATGAGGCCCCAAAAAGGTACAAAGGGCTAAGGTTATGAGAAGCTCCACAACACCCTTTTGACTGGGAAAAAAACATGTAGATGATTTATTGCAGCCAATTAAGAATTCAAGGGCCAAAACAGGGGTGTCCATTTCCAATGGATGCCAAGATGCAAAAAATTAGTCTTTGATTAATGTGGTTGCAATGTGCTCTAAAAGGGCAATGTTTTTAAAATCCTTTGATTGTGAGGTAGATGTGAACAAATGTCCAATTCATCGCCAACATCCTTTACATAGCCATTGAGATGGTGAGGGCTCAAAATGTCGTCCAAGTCATAACTGACAATGCCAAAAACTACAAAGTTGTGGGTATGTTGGTAGAGGTGAGGTATGGACACTTTTTTTGGACACCTTGAGTTGTTCACTCAACTTGATGTTGCAAAAGTTGGGCAGAAAAATGAAGTGGATCAAACAGTTATATGTCGACGTCAATATCTTTCAAATGTTTGTAACAAACCATCACTTGTCGCAAGCCATCTTCAAGTCATTCTCGAATTTGGAGTTGTTGAAGGTACCAATCTTAATTTATTTATTTTAGTTGCTTTTAATTTACTAGCAATCGCACATGAGCAGTGCAATGGATACATCAATAGGGCGTAGTAAAGGAGAAACATTTCAGGAGGAAGCAAGAGAAACATTATTGAGTATTAAATTTATCCGTTGACACACTGCATGGATCAGGCGGGTGTAGTTAGTTGCGTGCAGTCGCTGATGGGTAACCGGTCATGGTCACCTACATGCTAAGGAAAAGCTTAATTACCAAAATCAAAACAGCAAACTAAGCTTTGCAATGTTGTTTTTACGTTTTCTAGTTTTGCAGCGATTTTTGGCAGCTGGAGCGGCAAGCAACAACAGAAATGTGAGGGATTCGAACATATGCAAGTTTCTCTATCTACACCCAAGATATCAATGGGTGTCACTCAAAGAATAATTAGCGCTATCCACTGTTTGTAGGCCTAGATGAAAACATAATCGCTACACCCACAAAGCATTTGGCATCTCGGTGCAAATTTTGCCTTCGACGGTAATACAGTTGAAGGAGCTGGTTGAGTCTGGTGAGGGATCCTTACTCTTGTGCAATGATAGGAGAAATATGGGTTTCTGTTTATTATTCTGCGAGAGTGGTGGGCCTAATCTGTCTAATATAGTTGTGAGTTCCCTTGTAGATATGTATGCAAATGCAGAATCATACACAGGGCACGTGGGTGGTTGGTAAAGGATGGACATGCTACAAATGATAGTTCCAAGAGGAGCTCGCTTGATTGAAAGTGAATGCGATTTCATATAGCCCTTCTCGAGCCTACGACGCCCTCCCAAACACACTAAAATTAGAACTTAAAACGCAGCTAAGCCACCCATCAAAGCATAGAAGACAGCAAATTTTCTACCAACCTTAGTTGTAGGCACCATGATAGATATGTATGCAAACTTTGAGCGCCTAGGCAAGGCATGTGTGTGGTATTTGACTATTATGCCTCAATGGAGATGCGGCGACATCGAGTGCCCTAAATGCAAGATATGCACAGGAAATTATATGTGCAGCTAAGCTATGACTATATATGGATGGCTCGGCTCCAAGTCTCAATGATTGGGCCCCATATAGATAAGATATAGAGAGAGGGGATTCCCAAATAGGTATCTCTATTCTATCCATAGCTGAGCAGTGCTGGGATATCTGGATGAACCGGTTGGGTTATGAACAGATATATAGATAGGGGCGAACAGTGCCATATAGAATAGAGTTTGTGTTTTTGTTAGTATTTGTGGAGAATATATATATATATAATGTTTGTTTAAAATATTTTCATGTACGTTCTTGGGGCACTGAATATGTGTACACATGTTTTGTCTTTTGAATCTTTGAGCAACCTTGAAGATTCAATTTTGTAAATAATATTTTTTTGCTTGGTTGTTTGTCATGAGTTAATTCCACTTATGTTTCGATGTAGCCCACATATATTATCTTAATAATATTTGAAGTTATTGACCTTGTTGTCTCTCTTACAATATGTTAATAATGTAATTGCAGCAATCCCAATAAGTTACAAATCCATTGAGGCTTTTTAGGTATCCATTGCACTACAATGACATGAATGTCACGATGAAATGTGAGGCAATGGGGGCTGCAATGGTGGGATGTCATTCCACAAGGTTGGTCCAGTGGGCATGCAGGACATGTTCTCTATTCCTAGCTTGCTTGACCATTTAATCGCAAAGCTTGGTTTCAATTTGGTGGGGTGTTGCAACGAGCTCAATGTGGGCTATGCTATTGATGGCTATGCTTGCTCCAAAGGCATCGGAGCCTGCATTGTCATTTTTACAGTTGGCAGCTTGTTTGTGCATAATGCCATTGAGGCTTACACCGACAGCCTGAAAGGAGGGAAGGTAAAATACTATAGGAGGAAGAGGGGTGATTAAGAAGTGGATAGTAGAAGGAGAATTCCAAGGCAAGGGAAACTGTTAGAGCTGGGAACGTAGAAAATCCTCTTTCATAGATCATTCCTGGCTTACATACAAGGTATATACTGGAGATAGTGTTGAACAGGCAATCAACATATTGCAAATTATATTCTTATTGCAAGGATTGGGGAAGTTTCCCCCTCAAAGTGGCTCAACCATATATTTTATTATTCTGCTTTTCACTTCACTCATATTGTGTGGATTTTCTCTATTCTACACTGCTCTGTATTTGTGCATTATTAATGTTAAACTATTTATGCTGTCTATTGAATTGCAATCTATTGTTGTGAATATGCTCTTATGACATAGTACGTTCATTAAAAAAATCATAAAGCCCATGCAGATATGGACTCCCACTTGGACAGTTAAGTACTCAGTAATTGAGGATTATTTCATCACCCTTTTACATCAGATTTTCTATGGGCAGGATAGGCCATAATTGAATGTTGTTTCTATTAAATTACTTAGGCCCAAAGAATATGTTATTGAAAGTGGTGTGCCCCATTACAATGGCGATTCATGGGTGACCCCTAATTGCACATTTATCTAAAGTATAAGGTGCTAGGTGTGAGCCATATGAACTCCCATTATATGTCCCCTTTCAAACCTCGTCAGTGGAATTCATGAAGCAAATTCAATATGAAGGATTTTGTATTTGAACAATGATGATCCTTGGTTATCCCAAAACAAATCGTATCCCAACTTTGTTTGAAAATGAAAAACATAAGACACTATGACCTTGAAGGGGCCATGAAAAGGAACAAGATTGCTAGAAGGAGAAGCAAAGGTGATTAGCACATCCATGATGAATGTGAGAATCTTGTGACATATGTTTGACTTTGGATAAGGCAGCGACAGGAAGTTCACTTGGAGTAGATTGCAAATAAGTGAAAACAAGTGGAAGCACAAAGACCCCTCTTTTAAATAGGTTATATCTCGTAATGAGAACCCTCTAGAAAGGATGCAAAAATGTTAATGATATTGATTTTTATGTTGAGCTTAAAAAAGGAAAAGAGGCAACTTGCCAGGCATAGAGATGACAATGTTGAGATTGAAGATACCACTGCAGAAGCGCTCTCTCAGACTACCAAGGTACCTCTAGAAACAAAAGGATGTACAAATGAATGTTGATGTTGAGGAAATTTCTACATCCCCATATAGTGGAGATACTAAAACATTGGCTACATCAACTCATAGTGGTGACACTGAATTGGTCACATCTAATAATGAGTACAGGGAAAAGGATAATGCTCCCACTAGTGTTGGAGAACAGGGAAGGATGAAAAGGAAGAAGAAATTCAAGTTGTCAAATTCCCTGACATGGTAGAGATCCAAAATCACAGACAAGTGAATCAAAAACAATTGTTGGATGATGATGAATTAATCGAGTCAAAATATTCAAAACATTTCTTGGAGGAGGAAGTTATCAGCATGAAAAACATGACACATAGTTGTCTAAATTCAGGCCCTCCTCTCAGTGCACACAATTGATTTTGAGAACCCAACTTAACAAATCCGGGAAATTGTTAGGAATAGTGAATGCCTACTACTAGCTGGATGGGATATAGCTCAACCTATGGCGTTGCATGAAATGAATGAATGAATAAGGAATTTTGAGTCATAAAAGTAATTTCAAGTTGCACTACAAAGGGATAGCCGACTCTAGGTAGTAAGACATGCATTTGGACGGGATTTATCTTTGGACTACAAAGCTACGGAGAAGGATAGGGTAAGGCCAAGTAACAGTATGATACTAGCATGATGTTTGGGAAAAGTTTTGATGCACCCAGGACTGCTAAATATTTCCATAGTACTGAATTCAATGTTTATTTGAGGACTCTAGCTACATGAGTTGTAATCCCACCTCACAACAAACCAAAGAATTAATTGACTCCAGCAGATTTTAAGAGGAAAATGCCTATCTTCAGATTAGTGATACGGTAAATGAATCCTCAATTATGACAACTATAACTATGTAGATTTTAAAGAACATTATGGAGGTTAATGTTGGTTGTCAAACTTGCACCCGTGTCTCATATCTGGAAGAACCGAGTCGTTTGAGACAACAATGGAACCGTCTCCAAGTTGTGGGACCTTGCACGCTTGAGATGGATCTCCGGAGAAGGCTGGTTCCTCTATCTATTTTTACTACTACTCACATTACTCTAATGCTGGAATGGAAGACTAAGCTAACAATGCCAAGGGACTAGGGATAGAAGGATAATAGAATGGAAAACTAATCTAAAAGGGAGGCGATAGCACCAGAAAAAGAGGGAAGAAGAACACCATCATTACGAGCAAAAATGAAGGAATGGCGTCAAGGGAGGCTAGGCACACGTAGCACATACCAACACGCATTTACACAATCAGTTTTCATGAAACACAACTAGAAAATGGCAATGCAAGGGACGTAAAATGACATAGCAAGCACACAGAGTAAAAGGAAGGCAAGAAAGAAGAATATAAACACGCTAAGGCAGAGAATAGCCACAAAACGATGCTTCTATTACTCCCAAGGATGCACAATCTGTTACAATAGCACAAGAGGTTGATATCCACATGCACGAGCCAAATCTAGAGGTCTGCAACTCAAAATACAAAGATATGAAGTCCTTAGCAAAATAAAGTAAGGATCCAAAATGTCCAACATTAACAATGAGCCCAGCTCTTACATATATAGATGAATTCATGGAAGAAGAAGAGGAGGGAAAACCCGAATTTGAAATACAACCACCAACAAGAAGCATTCAATGCCTGCAAATCCGCCTGCAAATATGTCAAATGCGTTTTCCCAAGTCTGTTTGGCATGTTGGAGAAGGAAGGAGGGCGGATTAGATCAAATCGGGTAGTTGGAGCAATCAGATCTGCTCATTAATGTCTAGAAAGACGTTTTCCCATTTCTCACCTACCAGATCCGCCAAGAATTTGAATTTGAATATCTATGCATCAGTAGCCTACATCAACAGATTATTGATTGGGACTAGGCGCACGTCGATCGGAGCTCTGTAGCAAAAGATATGGTGCCAAAAGATTGTCGGGGCCGCACGCACATGCAGACACGTGGCGCGCATCGGATTGGTGAAAGGATTCGGTCGACTATGCAAATCTTCTTGTCATTTCGCGACATGTCACTCATTGATTTGCTGCAAGATTCAGCGCCCTGTTGGCACGCTTTGATTGGTTGCGTGTGGCACACTCTAGCATGTCAGAGAATGACGTGGCACGAAACGGTGCAGAGGAGGGCGCAAAGGTATCCGCGCAGAAGAATGAGGCGCAGGAAGATGACAAAAGGAAGGCACGCGCAATTGCAGCCTTGGAGAGGAAAGGGCACACGGGGATGCCGAGGACTTAGCCAATTTTGGGAGACAAAGGTCAAGGCACGCGTGGAAGGTGAAGCAATGCAGAGAAGGTGGAAGCGCAGAGAGTGCGTGCGCTATGGGAAGATGGAACAAAGAGGAAGAGGAAAAGGAAAAGAAGGGGAGAAAACATGAAAAGGAAGGCATGCATGCAAGGCACACAGGGAATATGCAACCATGAAAATGTGCGAGGACTTAGCCAGTGCGTGCACCTGCCGCAATGGAGGTCTTAGAGCCAAGAATATGTATGTAAGTTGTCCAGATAACTAGGAGAGTTATTTGGATAACAGTTTTGGCGACTTTCGGGGCCATCTGCCTACTAGATGAAGGAGATCAGTAGCCTGTAGCATCCATTGGGCATGGAGTCTATTGTGTAATCATGAAATTCTGATCTTTAGCTTTGAAGAACTACCTTTTAGAGTCACTTGAGTCATTTCATAGCTCTGCTCTGAATCCTGCAAAACTGTTGAAAGAAGACTGGCACCCTGGAAGCAAAAGAAGAGCGTGCGCAGAAGCACACGAGAAGAAATAACTATGTACAAACAAACAATGTGTGCAAAGACACTTGGAGGAATTGAAACTACTCTAATATATACAAAACAATGCAAACTTAATGGAAGGGTTTGAGATAGATCCCATTTACTAGGATTTGCAGTCGCGCCTCCATCAAGATGAGTTAACTTGAAAGAGTTAGCCTCCTTGCATGAACTGATGATGTATGGGCCACTCCAAAGTGCATCAAACTTTGAATGGCGCCCTGGTTTAGCTCTGTCAGCATCCCATTTCAAGACCAAGTCCCCAACTTTGAAAGCTTGAGGCCTAGCCTTTCTATCAAACCATTTCTTTGTTGCTTGTTGATGTTGTTCTAGCTTGATCATGGCAGAGTTCCTTGATTCTTCAAGATTAACCAGCTCTACCATTCTGATTTCTCTCTGGTCTGCACCTTCGAACTCCAGCTGGGCAAGCGCTAATGAGTTCAACTCCAACGTCAAAGGAAGGGTAGCCTCCTTGCCATAGACAAGCTTGTAAGGCGAAATTCCCATTGCTTTTTTAACAATGATTTTATCTTCCCAAAGCGCGTGACCTTTGTATGCCACTTGTCTTTGGTTGATGTTCATTGTGCGCTTCATGATCCGATCGGGTTTTTTGTTTGTTGACTCTGCCAAACCATTGCCTTGAGGGTAATATTGGATGAAGTCTTCAAATATATGGTAATTTAGAGTTGGATGAAGGCTTTTGCATTATCGAGAGATAATCGTTTGAGAATACCAAACCTTGTGACTATACCTTGAAGAAAGTCAAGGATGACCGACTCGGTTGATTCCCAGCGCGACAACTTTTGTCCATCTGGTAAAGTAGTCTCAGTAGGCATCACCACACCCATCTATGTCCAATGCTTGAAGGTGGATTGATAATATAAGATAAGATAAGATAAGATAATGTTATTAATGTCCAACACATGACCACAAAAGTAGGTCAATGGGATTGCAGAGTACAAAGCAAACAAACCCAGCAAGAGGACCCAAACAGGTCACCCAAAATACAATGAGAGAAGGAGAGGAGAAGGAAACAACAAAGGCCGAGAGACCAGAAACAAAGAAGAGAGAGATGACAATGTGGAGAGGGAGCGGAAGGAGCAACATCACCTAACACTCAAGGCCGGATGGGAGTAACTCGCGCATAACTATGAAGTCGAGACCCCATTGCGTAAAGGCTAATCCGCTTGGATTGGTCGGAGGGAAACACTTGCCGTAATCTCTTCTTTCCTGCAAAGAAAGCGCATTCCTTGCATTTTGTGACCCACTTGTGTGCATCTGCAAATAGAGTAGGCCAAAATATACCTGCCATTATGATCTTCATTGTTGTAGTTTTGGCAGAGAAGTGTCCACTAGAGAATCCACCATGAAATTTTGCTAACACTTTTTCGCGATCTCGCACGTCATTGATACACCTTAACAACGACGCCATCAAGATTCTTCTTGAAGAGAAGTCCATCAATCAAAACATAAGGGATAGATTATAACCTCAGATGTCTTCTTTTTGCCTTGTTTAAACCAGGAGGGTATGCGCCCTCGGAAAGGAATGTGATCATGTCCTTCGTTCATTCGCGTGCACCAAGATCTATATTCTTTCCAAGTTACTGCGCAAGGGGAGGTCCTCATCCAAAAATAGGGAAGCCTCATGTTCATGTGCGTGTCCTCAACAAGTCAAGCTTTGCAGAGCGCACTACCTCTTACTAGCTTTGTGGCTTTGATAGTCACATCATACTCCATGATTTTGGTCACCCATCGTGCTCTCTTTTCACTGATTTCTACTCCCATGATGAAGTCTCTAACAGAAGAGTGGGAGACTAACACCTTGATATGATTTGTGGCGAGCATACTTTTGAACTTCTTGAGCGTGCGCATAATGGCATAGACCTGTTTCTCCGTATGATTATATCTTAATTCATAATCCTTCAACGTCTAGCTGAAGAAAGCCACTAGTTGTTCCAGCCCTTGTTCATTTTCTTGGGTTAGGACAACAACACACTCGCATCAACCATAAGCATAAAGGATGAAATCCTTGGAATAATCCGGGTTGATGAGTGTTGGCGCGCAAGCAATCTCTTGCTTGATTTTGTTGAAGCTTTCCTTTCCTTTTGTTGTCCATCTAAAAGCTATGTCTTTCTTGAGCATGAGGGTGATTGGTCTTACCAATCCTGCAAAGTTAGGAATAAAGCGCCTAACAAAGTTGATTTTTCCAAGGATACAAGACTTTCTTGTGCGCCGCGGGAAAACGCTAGAATGGCTGAAACGTGCTCAGGATCAATTGCAATGCCATCCTTTGAAACCACATGGCCCAAAAGCTTTCCCTGTGCCACTGCAAAATTGCACTTCTTGGGGTTAAGAGATACCCCATACTTTTTGCATCTCTCAAAGACTTTCTCCGGTGCGCCATGTGATCCGCACTCTGCTTTGAGAAGACTGTAATGTCATCAAGGTAAACCAAGATGAACTCATTGATGTAAACTTTGAAGGCAATGTCCATGGCGCTATGTTGAAAATGTTGCGCTTGCATTTTGTGAGATCAAGGGCATCTTCTAATACACATATGTTCCCCACTTGGTTGTAAACGTCGTTTTGAATTGATCCTCTTCCTTGACCAAGATCTTATTGAAGCCAGTGTATCATTCCAGCATTGAGAATCTTTGCAAGCCAGCCACAGGATCTGCAAAATCTGCTCCATAGAAGGCAAAGGATAGTAATCCTTGAGGGATGCCTTATTCAAATCTCTGAAATCAACACACAGTCTTATTTCACCATTCTTCTTGCACACCGGAACTAGATTCACGACCCAAGTAGAGTACTTGATGGGAAAAATAATCTTCGCCTCAATGAGTTTGGATAACTCCTTCCTCATGAGGGGCTCTATCTTTGGATTGACTAGTCGTTGCTTTTGTCTAACGGGCTTGATATCAAGATCAAGGTCAATGGAGTGTTGAGCAACACTTGGATCAAAACCTTTGAGGTCTTCATACTCCCATGAGAAGATATCACTGTATTTTTGACAGAGAGAGATGAAGGCCTGTTTTTCATCCTGCGCGCAAGCTTTACTAAGCAGCAACTCCTTTCCGCGCACAGTAGTGGCCCGGGCAGCGGTCTTCTTGCGCGGCGTGCATATACTTTTCTTCACCCTTGAACTCATCATTAGGGCTAAACATTTGCTCTAAGGTGACCAACCCTTTAGGCAACTTGTTTGTCTTCAGTTGTATTATTTGGTCACCATAGCTGTCATGCAAATCAGCTTGCATGCTTGATGAGAACTCAACTTCATTCTGGATGAACTGGACGATCTGCATGTCACTGTCAAACACTTGTCAGCTGGTATTGTTATTTGGAATGGATGGTCTAATCACCATCTTAATGTGTTGAGTGTTTCCTTTGACAAAGTCCTCAGCAGGAGAGAACTACGAACCAAGCGCGGCCATTTGATCAACTTCCTTATTCATTTTGCGTGGCACCACCTGCAGATTTAGAGCATTAAATCTCTCAAGGAGGTCCCAAACTCTGTGTCTATAAGCTTTGAGAAGCTTATTCTTCGTCCGCACACTTGTTGGTAACCTGGTGGATAACCAATTCCGTGTCCCCAAAGATCTGCAGCGCCTTAATCTTCTTCTTTTCAGCAATAAGCAGACCATGCACCAATGCCTCATACTCTGCCACATTGTTAGAACATGTAAACTGCAATTTGTGCGCAAAGAAGAATTTCTCATCCTTAGGGAAATGAGAACGACTCCTGCTCCCGCGTCGTTTCTGCTTCTAGATCCATCAAAGTATAACTTCCATAGACCAGGGTTCTCTTCACTTTGTTTAAGAGCGCACGGCAAAGCATAGCTTCTTCTTCAAGAATGCATTAAGTACCAAGCCTAGTTTCATAAGCTTCCAACTCTTGAGCATATGGGTCAAATTTATGGTGCCTCTCCGCCCACTCATCAAGCACTAGATCAAGAATAGAAGGTGGAAGAGGCTGCTCTTCAGAAACTAACGCTTGTTCTTCTTGGATTAAACAATTAGCTTGGAGAAGGGATGGGACATATGACTCTACATGATAGGAAAAAATTGGCTCAACTTGTATGTTAAATCGGGTATCGTACCTTGTCTTTAGTAATATATGAGACCAATCAGAAGACAAGTAACCACCCACTTTAGCAGTAAAATCTCTTGATAAACATAAGGCAAACAAAGGGGGCAGATTAATGATTGAAACATCTTGAGTTATTGTTAGACGCGTCTTTGGAGAGTTAACTCAAGATCCTTGATGATTCCTAGGGTAGTAACAGTTGAACCATCAAGTTGCAGGACTCCTTTTGTCAGGGGACTATACTTAAGACCAAAGACATCAGCAATCTTCTTAGGCATGACAGAAGTACTAGCACTGAGTCAATCATACAGTTATGGACAAGATGTTTGCCTATGATCAAAGACATATAGAAGGGTGGGGTTTTAACAACTTTACTTACTTGCTTCTCCTCTTCTTGGTAGATATTGACAAAAGCGTGCGGCTTTTGGACGGTTGGATCGGTCGCGGAAGTTGAGCCAGAGCTTCATGCAACAAGTCGTGCTTTAGGATGGAATGGTCAAGGCATCCCACATGGTGACATTTATGTTTGTCTTTTTCATCTAATCCACAATGTTGAAAGGAAGACCCACTAACTTGTGCATTTGAGGCACGGCAAAGCATTCTTTTTCTTTGTTCTCGTATAGAGCGGGAACCTTAGCGTGCACGAGGCTTGACCTACCGAAGGAGGGCGCTACTTCCGCATTGCAGAGCTTTGCGTGGAGCCTCGCGTGTAGGCACTAGAGCGTTTTTACCGTTGGATGCCTTGGCTGCATCTTTACTGCATCCGAGGGTCGGCCTTTGCTGGGAATTGTGACTTGCGCACTGGACTCTATCATTCTTCTTTTGTATCTTGTGTTGTTATGCAACACAGGTGCGCGATTTGCTTACATCATCTGCAACTTGATTGATTGCGCAAAAGTCCTCGGCGCCAAAGAATATCAAGTTGGCCTCATGAGGAGCCTCTGGCTTTTCTTAGCTCTTAGGCTCACTTATGTTGATAGGAGGCTCATAGTTAGAAGCATTCTCGGATCATGTAGGCTTGCGCACACAAAGCATTGGCGCAATGATATTGACTATGAGGCATATTGCAAGGAAAGCACCACTCGATTCTTGCGCCATGTTGTTATGAACTGGAACAAGTGCCTGGCTTGTGTTGGGCGCTAGAAGGGGAGTGTTGCAGGAGGAATAACTTGCAAAGGCAAGTGCGCATTAGCATGCCATCTATCATTACTCGCTAGTTCTGCCCGTATCTCGATTTCGTATTGATTCCGCCAAGGTTGATGGCTTTGGCTTTGCGCTTTGATTGGGATTGCCTCTGTAGGCTTGCGCCTACTACTTTTCCAATGATATGACCTTGTTGGACTTTCTAATCAGGGGCCTTGATTCATCATCTTCTTTTTGATGTGTAGGAGAGTAAGATGTAGATGCAACTCGGCCAGTGCGCTCTGCGCACCGAAACTAGAGCAACAAGGTTTGGGCGCTACTGAGACATCTCTCTGGGAACAAGGGCGCAGGAGGCCTAGGTGCTAACTTACCCGCTGAATGAGGCTCAAGTTTTTCTGCCCTTATTGCAATGTTGTATGCGGCACGCAAAGTTCTACCTCCATGGATTGAATCATGACTAAGATGTCACTATTCAAAGCTCTTAAATAATACAGAAATGCATATTGGGCTGTAGGCCTTACCACTTGAGGAATTATGTCCCAAGTCTTTTGGAATCTAATGTTGAAATCAGTCATTTGTTTGTTGGCGCGCGCACGTTGTAGTCAGCTGCTCCACCAGTGATAGATGATCTGATTTATCTTCAAAGTAATTGCATAGAGCCGTTCTTAAGCTCATCCCAAGTAGCAATAGATGCAAGTCTCATGCCACAGCATACCATTGGAGTGTATTACCCTTAAAAGAGGTTGCAAAGCAACTTTGACAAAGAATCATCATCATGTGTAATCAGATAGACAGAGCATACATTGGCCACATCTTGAATGTGTTCAACAGGGGTAACTTGATTTTCTCCGTGAAGTATGGAATGCTCTTGAGCACAATGTGCCGACATATCATGTTGGGCATTGAGATTGAGTGGGCTTCGCAATGAAACCGATGAAGTCCTTGAAGGAGGAGATTGAAACGCCATGGTAGGGCGCACTTGTCTATTTTGAGGAGTAGAGTGTGTGCGGCGCACTAGAGATGGGGATGCACGCGTGGAAGATCTATTGCGTGTGCTTCTCGGCGAAAAGCTGGAGGTATTCAAAGGATCCTTCAGCATGCAGCGACTCATCTCGATATGCACTCTTCTCATAAAAGGTGCTCAGGGCTGCAAAACAGGAGCTCTGGAAATGTTGGGAGTTGTCAGATGTGTTGAAATAAGCCTCCAAAGGCTGGAAATACTAAGGTCACACCAGAACTTAGCAATATGAAATTTAAGCTTTCACTACTTGTCCCATTGGGCGTGCCAAAAACTGTTGGTTATCAAACTTGCACCCGTGTCTCGGATCGGGAAGAACTGAGTTGGAATTTGAAATACAACCACCAACAAGAAGCATTCAATGCCTACAAATCCACCTGCAAATCTATCAAATCGTTTTCCCAAGTCTGTTTGGCGTGTTGGAGAAGGAAGGAGGGCGGATCAGATCAAATCGGGTGGTTGGAGCAATCAGATCTGCTCATTAATGCCCAGAAAGACATTTTCCCATTTCTCACCTACCAGATCCGCCAAGAATTTGAATTTGAATATCTAGCATTGTAGCCTACATCAGCAGCTATCGATTGAGACTAGGCACGCGCCGATCGGAGCTCTGTAGCAAAAGATATGGTTGTCAGAAGATTGTCAGGGCCGCCTGCGCACGCAAACACGTGGCGCGTGCGGATTGGCTAAAAGGACAGCCGACTCAGCAAATTTTCTTGTCATTTTTGCCACGTGTCACTCATTGATTTGTTGCAAGATTCGGCACCTGTTGGCGCACTTTGATTGGTTGCGTGTGGCACACTCAAGCGTGTCAGAGAATGACGTGGCACGAAATGGCGCAGAGGAGGGCACAAAGGTATGCGCGTGGAAGAATGAGGCGCGGGAAGATGACGGAATGAAGGCAAGCGTAATTGCAATGCACGTAGAGGAAAGGATGCACGGGCATGCCGAGGACTTAGCCGATTTTGGGAGGCAAAGGCCAAGGTGCACGCGAAGGTGAAGCAATGCGAGAGAGGGTGGAAGCGCGGAGAGTGCGCGCTTGATGGGAAGATGGAACAAAGAGGAAGAGGAAAAGGAAAAGAAGGGGAGAAAACATGAAAAGGAAGGCATGTGAGCAAAGCGCACAGGGAATCTGCAACCATGAAAATGTGCGAGGACTTCGCCGGAGTGCGTGCACCTGCGAATGGAGGTCTTAGAGCCAGAATATGTATGTAAGTTGTCCAAATAACTAGGAGAGTTATTTGGATAACAGTTAACTAAGGAGAACCTCTGGTTTAGGAAAGAGAACATGGATTTAAGGAAAACTTTGGACAGAAGGGGTGAACATGGATTTGAGGAAAATTTTGGACAGAAAGGGTGAGTGGTAGGGGACATTCAAGAAGAGGATTTCTGGAATGCAACGACTTGTGATCGCAACTCCTGCATTACCTGCATCAGGTGTTGCCCCTTCTCCCTCTATTACTACATAAAGTACTACACCTACACACCCAAGGACAATCAAATTGCATTAACCATTAAGGGCAGCTGAGAAGAAGGTTGAAGAAGTTCATGTTGAAAATGAGGCTTTTAAGCAAGTGAAAGAAGCTTTGAAAGCTGACTTCAAGAAAATGATGTTGGATTTCTAAATGCCTCGCATTGAAGAGATAGAAACTCTTTCTGAATCTGTCTGGAATTCAATCAAACTAACAAGGAAAGTGGCCAGTCAAGAAGAGAATGCATCAAAGAAATCAAATGATGTTAAGGTTGTATGGTCACCTACATTCACACTTGTTGCAGAAAATGTTGACTGTGTGGAGTGGGAGCTTGATGATAATATTCAGAAATGGGGTGGCCTTCTAGTAAACTCTTTATAAGAGATGATCAAGAACCCAGAAAACAATTACACGATTTTACTGACAGTTGATGCTCATGTATCCCATACAGTGAATGTGGTAAAGAATAAGATGGAGACTTTAAAAGACTTGATAAAGGCTATAACCCCTTCTCCATTCACTTAAAATGGTATTCTTAGGAATAAATATGAATGCCAGGCTGAAGTGAAAGCTTTAATTAATATTTAGGAAGGAAATAAGAAACAGTAATATGTCCATAGTCAAGGGACGTCCATAAAGGGTAGTCTCATGATAAGTTATGACTACACAAGAAAGCAACCAATGGGAAGAATGTCAAATGTATCTTAAGCTACAGATGGAATCTATAAAGGAAGAGCCCTCGTATAACATCAATTTTGCTATCTTGGTATCCATTTTCTCTAATGTGTCTTCACTTTTCTTTGGAGTCCATGTCGCTTAGGGGTACTGGTCGTGATAGAGTTGTCTGGTTGTAATTTCAGGTTGTGAAGACTTGTTGAAGAGTTGTGGAGTTCATAGGGGACATGTATCTGAGAGGTTTCATGTTCCGAGTCCTTTAGTAGATTCGGTACTGTGGGGATTCAATTATACCGTACTCTTTCTTCGATTGTAAAACCTTTATTTTTAAAGTGTACTATGAATTATGCATGATCTCAAGTAATGCTTTGATTGTGTTATGCTCATCCATGTATGGCAAATTCTTCCATGTTACAGAGATTAGCTACTTTAAATGACAATAATAAAAATTGTGCAAGTATCATTCACTCCCATGATTTTCACTTGCTGTCTTTAACATTCCACATAGGTCTTGTACAAGTAGTTATTTCCAAGATTGTTTA
This sequence comes from Taxus wallichiana var. yunnanensis, assembly GCA_018340775.1. Taxonomy (NCBI): domain Eukaryota; kingdom Viridiplantae; phylum Streptophyta; class Pinopsida; order Cupressales; family Taxaceae; genus Taxus; species Taxus wallichiana. The sequence continues at coordinate 598,080,281 of CM031237.1, read as the reverse complement.
AAGTTTTTCATGGTTGATAAAGTTATGTGTATGCCCAACAGATTAATGGCACGGGTCTTAGTATATTAGACGGAAAAATTATTGAATATTTTTTATTTTTTGTTATATGAGAATAATATTGTTATGTAATGAACAAGTGCTTTCTATGGATTCTATTTGTCTAAGGCCCTGGCCGTAGAGTTTCCTAATAATGCTACTTGGAGCAAAATGGTGGAAGATTTTTCATCTAGCCCTGACTATCTTTTCATAAATCAATATGTGCTTTTCAAAGGGCACTTTAATCTTCATGCAAAAATTTTATATGCTTATACTTTAGGTTGTTATTTTGTGTGCCTTGCATAGCCAGGGTAAATGTATATGCTGACTTAAACTATTATAATGCACACATGTGGTGAGCTATTCTAAATGTTCCATAGAATGATACGTGAAGTTGAAAAGTGCACGTGAACACCAAGAGACTCGCCAGAGAATAGTTTTAATTTTGAAAAGGATGTCTCCCCGGGTACTAAGAGACAAAAGTGCATGTGAGCACTTGTTTGCACACAAATGTAAAAGGGAGTCATGATTTATATAAGAATTTTGTGGTTATCCAAGTGATAATTCATGAGAGGTGATGACTAAACAACAAAGCAAACAATGGGAGAGCTGTCAAATGCATCAAACACATCTTTAGCTACTGCTGGCAACTATAAAGGAGCATCCCTCTCCTACCATCTCATCCTTTTTGTTATCTTCATATGCTTCTGCTCTATTTTGTTTTTCACTTTTCTTTTGAGTGTAAGTCACTTACGGAATACTGGTTGTGATTGAGTTGTCTGATTGTACTTTCAGATTGTGTGAAGAGTTAATAGAGTTGTGGAATTCATAGGGGACACAATCTGAGAGAATTTATGTTCTGAATCTTTTAGTAGATTAAGTATTGTAGGGATTTGGTTATACATCAAAGAGGTCTAATCTGTGTTCGATAGTAAAACCTTCACTCTTATAGTAGGTGATGAATTCTAGATTATCTCCAATAGTACCAATGTTTTAAAAACCGGTCAAACCGGAACTGGAACCGCCGGTTTGACCGGTTTAACATTTTAAATCACGAACCGCTTAGTAAACCGGATCGGTTGACCGGTTTTAGCCCAAACCGACCGGTTCCGTGCACGGAACCGGCTGGTTTGGGCTAAAACCGGTCCGGTTTCGTCCTAAACCGGCCGGTTTGGGCCTGTTTTGCCTTATACGGCGGCCAGCTAAAAAAATATTTTTTAATTGTTTTCTTTTATTTTTTATCGTCTCTAAACCCTAATTTGGTGTTATAAATACACCCCCCCTCTATTCACTTCACACCTCTCTCATTAAGCATTTGTGAGCATAATATTGAAGAGTTTATTTTTTGTAGTGAACTTGGAAGTTGGAGGCTTGGAGCTTGTTTGGCATTGCTTGTGGGCTCTTTGTGGTGATATTGGCATCCATTTGTGAGCACCTCACCTCTATTTGTGAGCACCTCTCTTATTTGCAAGGATTTGGAGGATTGGGGCAGCCTTGAATAGCGTTCATTTGGAGTTGTTTGGCATCAAGTGTGGGCTCTTTGTGGTGGCATTTACATCTACATTTGGAGTGTGGGCTCTTTGTGGTGCCATATACAAGCTTGGAGTATTCTTCACCTCATTTGTGTGCACATTGAAAGGTATGTTACATTTTAAACTTGCCCCTTATTTGTAAATTTTATTAAAAAGAAATATGAAATTTATTTTGTTTTTATTTGCATTTTCAGATTTGTTTGCATTTGCAATGGCCCCCAAAACAAAAGACCCTACATGGGCCCATGCAGACATAATTGATGATCAAGTTTTTTGTAAATATTGTAAGAAACACATCAAGGGGGGGGGGGATTCATAGGTTGAAACAACACTTGGCTGGTCAAAGAGGCCAAGTTACCCCATGTGAGGCACCTGATATTGATGACATTAGGTTGGAAATGAAAACCATGCTTGAAAAACATAGAGAAGAGAAGGCTAGGCAAAAAGAGATGGAAGCTGAAATAGGGAGGAGGAATATGCCTTGAGTGTTGAAGGATCTTGCTCGACCCTTCACGTGATCATGTAGAGACCCCTTTCGGTATATGCCTCCCCCATCCACTCATAGTCAAGAAAACCGGCCTCAAAAAAAGAAAGACCATTCAAAGCTTTTTTCCATCTTCCACACCTGCTACTGCTAGTGCCTCCATGCCAACACAAAATCAGCCTACCTTGGATAACCATTGGAAGAAGCAATACAAAGAAGCAACTTTTGAGTACATTGCTAGATGGTGGTATGATGCAAATATCCCTTTCAATGTTGCCCGCTCACCTTATTACCAGCCGATGTTTGATTCCATTGTTGCTGCTGGTAAGGGCTTCAAAGGCCCTAGTATGCATGACTTGAGAGGATCACTTTTGAAGAAAGAAGTTGCATCCATAGATGAATATTTGAAAGGTTGCAAAGCTTCATGGGCCAAAACAGGATGCACTATCATGTCAGATGGGTGGAGTGATGGCAAGAACCGCACAATAATAAATTTTCTTGCCTTTTGTCCACAAGGTACAATGTTTTTAAATCGGTAGATGCATTTGATAGAGTGAAAGATGCAAATTTATTGTTTGAGTTTTGGATGAGATTGTTTTAGAGGTGGGGGTGAAAATGTTGTACAAATCATAACAGATAATGCATCTATGTTCTTATTGGTAAGATGTTAGAGGTTAAACACAAAACAATATTTTGGACTCCATGTGCTGCACATTGTATAGACCTCATGCTTGAGGATATAGGGAAAAAAGATTGGATTAAGAACACTGTAGAGCATGGCAAGAGCATCACCAAATACATCTATAATCACTCATGGGTATTGAACCTAATGAAGAAGAACACTGAGGGCAAAGAACTTGTTAGGCCAGCCATCACAAGATTTGCAACAAACTTCCTCACGTTGCAATCTCTTATTTCCCAACAACAGAACTTGAAAAGGATGTTTTCAAGTGATGAATGGAATGCATCAAAGTGGAGCTGGAAACAGGATGGGAAAAACACAAAGAAGAAACTTTTTGATAATTTATTTTGGAAAAAACAGCAGAGATTGTGAAAGTTGTTGAGCCTCTTGTTAAGGTGTTGCGGTTGGTGGATGGGAAAAAATTAGCCATGGGCTATATTTATGAGGCTATGGATCAAGCAAAGGAGCAAATAAGGGCAGCATACAAAGACAGGGTAACTAAGTATGGGCCTATATGGAAGATCATAGATAATAGATGGAACAATCAACTCCATCGGCCTATACATGCAGCTGGGTATGTCTTGAACCCGAAATATTATTACAGAGCTCAGCTTGGAGAAGATCAAACAAGAGAAGTAAAACATGGTTTGTACGAGTGCCTAGAGCGCATGGTCCCTGATGAGATGCAACAACTTGAGGTTCACCGACAAATCAGCTTCTTCAACAGAGCCACAGGTACCTTTGGGAAAAACTTTGCAAAGATTGCAAGGGATGTGGACCAACCAGGTAAGAAATTCTAAGTTTTTTGAAGTTCATTTGATTAAAATTTTAATGACTAATCATGAATTTTTAGCATAAGACAATCTTTATCTAATTTGTTGAATTACGCTTTAACCTTTAAGTTATAAGTTTATGTTTTACTTTTAATTTTTAACTGTGTTTTTAACTTTTTATCGTCATTGTTTACTAATTAAACATTTACACTTTTTATCGCAGCACATTGGTGGGATTTGTTTGGTAGTCAATGTCCTCAATTGCAAAAGTTTGCAATTAGGATCCTGAGCCAAACTTGCAGTGCTTCTAGGTGCGAGCACAACTGGTCCGTCTTTGAGAGGATTCACACGAAGAAGAGAAACTGTTTGGAACAACAATGGTTGAATGATCTTGTCTTTGTGCAGTACAACCTTCGGTTAAGGCACAACTAGTTGTTGAACCGAAGACCTAATACTGATCCCATTGTCTTGGATGATATAGATCCAACCTCAGAATGGGTAGAGGAGAGTCAGCCAGACAGAGTTTGATCCCGATGACTTGGGGTGGATGGGTTTGGATCAAGAATCTGATGAGCCATTAGCAGCACCGCCGCCATCGTCACGAGACACAGCAAGCACTAGTCACACTCGTGCTACTCCCCGACCCCGTGCAGCTCCAGTTGTTGCAGATGTACCTGAGGATTTGGATGAGTCCGAGTCAGAGCCAGAGGCCGGTGATGATATTGATGAGGATGACCTTGAGGATCCCATTTCCAGCAGCGGTGCAGAGTTTGATGATTGATCATTGATGTCATCTAGTTTATTCTAGAGTTTTGTAACTTGTAGTATTTGTAATGTATCAATGATCATATCATGTTGTTTTTGGAGTCTTGAACTATGGAGGCCATTTAGAGCCTCATTGTTTATGTATTTTGTTTCGAATCTCATCTATGATATATGTATTGTGTATTGGACTTGGAGTTCGTGCCATTTTGCTATAAACACCTTTCTTGCATATATATAAGAGCAAACTTTGCATATTTTGTGTGTAATTGTTGGAATTATGGTTTTAACCTTTCAAATATTTTATTTTCATTAAAAATATAAAAAAAAAAATTGTATTTTTAGTAAACCAGTTCATTAAGTTTGAACTAGTCCGGTTCGGTCCGGTTCGGTTCGGTTCCGAGTCTGGTTCTGATTTTTAAAACATTGAGTAGTACCTTGATTCTAAGTCTTTTAGTGGATTATGTATTGTAGGGATTCCGTTATACAACAAAGATGTGTAATATTTGTTCAATAGTAAGTACTCTTACGGTATGCTGTGAATTCTAGATAATCTCCAGTAGTACTTTGAATGTATAATGCTAATCAATATATGTAAGATTTTTCCATGATTTTGAGATTGCTATTTTAAAAGATAATAAAGAATTATGTGCAAATCTCATTGATTCTCATGGTTTTCACTTGATGTCTTTTAGATTCTGTGTAGGCCTTGCATGAGTTGTTATTTCCAAGATTGTTTAATGTTGTTCATGGATGATATATGCCTGCCTGATATATCAATGGCACCAGTCTTAGTAGATTAGATTGAAACATTATCTAAAAAAACCTTATTTTCTGTTCCATTAGAATGTTGTTATGAAATGTAGAAGTGTTTTCTATCAATTCTCATTTGAGCTATGAAATCATCATAGTTTCCTTAGTCTGATAAGACATAGTTTATGGGGGAAATGAAAACACAGATCTTGTTGATTATCTTTTTATCTGTTTATTTAATTTTGATCTGAATTAGTAGATGCACAAGTGTTCTAGTGTGTTAGAGACAGTAAATTGGGTAACTACGCATAGCGGTTTTTTTCATTGGTTTGGATCTGCAGAGTGGAAAGGTGTTTATCACATACTCCTTAGAAACTGTTAGGGACGTCCCCATTGGTCTTGCAGAGCCAGAAGTGACTCAAGTTAACCCCTTTTTATCAGTTGTCTGCTTATATTAAACCCTGCTTGTGATAGAAAAAGAGAGATACAAGTCTGATATATACTTCTAAAAGACAAACCCATAAAGTCAGGGGTACAATTCTGGGCATCAATAGATTCAACCTGCAAGACTTGTTCAAGCCAGAAAGGCTCCTTGTACAATTCTGGGCATCAATAGATTCAACCTGCAAGACTTGTTCAAGCCAGAAAGGCTCCTCGTACATTTTCAATGTTCAAACTACTTATACTTATGGTCTCCAAGTTATCGCAACTAGTCCTTAATTTCTTAATTCTCTGTTTCTGTACTTCTAGTTCAGTCAAAGACTAAGGAAAACAAATGTACCTGCAGGTGACCCCTGGCTAGGGCTGGCTTGAACAAGGTAGCAATGTCGAGGCCAGCACCATTTCTTCCCTTTCCAGCTGAACCCAAACCCACAAGTGTGTGAACTTCATCAATTAGAAGAATGACATTACCTACAGACAGAAATTTTAAGTCATAAGCAGTCTTATAAATGTTAATCAAAGTGTAATTGACCTTACCTGAAGGCTGAAACTATTAAATATACAAGACTGATTTACCTGTCCTTTGTATTTCGTCAATTAAACTTGTCACGCGCATCTCTAACTCGCCTCGTTCTTTTGCACCAGACATTAATAACCCAATATCTAGGGACATCACACGCTTTCCCTGCACACGAATAGTGCCAAGTGATTCATAGAAGGGACATCCAATTGGAAACTAAAAACATAGTTAGTAAACAAGAACAAATGGATAAATAGGAGTATAAAAATGATATTTACTTTCAAAGCAAACATACATGAAGAAAATCTGGTACATTTCCCTGAATAATACTTATAGCTAGCCCTTCAGCAATGGCAGTTTTCCCAACTCCTGGTTCCCCCAATAAAACAGGATTATTTTTGGTTCTACGGGCAAGAATCTGAATCACCCTCTGTACCTCCTTGTCACGGCCAACAATAGGATCTATTCTACCTTCACTTGCTCGGGCAGTAATATCAATACAGAAATCGACCAGTGCACCTTTCTCTGTCAATGTCAGAGAATTTTAATGCATAAAAAATGTTCAAGCAATGATCTAGCTGCAGAATTTGAATTCAAAATCTATGAAAAGATATCACTCCAAATCAGGATACCAACAAAAACCTTTTTCTTATCCACATGTCTGAAGGTTGTGATTGCACGCGATGAGGATTTTGTCGGCAATGCAAGAGATGTTGAAAAAGTTCTCTACCCTCTTTGGCTAGCTCTCCTTGCAGTCTAGAGGCTGCAACAGACGCTAGATCTTCTTTCTTCATACCCAATCTATAATCAAACACCGATTTCGTAAGGCTCTAATGACAGAAACAGTAATATTTCCTTGCTTCCATTGAACAGAGAGACGAATTTAATAGCTATAAACTGATATAAAGTATAACATATTGTTAGCAACTTAGCATCATTCACATATGTGTCGTCTGCCTAGAACCTAAGAGTTCTGGATAATAGAAAATAAACCTTATATTGCACCAGTCTATCATGCACTACTTGAACCTCAAGCCTTGTTTAAAAGATGCAGGCAAACAAACAATATTAAAAGCACAGAAAATAAAGTCCATTAGTTCAAATGAGAAAAAGCAATGAAAACAAAGGCTGTTAGTTCAAATGCACTGCCAAGCTCAAATGAGAACAAATAGATGGAGTGTGTGATTTTAAAACTGCATTCTGATGGGATTTCAAGTGTGGTTCAAAGAGCAAGTTTGGATGGTCAAACTCCTCCATCATGAGGCCTTCATATCAGACACAGTGAGACTGTGTATATTTCTTTTACGCAATGCAAAGAAGAGCGTGTAAGTAATGCTATTGTGTGACACTTAATTGGATTATGAGTGTAGTTGTGTGTGAAACTTGTGCACATACAGCGTTGCAGAACCGATATACTGGATATATGTGAAATTTTATTTCTGCTTCAAAGGTATTCTCTTCTCAACCTTTTCTTAACCCAAACTCTTTTTAAAAGCAACGATCTGCAGTTAGAGATTTCAAAAATATGGTTATGGTTGGGTGAGTAAATGATAGGGTTTGAGGTTTCATGTTAGCCACAATTGAGCCCTTTCCAATTCGATAGCTACATTATTAATTTCCAAGAGAAACCTGCCAGGACAAATCTGCACCTCAAAGCTGAATACATTGTTCAAAATCAAGGACTCTGCAAAAACTCAGCAATCCAAAATTTTGACTCAGGCTCGCAACTAAGCAGGAAATCTCAGCAAATTAAAAATATATATAAATTCATCAAATAAACTTATATAACATGCAAAATACCATTAAAAAGCATAAAAATGGGTTTCAAAATGAACAGGTACATGGTCTGCTCTGCTCCGACTCGCTCTTCCCTCAATCACTAGCTCGCAACTCTACTAGCATGCTTTCACTCGGGGCTCGGATGCCTCCTGCACCGAGCTCACGGTTTCGCTTCCGATGGGGACCCCAAAGGGTATCCTCCCGGAGGCAGTTGAGATCCCTGTAATTCGCATCCGGGATGCGGATGTTGATGCTTCGATCTCCATGCTTTCGGTTGGAGCCCTTATTTGCAAATTCATTGGTTTTTGGCCCAAAGCTCAAGACCTCTTCAACTGGCTTCAAAAGTCTTGGAAAATTTCATCTCCAAACTAGGTGAAACTTCTCCCACAAGGCTTCTTTCAGGTTCTCTTTAACAACGCCTCAGAACGGGATGATATTTTCCGATCTGGTCCCTGGTTCATGGGCAAAGCTGGCCTTTTCATGAAGCCCTGGGTGGAAAATTTTAACCCTAACTCTGAAAACATGAGCAAAGTCCCAGTCTGGACTTGTTTATATGGTCTTCCCATCGAGCTTTAGAGTGAAAACACCTTCGAGCAGGTGGGTAACTCGCTGGGCGAATATATTTGCACAGCCAAACCCACGGAAACAGGGATTCTTGCAGTTTATGCGAGAATATGCATAAATCTTGACATTTCTAAACCCTTGCCCAGCTCTATATGTTTCAAATCGGAAACTAGGGAATGGAAACAAGATCTAGACTACGAAAATGTCTCGTTTTCGCTGTCGTAAGTGCCACAAACATGGTCATTTTGTGCGCCAATGCCCTGAAATGTAAAAACCAGAAACCCAGGAAGAGTAAGGCTTCTCAAGCCGAAAAAGAAAAAGAACAATGCTAAAAGAAGTGGAACAAGGCAGCGAGCTCAGTAAATGTGGAAAAAGTCACCCAGGTGATTCCCACTCAGAATGAATTCAACGCCCTAGATGCCCTAGATGATTCTATTCCTGGTGTTGGACTGGAGATAGGTCAGATATCAAATTGCGGCTCAAAAAGGGAGGAAATTGAAGATGGCGAGATCCTGGAGTTTGAGGAAGAAGAGGAAGAGGAAGGTGGAGATGATGTCTACACCCATGATCAGCTCAAAGCCATTCTAAATAGCCAAGATTTAAACAAATTAGAAGAATCAGATAATGCCCTCAAAGCGGCAAAAATAGGTAAAAGCAAGCCTTGTCGCCCTCCCCTTTCTAACTCACGCAATTTAGAAGCCCAAATCAACATTGGTAAAGGCAGCCAAAAGCAAATTCTAGAAATGTTAAGCAAGTCCTTTGGGGCAGATAAAGAAAATCAGGCCATAGGTGATCAAGCTCCTGAGGATAAAGGAAGGAAGAAAGAGGGCAACCCCTCAAAATTGGTAAGAAATCCTCGGCTGGACCCGTTACCCGCAGTGGCGGTCTAAACCCCCTCAATGATAGTGTTCTCTTGGAACTTGTGGGGGCTTAATGCCCCACACAAGCATAGGCTGCTAAAGCAGCTTATTGTTGATAAGAAGCCGGATATCCTTCTTCAAGAAACTAAGATGGACTCTGCTCAGTTCAACTCAATATTACAGGGAATTTGGAAAAATAGTAAACATGTCCACAGAGATGCCATAATCTCCTCTAGTGGATTAACAATGCTTTGGAATCCTGCCAAAGTTGCTGGAACATTAATCGATGATTGTGTCAATTGGCAAGTAGTTGAATTTTAGGTTTTGGATTCCACCCTAAATTTCATCTGCACCAATGTTTATGGACCACGGAATAACATTGGTAGAGAAACTTGTTGGCTATCTCTTAAAATCTTAAAATCTCTACATCCTGCTACTCTCTGGATGTTTGGGGAGGATTTCAACATGATCATTTCACCTCTTGAGAAAACTGGTGGATCGGGTGTTATCTCTCAATCTGCCACAAAATTTGCTCAATTTATTGAGGACTGTGAATTAGTGGACATCACACCCAAAAATGGGAAATATACTTGGACAAATAGAAGGCTTGGAAGTAATTATGTTGTTGAAAGACTGGACAGATTTATCATCAGTGAAGATTGGATTCAACAGAGCAATTTGATCGAATCTGAAATCTCTTGGGAGGCGGGTTTTGATCATTGGCCCATCTTTTTGTCTATCTCTCCCTCCTCTCCTCCAGCTAGAAGGCCATTCAAATTTGAACTAATGTGGACCAAAGATCCCTCTCTGACCCCTCTCTTGTCTGATTGGTGGAATCTCCCAATTGATGGCTCCAAAATGTATAGACTGGCCGAAAAAGAAAAAGAGTAAAACACAAACTAAAAGAATGGAACAAGCACACTTTTGGGAACATCTTCAAAAAGAAAGAAGAGATTCAAAGCAAACTAACTAGCATTGAGAAGAACATTCAAGAGGATGGATTAAATGAAGAGCTGAGAGAAGAAGAAGAAACTTTGGTGAACACCCTCAATCAGGTGCTTCTTTGGGAAGAAATTCACTGGAAACAACAATCTCAAAACAAATGGCTTAAAGTTGGAGACCATAATACAAGATTTTTCACAAATCTGTTGTCATGCGAAGATAAGATAAGATAAATATATTAAATGTCCAACGAATGACCACAAAAGTAGGTCAATGGGACTGCACACATACAAAGAGAAAACAAGAGTCCAGCAAGAGGACCAAAAGGTCCCGAGAACAACCAGAAAAGAGAAGGAAAAGAAGAACGGGCAAGAAGAGAGGCCCAGAAAAAGCCTGCAGAAGTCAGCAAAACCCAAACATGCGGAGGAAGAAAAGGAAGAGGAGGCAAAAGAGGAGACCCCCTCATCTAACATCCAAGGCCAACTGAAAGAAGCTAGTAATGTGTTGAAGCCCGGTATCTAGAGGTGTGGAAGATCTAGAGTGCCGATGCCCGGAGGAGGGATGAACTCTTTGTGCTCGTCTGGTGGATCTCAAAGGCCATCTATGAGAAGAGGGCCTCGACCTCGTATGTGTCTAGACGTCCCTAGTCTGTGAAATAGTGCCTCGTGTCCAAACTAATCTCGTCTGGGAATCAAGATTGGTATCCCCTTGCCACTTAGTGCCCCTCCCAGGGAAAGCACTGTAAAAAAGGAAGTGATTTGCCGAGTAGTCGTTTGTCTAGAAGGAGGTTGAAGGGTCTCTTCCCGAAGCCTAAGAGCCTCCTACGAGATAGAGAGCAAGGCACCTCTGATCATAGTATCTGAAGAAGTCTGTGAATGTTGCTCTCTGAACAGCAATGAAATCTCCCTCTAATCTCGTAGTAGATGGGGCACCGGAAGATGAAGTGCTCTTCCGTTTCAATCTCCTAGAGGGAACAGAGCTAGCAAATCCGCTCGGCAATCTGATGATCACACTCAACTTGGAGCCTATGAGAGCCAACCCTGAACTGACCTAGGGAAATGCGAAGGGTGTGCATCCAATGTTGGGAAATATACTGGGGCCAAGAAATAAGACCATTATTGACCTCAAGAAAATGCGCAACATAGAAGGCCATCTTCGGACGTAACCCACCCTGGGGGTTAGTCCAGGTGCACTGAATGAATTGCTTGTAGATATCATCTCTGATGATTTTGTTCAGATCCTGCTTGCCTGGAAGGAGATGGGCGGAGCGTCCAAGGAATAACTGTATGGTGGGAGGTGATCCGTCTGAATCCCAATAGACTCAAGTAGTCGTGAGACTCGGCATACCAACAACGAGATCAACCAGAACGATCGGCCAAAGCAATGGCCTCAGAGGAGCAGTAAGCAAGGTAGGGATACCTGTCCCTTCCCGCAGAAGAATCAACAAGTCTCTGAATGCGATGCAAGAGGGAAACAAGGCCAAAAATTGCTTCCAACCTAAAGGGACGAGCCCCAAACTCTGCCAGATGATATTGTGGGGAACCGTCTCCTTGCATCTGATGATACATCTGAGAAGAAGGATCTGAACTCTCTCCACTACAGCCCAATCGGACTCAAGTAAGGAGGGCCCCAAACCTCAGAGCCATAAAGAACCGTGGGCCTAACAAGAGAGTCTGAGAGGGACATCTTGGACAAGATGTCCTGGAAGTGATGATGAAAGCATTGTCTCTCCAAGATTGCCAGGAGCCATAGCCCTTATTAACCCAAGGTTGAAGTGTCGGTCGTAAACTAAAGCGAGGTCCGAAAATAGAACTCCCAAGTGTAAGAGTCTGGTGATCTCAAGCTCATCCCCCTATAGAAGAAATGAAAATCAGATGTCTTCAAGCCATTGAAGATCATAACTTTGGTCTTACCCAAGTTAACTGTCAGCTGCTTGTGGTCACAAAAGAGGGCTAAAGCATCCAGTTGTCTCTGTAAACCCTCCACAGAGGAGGCAAGGACCACATCATCCGCAAAAAGGAGAATATAGATCAAAACCTGGTGGAGAAGACAATCGTCCCCCTTCGGATGTGATCCTGAGAAACTCCTCCAACTCATCAATATAAATACTAAACAAGGTAGGAGACAAAGGGCAACCTGCTTGACCCCAATGGTACTCCTGATGAAGTCAAAGAACCCAGTAGTAGTACGAAGACGGCCTAGAACCTCCTCATATAGGCACATGATGGCAGCTAAAAGAGTCTCGGAAATGCCAATCTCTCTGAGCCTTTGGAAGAGAGCTTCTGTGGAACAAAGTCAAAGGCTTTCCGAAAGTCAACAAAGCAACAAAAAACCTTGGAAGAACGGTGGCGTGCTTCCTCGATGATGGCCCGAAGAGTGAGGATGTGGTCAATGGTCTAGTAGGTTGGTCGAAACCCCGCTTGTCCCCTAGCTCTGCAGTGACTCTGGTCCAGAAACTCTAAAAGCCACATGTGAAGCACTGTAGCATATAGCTTGGTGAATGTGTGACCCACCAAGATCGTTCTGTAGTTGTTGGGATCAAAGGTAGGGCCCGATTTGTGGATGGGGTGAATAATGTGGTGGGACCAAGACCTCGGAAAACCTATACAAACCACTTGGTTGAAGAGATCCACTAAATAGTTGTTCAGGATGCCAAGTCCCTGCTTGAAGAGTTCCGCTGAAAGCCCTCCTCATTCGTTGCTTTGTTGTTATTCATGGCTGAAATGGCATTTTTAACATTCGTGTGGGTGAAAATGTGACTCACTCTTCCCTTAGGAGAACTCATTTCTGATAAGAAAATGATTGGGGAGGAGGCGGAAAGATATTTTAAGGAGCTTCTCTCTAACTCTGGTCTTGATAGATCTTTAGCTAGAAACCAAATTCTAAGCCAAATCCCTAACATTGTCACTAATGATGACAATGATATGTTGAGTGCTCCAGCTTTACGAAGATGAGGTTAAATCGGTCATCTTTTCTTTCAAACCAGATAAAGCTCCTGGGCCGGATGGCTTTCCTGTTGGCTTTTATCAAGTTTATGGGACATTGTTGGAAAGGATGTGGTGGAGGTGGTCCAAGGAATCGGGAGCCTCACAAGAACTCTTGAAGCAGCTCAATTTCACTTTCATAGCATTAATTCCCAAATCAGAAAACTCAGGGTATTTTGATTCTTTTAGACCTATTTCTCTCTGTAATGTTTCTTACAAAATCATTTTAAAGGTAATTGTCAATAGACTCAAAAGTATCCTTCCTAGGATCATGTCGGAGTAAGGTGGTTTTGTTGTTGGTAGGCAAATCTTGGATGGCATTATAATTGCTCATGAACTAATTCACTCGGCTAAGCGCCAAAATTCAAGAAACGTGCTTATTGAGTTAGATATGGCCAAAGCATTCGACAAAGCAAATTGGGATTTCATCATGGCCATTTTGGAAAAATTGGGTTCAATTTATCCAGAGAAATTGGATCTTTGCTTAGCATCAACTCTCCTAAATTTTCTGTCCTAATCAATTGCGAGCCGCCAACAAGATTCTTTAGCTCTTTCAGAGGTCTTCGACAAGATGACCCTCTCTCTCCCTATCTTTTCATTATTATGGCTAATGTTTTTAGCAGATGGCTTTCCCACCTTCGGATCTCCAGGACTTTGTCTAGGGTTCTGATTGCCAACAACGCTCCCAGAATCACTCACCTCCAATTTGCGGATGACACTAATTTGGCGGTATTGTTACTATTGGGGAAGCTAAAGCTTTTAAACAAGCTTTAGATATTTATGAAGAGGCCTCGGATCAGCTTGTGAACAAAAGAAAGTCAAAAAAATCTTCTTCCACACGAACAAAAGCACCCACCCCGAAATCTGCTCGGGTTCCCTCCCCTGCTCCTATCTTGGAATTCCAATCTTTCAAGGGTAAAAACACCCCAGATCTCTAGAAGAACACCATTGACAAAGTCTTGTGAAAGCTTGACAACTGGAAAGGTAAGTGGCTCTCTTTTGCTAGCAAAGAATACAATTAATTTCATCTTATACCCAAGCAATCCCAATTTATATGATGTCAGTTCTCCCGATCCCTCCTAAGGTTGAAAATTGTATAAAATCAATCCAAACCAGATTTTTGTGGAGTGGCACGAGTGATACAAAAAGATTCCACTAGTTAAATGGGAACAACTTTGCCTCCCTAAAGTCTGGGGTGGTCTGGGATTTAGAATCAATAGGCGGATCAGATCAACCGAGCCTTAGGCGCAAAACTCCTTGGAGGCTCTATCTCTGTCTTGAATGCTCTGTGAAGTATTATTCTCATAAAGAATTCTCTGGACAAGATGATACCAAAAAGAATCTTTACTATCAAAAATCACATTTCAAGGTCACATGTCTGGAATCTAATGACCAAATCTTTGGTCATCATTAAGCCTTTATTAAGATGGAATGTTGCAAGGGTTCTAAGGCTAATTTCTGGACGGATGCTTGGATCCTTAGTACTCCCCGGCTGTTAATAATCTCAGAAGACTAATGGATTGGTGTATGGAAAGAATTGGACATCTAGTGAAGGATTACTATAACCAATCCAAGGATGGGTGGCTGGATTTCCTTGGTTCCATCTTTACTTGCGGATGAAAAACAGATGTTAATGGAGATCCTCAAGCCATTCCATTTTCTAATTGGAATGATGTGTTGATCTACACGGAAGCAAAATCTGGAAATTATAATGTTAAGGAGGGTTATGTTGTTATTTTGGCTACAACTATAATAGAAACTTCTCCTTTCCCCTCGCGGCAAGTTTGGTATAACTATGGACTTCTTAAGGCAAATGCCTTCTTATGGACTACATACTGGGATAAGATTTTAACACAATCGAATCTCAAAAAAGGGGCTTCCATGGGCCCTCGTGGTGTGTTCTATGCCAGCTAGCGGAAGAAGAAACTAGTCATCTCTTGCTTCACTATGAATTTGCCCATAAAATCTGGGGCCAACTGCTTGGTAAGTCCAATCTTAGTTTTGTGACTCCCAATTCTTTAAAGGAACACATAGCTTGTTGGAATTGCAGCTTGCGATCAAGCCCTCTTCTTCAAATCTGGCTTTCCATTCCCGCTATTGTTTGCTGAAATATCTAGCTTGAAAGAAATCGAAGAATTTTCACGAGTGAACAAGGAAATGTTGAAGATATTCTTTCCGAGGCTCTAAAATCATCGGGAACTTCTACATGTTCGGACTTCCAAAGATGGGAAGATTTTCCGGCCGATAGTAGTGTTTTCTCCAATTGGAGCAACGTTTTGGCTGGCATCCCTGATAAGGGGGTAAGGATTACAGCTAACAATCACAGAACTCCATCATGGAAAGCTCCTAATGGAGTGTTCATTAAGCTGAATTTTGATGGCGCTGCAAAAAATAATCCCGGACGGGCTGGGCGGTGGAATCTTCCTAACTCTATTAGTCAACCCATCTTGGGCTTTGCGGAAGCTCTTGGAAAGTGCTCCAACAATTTCGCCGAAGCCAAAGTTCTTTGGAGAGGTCTGCAGATTGCGAGCAAAATGGTTGGGATAAATTACACATTGAAGGCAATTCGCAGATTATCATCAATGCAATAAACAAAGGGCAAATTAGTCATTAGCAGGTGGGTGGCATTGTGAATGATTGCCAAACTCTCATAGGACCACATCCAATTGTACACATCTACGAAGTGCCAACAAAGTGGCTAATAAACTTACCAATTCTCGGTGTGGAGCTTAATGCTAGGCAGGGGGCTCAAAATTATTAATACTACATCCTAATGATTTGAAAGGATTAATTGGGGGTCTAATAGAAAAAGATGGCAATCATATGCCTATCAAGGTGGCGAAGGAGGGACAACATAGTTGTCCTGCTATTTAATGCCACACATGGGATGAATTTCCCACCATCTGCGAGCATTACTCACCATCATTCTGCACACTTCACCACACGGGCGGTCACGTGCGAAGGGAAATATAAGCCGAGGTATTTGGTTTTCTAGGTCATTTGTCTTTGTGCTCTGCTCTCTGCGAAAAGAGGTCTAGTTTTTAAGGAAAATGGACAAAGGGAAAGGTATCGCCGGCCCTGCCAAGCACACTAGAGGTAGTCTTCGGAGGGATATTGCCATGAATACAATGCAAGAAATGAATGACAATCTGATTCATAAGTATTCACTGAGGACGTGCACTTCTCTTTTCTTGGTCTAGTGAATGATTTGAAACTAAGGCAACTTGCTCAATGTTGGGCATCTACTAGACAAGGGCACCAAGATTACGGCCAAGGAGGCCCTCGAGTTTTGGCAGAGCACGCTGATTGAAGGGGTGCAAGATCCACGACTCCTCCGTTGGATGTCTACAAATCTTCTCCATGCACAGCTTTCTACCAGGCTGGGGGACACGGCGGTTGTGGAGGAGGTGGTGAGAGTTATGGGTAACCCCAGCCAGTCCACGGCTCGCTTGGACACTCTGAAAGTTGCCCAAATCATTGGGGTTCAAACGGTTCAGCTGGGTGTTAGCAATTCCTTTGCTATCCATGAAGATATTGATCAGTTGGGTTTTGACATTGGGCTTGGTTTGGAGCAGATATGGACGCTTATGAAGGCTCAAGCCCTAGAAAGCATCACTCAGGGCAAGAAGTTGGATGCCATTTGCTCGGTGCTGGGAATCCAGGCGGATAAGTTCAAGGAGTCTAAGCTAGCCGAGTCTCTAGCGGCTCTGGTTCTTGAGGAGGATGCTCAACCCTACGTAGCCAACGGTGGTGGTCTCCAGTTCTTTAGAAGAAAATAATTAGTTTTTGGCTTGTCTTTCTTAGTCTAGTTATTATGTAATATTTTGCTTTTTGTCTGCAACACTGCATAAACTTGAATCCATCACCTGATAATCATGTTTTTTATTCGATATTTTTAATATAGCTGGGCTTGGTGCCCTTTTTTAACTTATCAAAAAAGAATGAACGGGTACATTTTCCATTAGTTTTAGACAAAAAAGAGTACAATGCAGTGGTAATTTCTACATTCTAATGATAATGATTAAAATCGCTTTCTAAGTTTCTTAAGTATGATGTATTTTTTTCCCTAAATGAACAATGGTTTCATTGTGAAATGATATAGGAAAAACAAAAAAGACCCACAAAAGAGCAGGTGCAGCTTCTATGACTTCAGCAACACGTTCTAATATAATTGGAAATGACTTGGCATCTTCGAGTATCCTTCAAATCTGATGATTATCACTTAACCGGGTGGGAAAATTGTTCAAATATCCTTCAAATCCATAGCAGGGTAAAACATAAACTGAAAAGAAAAATTCTGCTGGCGCGCAAGTTTCCAACACAGATCCACAAGCACTCGTGATTCAGTGCAGAAATTCACCACGCAAGTTGGCAGGATATTATTCGACAAGCCCATTGTGATTTCTAAAACTATAGCTGAAAATATGAAACCTTAAAAATCTGCAGCTCTAATACCAATCTTCAAGAGCCCAACTGTAGCTGCTACAACTAGTGAAAACCCTAGGTTTGGAGGAGGAAAAGTCTAATCTGAACTGTAGGATACAAAGCAATTTAAAGTCTCCGCCAATACTGGATTTTCAAATTTCTGCAGTGATCGTGGGGTCTGAAACTTCATATCCAAAGTGACCTGATATCTGAAAGTCCTTAAATAATTGATGTAAGCTCAGATTTGAAAACTAGTTCTGAACTGAAAATTGAAATCAGAAACTCCTGAATCCGTTGTAAAGTCTGAAATGTGAGAAAAAAACTGGAAATCTGAAAACTGCTAAAATAAAATACTTACATTGAAGTTTTCTTTTTTTGAAACCTGCAACTAAAATCTCTATTTTTAACACCTGAAGTCAGAATATGAAAATCCAAAAAAGTCTGCATTTTTATACTACCGTTGTGAGCTCGACTACAGAGCATAAAACTGAAAACAAAGAAATTATGAACAGAAATATCAAACTGCTGGAAAAAGCTGAACTGGGACAGCTGGAAATCTTAAATGCTGAGAAATTCTGAAACTAAAATCTAGAATGCCAAGAACATAGAAACCAAAAAGAGAAATCCCATCTGCTATAAAAACTTATAGGAAAACCCTACAACTGGAAAATATAAATTTGATTTGAACTAAACATCTCAAGTAAAGTATTATTAGTACTCTTATAAACTGTAAAATCTGGAGATGGCTATAAACTGTTAATTCCAAAATTGTCAAAAAACAATATTTATTATTTAAATTTGCTGGAAAAACCTAACATCGAACCATATAAATATATCTTATTTGTAGATACCTAAAACAGGCCCTTAGGCATTTATTAGTCATTAAATTGCATGAATATAGCATGTTTGTGTACTTGTTGATTATTGGTCCAAATCAGGTATTAATGGTGTGCTTAGTCAACTTTTACTGGTCCCTAAACATTTTCTCCCATCCCCCTCCAACTCCCCTTTTCTCTCTCCTCTAAGTTCCACTGTTTTTACTCCTTTGTCCTGAGCATCTGTATGCTCTAGAGCAGGAGCATAAAGATGCTCATGGCTTGTGTTTGTGTGGACCATTTTGGCTTTAGTGTATTCAATCAATCATCCCAACTTTTTCGTTTTTAATTGTTGGAGGTCAGTTTAGGCACCAATAGAGTCCTAATTTGAATTCAATTTGTCAATAAACACACAAACATTCTAGCTCATTTGAAATCCAAGCAATCTGAGAAATTGAAAACAATCATAAATTCTGGAGAGAGATTATTGAGCATTTGCAAGCATTCTAGAGAAGATCAAACAATCATTAAAGCATTCATTAAAGCACACAAATTTATGTTTAGAATAACACCACAAATCATTGGTTTGCATGCTATTGGAATCATTGACGTTTTTGATATTTTTACAATCTAGTAGGTGACAAATATCAATATAGATATGTTATTCTCTGGTTTATCGCAGGCCCCAAAACATGTTTTGTTTTCCTTATGGTTTTCTAAATATTACTGCGCAATTAGAGCAAGGAGAATTTCTGTTTTGCAACTGGTCAGAGTAAAATTGCAGAAATATGTGCAAGGTTTTTGAAGAACAAAACCAGAAGAACACAATTGTCAAAAAGGTTTGAGCTTTTCTATCATTCTGTCAAGGTCTATTTCGCACAAACAATTAGGTTTTTGGATGGAAGACAGATCCATGAAGCAGTGGGGATTGTTCCAATCAATTAAAACATGAAAAATGTCAGCGATGGTTGTAGAGGTGGATCTTTCCAAGGCTTATGATTGGGTCAGCTGGCTATATCTCCGTTTGCTTATGTTTCATCTGGGGTTCAGGCTGGAAGTTGTCAATTGGATAATGGCTTGTATTACAATTGTTTTGTTTGCCATTTTGGTTAATGGGTCTGCTTCTGCTTTTTCCAGCCTGGAAGAGGTCTTCGGCAGGGCAGCCCGCTTTCACCTTTGTTGTTTCTGTTAGTTGCAGAAGGGTTTAGCCGTGCCTTATTAGAGACAAAATGAACAGGTGCTTTTAAAGGTATAAGAATGAGCGGAACCTTGACTATTTCTCATTTGTTCTTCGCAGATGATATTTCTCCTCCTGTGATGGATCATTGAGTGATGCTAGAAAGCTAAAAGAGATTTTGGATCTCTATTGTTTAGCCACCACAGGTATGCAAGTGATTGTGGAGAAGTCGACGGTGTCCTTTATGGTGGTCTCAGGGGTAGTTGCTTGTGTAGCTTCCCACTTGTTCCCTTATGCTCAGATGGATTTGTTGACCAGAATCAAATATTTGGGGTTCCACATTAAGCCAAGTGTAGTGCCCACTTCCCTCGGACACTGTTTAGATAAATTTCTCTCTCCCTCCATATTATAGTTGCTTAATATAACACTTGTATGCATTGTATCGGCACGGGGTGCCCAGACTAGCATGGATGAGGAAAGACATATTGATATATCGTTGATTTGATATAGTATACATGGTTGGTGTGATATGATTGTGGAATTTCATATATTCTGATTTGGATTGCTAGCACGAATTATGTTGGTAGTTATTAAATTATGAAAACTTATTGACAAAAGTTAATTGTTAGAATTTGATATGTGTGCGTGTTCTATTGGCTTGTATGATGAATAGTGAATAACAAGTAGATGAATAACAAGTAGATGAATAATTGAATTTGATATGTGTGCGTGTTCTATTGGCTTGTATGATGAATAATGAATAACAAGTAGATGAATAATTGATGTAAGTAAGTTAGCTTTCGTGTTCTATTGAAAATGTATAATCATGAAAATTCTGGTGAACTTAATTGTTGTTGATAATTTGATCTTGAAAATGATATATATAAACTGTGTGAAAATTGTTTGATGTATGTGTGTGTTTGTGCAATGGTTAGAATTTACTTTCATATATCATTTCGGGCAGGTATGATGTGTTTGTTGAGTGTGCAGATGGCGAACAGGTGTTCGGCAAAATTAGTACCAAAATAAATAAAAAACAAAAGAGGATGAAGGGGGACTAACTCACACGGGGCTCATTGGCCAACAATGGGTCACTCGGGCTCAGAATTTGGTTAGGGGATGTAATTGTGCAAAGTGACCTTAGTTTTGTAATGTTGTCTTTTCTTCCTTGATTTAAGTTTATTTTTCCTTTGTTTTAACCTTTAGATTGACTAGTTGCTTATGTTTGATAATTTGATTTAATTAGCTTGTGAGTTGAATTGTTAAATTGAACCCCTTTCTATTTTGGGATGTTAGACCCATGTTTTGTGGATTGAAAAGTTTTCCATTTATGGAAAACTCGAATTTGACCTTTGAGGGCAATTTTGGAAGGTGTGGGACAAGTAAACCTTGTCCCACACTCCAAAAACTCCCCATACACCTACCCATAGGGTAGGTGTACCTTTTTATGACACTTTGGCCACTTAAAGGCTCTTTTGTACATCATTTATGGCTTGTGATCTTTCTCTCTTTTCAAGATGAGATCTTGTAAGTACTTTTCTTACCTTTTTGACTTTTGGGATTTGGATATATTTATGATGATTTGATGAAGTGACTTTTTGGGTTGCTTGAAAATCAAGTTTTGTGGATGTGCACCATTTATTTTATTTTCTAATTTATTTATTTATTTTGTGTGAGGATTTTGGGAAATGGGTTGAGTATGGGTTAAGTCATGTTAAAAGTGAAGTGATTGTTTGTAAGGATGACCCATGTGATTGTGTAAGGGATTTTATGTCATGCTTGGGGATTGGGGTTATTTTGGGGATAAGGCATGCCACATGGCATGATCCTAAGGGCCCATCTACTTTGAATTTTTCATAAATTGGAGTCTTGTGCCTTATTTTGGGAAAGTTCACTTGGTCTTAGGGAGGTGTTGTTGCTTTGAGGATTGCTTGGAAGGCTTGTGGGATTGTTGGAGTGCTTGGGAATGCTTAGTTCAAGATCATTTTGGGACAAGTGATTATTAGGTATGCCTAACCCATTTGATTTATCTATTTATAATGTAATTTCTACTCCTTGAACTGATTTTGGCATCATTGTTTTTTATTGCCCACTTGGGTACATGTTAGTTTGTTGACTAAGTGTTGTGTTTGAAGCTTGCATGATTCCATTGTGGGCATGCAAGTGGTGTTGTGTGTAGGGGAATGTGTTTTACCACTGGAGGGATAAGTAGTGTTTGAAGTGAGGGATATGTTCCCTCTTTAGGTCTTGTTTTGGAGGAACCAAGGGGAGGGGCAGCTAGTCCTAGTGGAGCTATAAGTGGTTGTGGGCATGGGAGGTATAAGTGTGGATCCATTTTCTGTTTTTATTCTTGCGGAGGAACCAAGGGCTAGCTACCCTCTCCTAGTGGAGCGATAAGTGGTATAGGGTGGTATATTCCTTCCCCATTTCAAACCATATATGGTTTGATCGTGTGTATTGACTTCCTTTTTGTGGTTGGCATACCTAGTTGTTTGTCCCTTTGCTTACTTGATTGTTGTGAACTTGGTTATTTGGTTGTGTGTTTTGGGTGTGGGATTCATTCTGAAGCTCATTTGTTGGTCCTTGAGCCCTATGTGAGTTAGGGAACTTGTGGGGCAATGGGGATGAGATCATTCCCTCATTGCATGGTTGGGCGGTAAGTGTCATCAAATTCCTCCTTTTGTTTGATATGGAAGTATTGTGTTGAAGTGAGAAGAAGTGGAAAGAAGTTGTAAATAGAAGTTTGTTGTTGGTTTTCGTGCAACTTACGTCTCAAGCCATTGTGAGACCTTGTAAAGTGTTGTAAAAGTGTTATCCAAGTTTTTTATTGTGAATGCTTGCGAGCTTTGTAAAGAAAGTGGAAAAGCATGTTTCTTTGTATAGTTGTATTCCAATCTATATTTGAACAGATTGTGTTGAGGGATTGCATTTTCAACGGTTGATGAAAACGAAGTGAAGTTCCATTTTTATATCTCTCTACTTTCTTAGAAAAGTTGTACTTGAAATGATTAATGAAACAAAAAGAAATATTTCCTCTCCTCTTCTATCGTTTACAAAAGGGTCATCCATATAAGTGTATGGCATTGCTTTGGAAAAGAAATAAATGATATTTTGGTTATATATTGGTGTTGAAAGTTGTATTGTGAATGAAAATAAAAGACTTATTTGTTGCATTTGGGACTTGTATGCTTTCGCAAAGTGTTATATTCCTTGTAAATGAGAATATGATTTCTTTATTTTGATATGAATAGAACGATTGTTACATTACTTATCCTCAACTTAGTGTTGAATAATATTATGAATCGAACCATTCGCACAAGGTTGAAAACTCTTTTGTTCACTCTCATTCTTAGAATTAAGATAATGTGTTTGATATATATGGAAGAAGGTTAAATCAAATCAGTTGAAATTAATAAACTTGTTCACATTGTCTCCCCTCCGTAGTGAGTCACTCAAGAACTTGAAATAAGTTTAATAACTTATAAGTAAAAGTTTATCTTGGAAGGTCGAAAATCATTTTAAAACTATGTACAAACATATATACCTATGTATATATTAACACCTAATCGTACGTCATATTATTATGAAATATTGGGCATGATATAAAACTAATTAAATAACTTAGAAGTTAATATATATAGATTGTAGATAAGGATATAACTTCTAATCAATATATATTTTGTTTGGGTTGGATAATTAAAACATACGTGTTCATATAATGAATAATATAAATCCTACACTTACATATAATTTTATGTTGCGATTATAATATATAACTAGATAGGATAATATATATATATATATATATATATATATATATATATATATATATATATATATATATATAAGTTTATTTTATTATTCTAAGAAATAAACTATAAAATAAGAATATAAAAACTAATATACAAATATATATAAATATATATTTATTTATATATATATAAAATAAAAAACAAAAAACAAAAAAAAATATACACATGGATTTAGGGCCACGCCCGGCGCAGGCCGTGGCCCTAATACATGTTGGAATAAGGGTGGGCGGCCATGGCAGACCCACCCCAACATATTTTAATATATGGTGGGGTGGGTCGGCCATGACCGCTCACCCCAAACCCTCACTTTTAATTTATATCTATGTATATATTTAGTGTTATTTGGCCATTAAAAAAATGATATTTCGTAATGCGGCCAATAAAAATATAATATAATATAATATAATATATGAAATATAAATAAAATTTATAAGTTTTAAAATATATATATACACACTTTTATTTTCCAATCAATGTATATCCACCCTCCATGTATTGTTGAGCCTCCATTAAACCCGCAAAAGAAAGGAGCGAAAAAATTGTGAAACAAGAAGAAACAAAAGATGAATGAGGAGAAAGAAAAGATAGATATGATGGTAAGGTAGAAAACTTAGGTTTTTCTCTTGCCCTAGATCCCAAGGTTAATATTAGCCCAATCTAAGGGCTTATAATGAATCCTCCTCCTCCACTTGGTCAAGTTGACCATTTGATTTGATAGGTGATCTTATTTATAAATGGGTCTATATTACTTTAAGTAGTACATATAGTTTTACTATGAGATTAGACACCATTCATAATAGTGTTATTGTTTAGCAAACTTAAATTAGTTTGACAAAAATAAAGTTATCTTTTAATTAATTATTGTAGGTATAACCATGGACCAATATTGATATAGGCCACACCTGTGACTTAAAGTATAATAATATTATTTAATATGGTAAGCTTAATTTATAATATGATAAACGACCCTCCTAAAGTATACATGTGACCTTTTAATTAATAAGACTTTAATTAGTTTAATATAAGGTTTTAATTGTTAAGTAGACCCCATATATTACAGATGTTATTATCTTCTTAACCCAAGAAAATGTATAAATCAGTAGTATATCATGTGAAATAAACCATACGTGCTAACTTGAGGTCAAGGTATCGAGGGCCTCGTGAAACAATTAAACCATTTTAAAATTATTAAATCATCATAACCCTTCTAGAGATGTAATGAAATAAGGGATAAACATATGTTGACCTTGAAACCAAAAAATAGCGAAGTTGTATCAAGTAACTAATGTATCGTCGATATTGGGCTATTGTTAGAAGGTCAAGTGTCTTAATAAGACCTAAAGTATTTATCTGTATAAGATAACTTAGTGGTGCACTTACGAATTATAGTTAGTGCCGTAGTGGGATGGTCTTGTGCCACTTTCGGTCCACTCACGAACCGGCGTACTTGCACGATAATTGGCTTAGCCAATTTAACCATCAAATCGCTCAAACGCACTACTATCGACTAACTTGCAAGAGCGGAAAACTTGGTAAGCGTCATGCAGCGACATTTAATCCGCGATTAATGACATAAACTTGAAACTTGTTTCCATTAATTCTTTCTAAACTTAACAAAAAAATTATTCCATAATTTTCTACCTCTTACATAGTTGTTTTGTGAGTAAAATTTTTGGGGTGTCACACCAAGCGAGTATTCCTAGAATGATTGGGGATGGATGATAGGAAAGGTAGAAAAGTGTTTAAGCTGGAGGGATAGATTTGGTTTTTTTTGGAGACGAAGCGTTGATATGGGAGAGATATCATCGAACACTTAAACTAGTCATGTCAACTTAAGGGAACAAGCTGATGAGCTTCTGTGGTCTGGGAATTTGGTTGGTGGGGGTTACTCATCTAGTCTAGGCTACAAAGTTTTGAGGGAGGATAACTTTGAACAAGTGAGGCCTTGGTGGAGCAAAAACAATATGGAAGATAAAGTGTCCCATGAAATCAAGAATCTTCGTGTGGCTTTTGTTACGTGAACGGGTTCCTACCTAAGATTTTTTTCAATTGCCCCCTCTGCAAGGTATGTGAGGAATTTGTGTCACATGTTTTCATTCAGTGCTCTTATACAGTGTCGTTGTGGGAGGAATATGCCATAGCTATTGGTCAAAGGAATGCAGTGGCAAAGGGGATCAGTTGAAAGGTGTCTGAGCTCTTGGATGAGGCAGCCTCACTTAAAAGAATTTAGAGCTTTGTCGGTTGTCTTATCCTAGGGCTTGTGGGTGGCAGAATGCACGCAAGTCTTTTGAAGACAAACTTATTCACCCACGAGTTTGTGCTATGCCGGGCATATCTCTTTTTAAAAATATCAATCTAAATAAGGCCGTTCATGCGCATAGGTTGATACTTCCTGAGGATATTGATAAGTCTGGAGCGTGAGGATACTTTGCTAAGCCTCCTTTGCCGAACCTCCAACCGTGGAGGTTCTAGTGGAGTATTATATTTCACATTTCATTAAGTGTATTGCAGGTACGGGGTTAGCTCAAACAACATGGCGGAACTCTTAACTCTTAAGTCGTTTCTGTCCCTAGCTGTCGAGAGGGGAGTGAAGAAAATTCAAGTTATGGGGGATTCCTTACTAGTCATCAATTGGTTGAAAGGGGTTTGCTCTATTCAAAACTTTCTACTTCGGCCAATCTATGAAGAAGTTCTGTTGTTGAAGGAACAAATTCCCATGATTTCTTTCATTCATATTTATAGAGAAAGAAACATACGGGCAAACAAGATTTCTAAGATGGGCCTGCAAATGGAGCCGGGGCATTGGCATTTATGGGAGAGTCAAGACGGTGTTCTTGCAGATTATGACCATGGTCCCTTCATGTGAGTAGTTTAATCTATTGATAGATGCAACATCTCAATGATGATTTTCACAAATAACGATCAAGCAGCTGGTTGATAAAATTCGATTGGAAGGACTTTTCTTAGTTATTGAGCGTTATAGGGAATTGTATGGTGCAACTATGAGATCATGATGATAGCACTAAAACTGGAGTTTTGGTTTTCAGTTTTGTAATTGTTTTATAGGCAGTATGCTGTAATATATCTTCATATGTTTCAACTTTTACATGGATCGGCTGGAACTAAAAATTTAGTTTTTCATGTTGTTTGGTTGCTATATAGCTTGTTGGTTACAAGATGGTTTGGACTTGATTGGAATGCCTTTTGGCATCTACTGAATGTAATTTTGTTTGTGATAGTGAAATTACAATTTTTTTCAGGAAAAAATGTGTGTGTGGGGGTATATAGATGTATATTATATGTGCATGCATATATATACATACACACATATGTTTGTGTATTGCATATGTTCATTGTTATGGTTTAAGGATTTTGGTTTCTAGATAAAATAGTATGAATTTTGTGGTTATGATCATTTGGTATTACTAATGGTTCATAAAGAATGCAGGGTTGTTCATGATTCTTGACTCTTTGAAAACCATTCTATATCTGTAGCTATTAAGGTGGAGTTGCCTATAGCGACTTGTTGACTATGTCTAACTTCACTAAGTGTTAATTGTCGGCCCATAACCACTTAATTTAACAACGAACATATGCAACATCGTGTGTGTGTGTCTTGTGCTATTATGAACAAAACACGGATAAAAGACTATGGTGGGTTCATGAAACAACAAAAAGAAAGGGGTTATAGGGTAAATTGATAGTAATATGAGTGTCATTTACAGGCCTCGTCAAGTACTATATATATATATATATATATATCATGCTATTATGAACAAAACATGGATAAAAGAGTATGGTGGGTTCATGAAACAACAAAATAGAAAGGAGGTATAGGGTAAATTGATAGTAATATGAGTTTCTTTACAGATCTCATCAAGTACTACGAAGCATGCAAATGTAGTAAAAAAAATTGACCAAAAAGGAGTTATAGGGTAAATTGATAGTAATATGAGTTTCTTTACAGATCTCATCAAGTACTATAGAAGCATGCAAATGTCGTAAAAAAATTGACCAAATGCACCGTAAGACCGTGGAGGCAAAAATGATTGTGTGCAAGGAATGGTGGGAACAAAAGAAGGAATATCAAGCCTTGGAAGAAAGCTACAAAGGAAATCCTACATACTTATCCAATCTAGAAGGATTGATATGGGATGTAGTGGTCACCTGAGATATGTGCTAGACTCAATTTGAGCGGGACGGGGAAAGGGCCGGTGAGCAAAGCGCAAACTTGTCAAGGGGACAAACAAGCAAAATAATATGGGGGAATGTTGACCACAAGGTTGCGCATAAACTCCAAGGAGGTGTGTATTTGCTAAGTATCGAGATATTTGTGCAAAGGACCAAGGTATGCGAGAGAAGAAAACAGACAAGAGAAATTCGCAGAGCTACCACCCAAAGATACCATGGATGAAGGTGTGCACAAATAAACAGTGGCAAGCTATGATGGACATGAAACATGTGGAGATCTAGGAGGGAAGAAATGATACACACATGGGGCCATCCAAAGAAACTTATAGAGACATCTAGATGATATCCAGTTGGATCCACTTATCATGAGTAGGTCAGTGGGAGAACCCTATAAGTAGACTCCCCCGACCTCTCATTTGACTCGCATTGAGAAGTTACATGTTTTGATGTGAAGCGAGAAGAGTAAAGCAAAACATAAGTCTTGAAAGTATTTGTTGCATGGTAGTTTATATGGTATTGCGCATTGTGTGCGAGGTTGAGGTATCTTGTATTGTGCGTTGTGCATAAGACCGATTGTATATCTACTTTTATATGTTGTACTTGGAGACCAAAGTATAAATGAATGGAAGCATGTGTAGCATGGATTATAACATGTGTTCATACTTGATCTGTGCGCGCAATTGATGTTAACAAATGTGAAGGTAATCTAGGGTTTGATTATGAGTTATGTTGCTTGTGTTATGGCATACGCTTATCTAGTTTTATTGTTGTTCTCGTAATAGGGTCTCAATGATTCTCTTGATGCGCCTCGAGTTAACGCTTTGTGTTAAATGTAAATGATATGTTGACACATGAGCATCTTATCTATCGGGCTAATGTTATTGAGCAAAAAAATGTCGGATTTGTTAAATAAGTCCAACGGTGTAGCAACAAGTAAGCAAATACTGTAATAAAAGAGAATGCGTGGTGCCAAACTAGATTAACATGTGATTACAATCATTAAACAAGCCACATTCAACCAAGGGCATATGGTCCATACAAAATGACTAGAATGAATTTTAACAAAGTGTCTTAATGTATTTCACATGGCTAATCAGTAACCTGAAAATAAAAACTAAGATGGTAGATAACCACAAACAAAGAAGGAATTCTAATCCTATAATCTTGACAAATGAATAGAACATCATCCATAAGTGGTTACCTAAGAATGCCTAATCAAATATAAGTAATTTGAGTCCTTGGTTACGTCATATAAGAATTAGATTATAAACAGAGATTTCATGCATTCTAACTATTAAGAATGTCATGAAGGTAAAACAATATTAAGGGAGAGAAACTTGTACATTTATAATAAATCCCGATAAAAGACTAGTAGTAGATAGGTGAGCGTAAACTACAAATAGAATTGAAAGACAACCTCTATCAATATCAATTATTATCCCGAATGAATTTAATTTCCATATTTTATTATTCGGTGTTTTTATATTGCAGTTCTCCCCTTCTTGCTAATGCTCTCAACCTCTCACTCTTGCAGCCTTGCTTGCTCTTACTCTTGCACTTGCTCTCACTCTTGCACTTGCAGCCTTGCTCAATGTTTTCAAGCTTTGATAGTGATTTGGAGTGAGGGTGTGAGGTTCATTTATAGTTTTTTGAGTGCTTAAAGTGTGGGTGGGGCCCCATAAACTATTAGGGTTAGGGTTGGGGGCACAAACATTCAAAAAGGTCTATTTTCTATTTTTTTAAATCACCTTTTTGGCATTTTTGGCTCGAGGATGGCCACAAGTTTCCGGGACCATCGAGGGACTTGGGCAAAGTTTTGTGTACATCCCAAAAGCCTCAAAAGGTCCCCTCTGCGACAAAAAATGCCACCTCTTTGAAGAAATGTCCTAGGGACGTCCCCTGACTCATGGTGGCAGTGGTGGTGTACGGGGTGGGGTGGTGATTCCAAGGCGTCCCCAAGTCTTTGGGACGTCCTATCCCCAGATACATCAAACTTTAGAGGAGAATGCCTCCGCAGAACACTGGTTTCTACCATGTTCGAAGCACATTGCTTGGCAACTTATTCAAAAAGCAGGTCAACAAATGTTTTGCTTTGATAACTTTTTGGGCATATTCAAAAATTATGTTAAGATCCACCTTATTATTTAGTTTCGAAATAATATGGTATATTGATGAGTTCAATTAAATAAAATTATATTTAGTCCCAACATACGGGTAGTAATGTTTTCGCTAATTCAAACAATTTATTTGCCTCTACAGTTATTTTAGCAAACTTCTCTTGAAATGGGTAAGTTGGAAGCGGTGGTTGGCTTATTTTCAAAATAAGAAGTTGTTAACTGGAATTCTATGCCACAGACCCTGATTTAATACTTATGAGGATGTGTAAATAAATGAAAGTTTAAGGATATAAAATAATAATGGAAGAGAAAGGGAATTACACCTTTGAAGAAGAGAGACGGCAGCATCAGTTTGATCGATAAGGTTAAAGAGGGCAATTGCAATGTGCTCCGGAGCAATGTAATTATGCCCCATGCTTCTAGAATGTTCCATGGCAGCTTCAAACACTCGCTTACTCCCGCTCGAAAAGGGAATGTCGGAAGCAGATACCCACGAGTGGATTCCGGCTCTTTCTCCTTCCCCAAATAGCCTCCTCGCCTCCAGGCGTGCTGTATCGATGGTGACCCCCGACCCAAGGAAGCCATCCTTTCTCCTCCTCTCCTCGCCAATTAATCCCAACAATAGATGATGTCTCCCGACCTCGCCTTCCCCCAATGCGTGCGCCTCCTCTGTGCAAACGTCACCGACTTTATCGCCCTCTCCGTGAACCTCTCGAACACAGATGCTACTACCACTATTCCCCTTCCCCTTCCTCCGCGCGATAGCGATAATGATAATGATAATGACTTCGTTTTCACACCGAGCCCCTCTCTGCGACCTCCACCCCTCACAGACCCACTTGACCTCTCCACCGCCACTCTGGGCCGCGGAATACAATTATTCTGTTTCCACCGACAACATGACGCCGAGCTAGAGCCGAGAGACATGCAAACGGTTCCCAGCTCCATAGTTTATAGGAACCCAAGCCAGGAAGTACTTAAACAATTGAGGAGAAATTAAGGATGGTTGTCTCGCACATCATAAGTACCTACATGCTTCAACTCGATACAATTATTACAATTCCCGCACCTGTGCACGCCATTTCTTACCAAACACGACAATTTCCGTCCTCTGACATTTTCGATTTCAGCATATACTTTGTTTATGGGCGCGCCCAAACACTAGACTTCGAAGGTACGCCCTCTTTCCCCCGCAAAAATACACACGGTTTCGTATCTCCTAGCTTAAGCAAAGAATAAAATTAGCACTTTGGACCATTGTTGCAAAAATTTCCCAACAAGGCTTGCTACTTCGCCACTTCCTTTTTAATCTTTTCCTTTTTCGTTGTTCATCTATTTGTCTTTTCCTTTTATTTAAGGTTTACAAGTTTTTATTACTCTTATGTTTTTAATAGAATTAGAGGAATCATTACATATTACATTTAAGCACACTCTTTTCAACCTTGGTAAGCGGTTAGTCTAGCATGAGGAGGGGATCGCTAGGTGCACAAATTTCATATTGCCTTCGTTCGGTGGTGCCTAGGTTTCATACCACCTCGTCTGCAACCTAAATGCACACTTCATACCGCTTTATGTATAGCCGGTGCACACTTAGGGACGTTGGTCGGACTATTCAGCGACACACAAAGACTTCCATACGATTGTCGCACACTCGGGGACATCGGTCGGACTACTTGGCGAAGACCTGGGGACTTGATCGAACTATTCCTCATGCACAGACATGCCAATGGGGGGGTTGAACCTTGAACCCCCTCTCAAATTTATTTTTCTTATGTTATTTGGTTATTGGTGAGTTAGAAGTAGTTTGTAATCATCAAACAAGTCCCATTCACATTGAATTCATTAGATGCTTTGATAAGTGGTAGGGACACCTTGAGGTAGGAGTTGAATTTCTCCATATGGACCAAGTGTAACATAGCGGGGTGCTCAGAATGTGGATCGCTCGGTGGACACTAAGGACCCAAGACCACCCCCATGTCCCACTTAGAGTGCTCCTCCACCACTCCATTCTTAGTAATGTCGAAGGCAAGTATATTATAGGCTTCACATTTGTTTAAATAGTTATTATTATTTGTACTTTTCAACCAATAAGATATTGTTATTATTTTCATAAACAAATATACACTTTTCACATTAACAAACTTACACAATTTTTAACAAAATAATTGTAAAAAAATATTTATCTTCAATTTGATTGGTTTGTAAATTTAGATGTTATTCTGACCTTGACACATTCAAGGAAAGCGAGGTTGTCAGAGCATTTATTGTAATTTATTTTCATCATTTCATTGAAAGAGTTCGCTCCTCCTCCAACTTTGTCAGAGCTACTAAGCTGGTTTAGAGCACATGGTTTTCTCTACCAAATTATTACCATTTCGTTGATCATCTATGATGCTTTTGTGCTTGTTGGATTGCTTGTTCTTCCCCATCTGCCGCTTGGCGAGGACATTTACGAGAGATCGCCCTTTGTCCATAACACCTATAGTTCTTACAAAAATGGTGTGGTTGTGACAAATTGTAGTTTAATGTGAACTTAGTGTTCATGGAATCACAATGCGGGCATTTTAAATGCTATGCGGGGAGCGAGTTTGGCTCACTGTCTGCCAGCACATAGTCCGAGAAGAAGACTCCACATTGTTGTTGCTAAGCCATTACATCGGCGTTGAAAATGATTTACTACGCAAAACTCCGAATCTTGCATATTGAAATTGATGAAACTCTATAACTAATCCCAAACCAAACCAAACTAACTCATCCCTGTACCAAGTTCATTGAGGTGAATTGATGATCCATAGAGATCCAGAAAAACACACCACTTCATCAGTTCCATCAGCACCAAGAAGGAGAATTAAATAAAATGAAGGAAATGAGGTAAACGAAGGTTTTGGACAGAATCATTACTTTGTGCAGAGCAACGGTTGTAGAGCCGTCGCCTTGCGAAGGGCGCGATCCTATAACCTTGCCTTGACCATGGCGGCGGTCCTGAAATGCCCAGTGCCTTTCAGGGCAACATCCTGACACTTCGAATGAAAAGAAGAATGGAGGACGAATGGACGCGAATTTGAAGCGCCTGATTGTGTCTCTTCCCTCCTTGACCTTTCTCATTCCTTAGTACACGGGAGGACATGGGAGAAGGCTATAAATACAAGGAGGAGCAAGAGAATTGAGCATTCAAAGATCTAGAGAGATCAAGAAGCAAAGTATTAGTTATATGAGAGCAAGTGAGCAAGATCTTCAGTGTTGGAGTGGAATTGTAGGAGCAAGGTGTAGAAACAGAGCAAGCAAGCATAGGAAGGGAGAGGTTTACATTGTTGTCTCCATTTTCTACTTCTTGTAATTTGTAATTGTCTATAATTGACCAATAAAAGTGGGAAGAAAGAGTGTTTTTCCCTTCCCGATTGGTTTTCCTCCATTGGGGGTTTCCAGGATAAAATTGTTGGTGTTGGAGTTTGAATTCTTTCCTATTCTCTGTAATTTCCTTTCTATAGCACTAGATAATCAGTCACTAAGCTCTAATTTTCAAGCAAATCTGTCATTTTCCAAAGTTGAAAGTAGAACAACATAATTGTGTGATTTCGTAGAGTTCCAAAGTAGAAGTTTATGGATCATTTTGGTATCAGAGCTAATTATATATCTAGGATTGTGGTATTCAATTCTTTCTTGTGATTTGTATGACAGTGACAATGTCCAAAGGCAAAGAAGTTTTGCCTTGCGAACCAAATATTTCTACGAAGAAGCGGAAACAAAGAATTCGAGTTCAAATGGAGGAAGAGAACTTGGTCCGTAAAGTTGAAATAATAGAGACCATGATGGATAGGTTGCATAGAAAACAAGAAGAGCTTTCAGATCTGAAAAGACGGCTTGATTAAGAAAGATTCCATGGAATCGGTGGTTCGAGCACCTTTGGCCGAAAAAATTTGGTATCGGAAAGAGCCACGAAGAGGAAGAATGGGAAGAGCATGAGAAAGAGACGCCATTATAAGCGAAAGGTAAAATCTGCACATATACCTTTTAAAGCTGAAACAAAAGTGGAAATAAAGAATTTTGAAGGATAAGTAGATGCAAAATTACTTGATAAATGACTAAAATAGTTGGAAGTCTATTTTAGTGTGCATAATGTTATTGAGGCACAAAGGATTACCTTTGCACGTCTCAAAATGGAAGGTCATGCTCTAGTTTGGTGGGAAACCCATCTAGCCACTTGTGAGAAGAAGAAATGTCCTATTATCAGTACTTAGAAGGGTTTTAAAGAGTTGATTAGAGCTAACTTCTATCCTATTGGCCATAAGACTAACATGATGATTAAGTGGTAGTACTTTAGACAAGGTAGTGGTCAAAGCGTGCAAGACTACACTACGGAATTTCAAAGACAAGCCATGTTGCTTAATATGGACTTGGAGGATGAGGACATTCTAACCAAATATTTGGGAGGACTTCACACTCACCTTCGGAGGAAGGTAATCTCCACGAAGCCCAAGGATCTCAATGAAGCTTGTATACAAGCATACTACATTGATGACGAGAAGAAGCAAGGAGAGACAGAGCCAAAGGGAGACCAATCAACAGATCAGCAATAGGAAAAGAACAAGGGAAGACAAGTAACAGAGGTAAATGGAAAGGTAAACATGCCGTACTTGTTTTGCATACTTGTAAATATCCTAAGAATTTCTATAAGAATTGTGATATAAATGGACATACTGATGCCACATGTTGGAAATTACATATGGAATCGCACCCAAAGCACCGAACCAAGGATTCCAAGAAATCCATGGCCATTGTGAAAACAGAAGGAGAGGTGGAGATTGAGGATGATTCAGATGTAGATGAAAGGTTGGGATGCATGGCCACTAACATGTATGAAGGAGTAGAAGAAGAAGAGATGAGTAAGCTTTTTCAAATCAAAATCCAAATCAAGAAGACTAAGGTAAACACTTTAGTAGATTCTGGTTCTCAGTCAAATCTTATTTTTGATGTGGTTGTAGAACAACTTGGCCTAGGGACTTATGGCCATCCACATCCATACCCATTGGGATGGGTGAAGAGGGTGTAGAAATACAAGTTCTGAAAAGTGTAAGTTTCGGTTTGGGATAAATAGTCAATACATAGATGTAATAGAAATTGATATTATTCCACTTGATGCATTTGACGTTGTCTTGAAGTCCTTACTTGTATGGCGAGAGATGTTGTGTTCACGAGGAGGAGAACCGTCTGAGATGGGTCGAGGATGGAGTTAGTTTCACATTCGGGCACACTAGAGAAAATCAAAGAAGGCTATGGTAAGTGCCAACCAAGCACAAAGAATTATTTAGGAAAATCATCAATTTTGTTTACTTTCATTGGAAGAAAAGAAAAATGGACTTGAGAGCATGGATATTTTGGATAACACTTGTCAATTTTGCAAAAGAAGCCACCATAAGAACTACTCATTCAAGGAGCAAAACAAACTTCTGCTATGTAGTCACCATATCTACCTACTGATTCACTAGACCTAACCATGGGGCAACAAAGAGAAGAGGAGATATAAGGAACAGTGGTGACTATAACAGCAACGTACATGGAGAGGATTCGACCAATCCATATCAAGAGACAAAGACAAGCAAGAAGGACTAAACCACTATAGTATGGGACCTTCGCCATACTTGAGCAGGTTGGAAAAGAAACCTTTAGGCCATACTTCATGCAGATGCACACGATAGCAAGTTGCAAGAGCTCGCACCTACTAAAGCCATCTATGCATGAAAAAGAAGGAAACATACAGAAGCTACCTTCCAAAGAGGATTGTACTCGAGGTAACTTGGAGGAGGATGTAGCCCTGGAGCAACAAAACCACAGATCCACGGGAGTCTTGACGAGGTTGGACGAGAGAAGACACTAAGGCATACCCAGTGGTACTCAAAGGATCAAGAGAGGGAGTTGATTCCTCTACCACTCCCCCACTAAGCTTTTGTGGGACCAAAAGCCTCCTAGCGGGAGAAGCGTGATCTATAGGGATCCGAGAAAAACTCACCACTTCATCGGTTCCTTCAACACCAAGAAGGATAATTGAAGAAAATGAAGGAAATGAGGTAAACAAAGGTTTTGGATAGAACTATCGCTCTATGCGAGAGTAGCGGTTGTAGAACCGCCGCCTGCAAGAGGCGGTGGTCTTGTAATTTCTACCCAGCCGGGTAGCGATCCAAAACCGCTAGTCTGCTTAGGGCGACGATCCTAACACTTCTGAAAAAAAAAATGGAGCATGAATGGACACGAATTTGAAGCACCTGACTATGTCTCTTTCCTCCTTGACCTTTTCCATTCTCCAGTAGATGGGAGGACATGGGAGAAGGATATAAATACAAGGAGGAGCAAGAGAATTGAGCATTCGAAGATCTAGAGATCGATAAGCAAAGTATTAGTTATATAAGAGCAAGTGAGCAAGATCGTCGTCTTTGGAGTGGAATTGTAGAGAGCAAGAGTGTAGAAACAAAGTAAGCAAGCATAGGAAGGGAGAGGTTTACATTGTTGTCTCCATTTTCTACTTCTTGTAATTTGTAATTTTCTATAGTTGACCAATAAAAGTGGGAAGAAAGAACGTTTTTCCCTTCCCGACTGGTTTTCCTCTATTGGGGGTTTCCGAGATAAAATTGTTGGTGTTGGAGTTTGAATTCTTTCTTATTCTCTGAAATTTCCTTTCTATGGCACTAGATAATCAGTCACTAAGATCTAATTTTCAAGCAAATATGTTATTTTCCAAAGTTGAAAGTAGAACAACATAATTGTGTGATTTCGTAGAGTTCCAAAGTAGAAGTTTACGAATCAATTAAAGAAGGGTGGTGCGTAAGTGTATGAATCACACACAATTCACCTATATTATTGTTGCAGATGTAGTGAATGAGGATATAAGAGCTTCCAGCTTCTACATATCCTACAAACTATGTGGAATCCAAACATATAGAATAATGGTTAGCATGTGAGAGATGATGGTTTTTATCAATGTGATGTCATTGCAAATGTGAGTGCGGGTGTGATTCCTCCAGTTTTTGTCAATCACCCATGTTTTTGCCTTATGTCAAATGTCACGAAATGTGTGCCTCTACTCACAAAAAAACCTCACCTTCTTAAATTCATGAGCTAAAAATATGTTGAGTTCTAACAACTTGTAGCGATCCTTACTTGAGGATGAAGAAAATAATGAGAAAAAATCCATTGGAGAAATGCTCTGTTGGAGCTGCTCTTCTCAAGATTGTTTATTATTTTTGTTAGTAAATATTTCTTCATTTTGTTATAATTAGATCTATTGTTATAATCAGCAATCTTTTGCTATAATTTTTACTCTCATATGTAGTGCAGACCGGCTTTAAATTTGATGGTTGTTTTCAAAAAAATTGGTGTGTTTTTAGGTGTGAAATACTTGTAAATTTGTAAAATAATCATGTGCCATCCACTGCCTATCTCAATCTTAGAATCACAATGTAATGTAGAGAAGGCTTGTTGAAGGAGGCACTACACATTCTCCTTACTATGCACAACCCTTGAAAATTCTTCCAAATATCTTCCACTATTGCAGACCTGCACTTCAAAGAAAGTCCTATCACAAGGTAAGAAAAATTGACTCATGCATCAATAATAGGGAATTTAAGTTTCCCACACACAAACTTCTATGAAATGCTCTTATACACATGTATAACAGGTAGATTTTTATCCAAGACTATATGCTCTTATACACATGTATGCACACGAAGTGTTTAACAAAATGACTGAACAAGATATCATCTTATGCAATGTGATCATGAGCCAAGACACGGGTTTCCTCATGAGACATTGACATTGTTTCACCAAATACAAGCGACAGGTGTCCATCTCGATTGGTACACCTTTTTCAACATTCTACCACTTCACATTGCAATTTTTGTTGCGGTAGTACTTGACATCATCGTTGTTCTTGTTTTATTATACATTTTGTTACAACATAAACACACACACATAATGGAGGATTTGTATGGCCCCACATTTAAATCGATTAAGAGTTACAACCTACTATTGGGCCTCTTGAGCTAGTTAAACTGCTGTCACCACTATCGGCACCCAATTTGGGATAGTGGTAACCAACCTTATAAGCTAGTCAAATAGCTAAGTGCCATGTAGGATTTGAACCTAAACGGGTTGGAATGCACTCATCCCTCTTAACCAACTCACATGCATCATATCGGTTGTTATAAAAATCATTATAATAATAGGCGTGATTTATAACGAGATACTTATTGAAGTGTTCAAATTAACAAATAACATTTAGCCTACACATGGCAAGACCATTGGGTTAGTTACTGATCATTGATGCATTCCAAAGTTACTTTAATGTTTAAGCCAATTGAGGTGCGATTTGTATTTCCACGAAATGGTGAGACATTTTCATAAATAAGTTGTCAAAGAAAATGAAATAAATTGTGGAAGATGGCTTACTGCAAAGCATGATATCAATAATATCCATCACATAATGGATTATGAGCATACAAAGTTGCAGGTAGAGGAAATGCATATTTTGCAGGGTCAACTATTGTGAATGATAGTTAGTGTAATTATGGGCTATAAGATCAAGAGTGGGTTGTCTTAGGAATTTGATCGAAGTTGAAATTCATAGCTTTCGATTTGTTAAGATGTTTCTCATTTTCTCCCTTTCTAAAAAGGGTATTTAATTTCTTTTTTAATTGGGGTTTTGTTTTAATTTGTCCACAAGATAGATTGGCGAGGGGAATTTTTTGATATTTTGTCACAAATATTGTTGGTGATTTAACCCTAAATTAGAACAAGGAAAACCTTTATGTCGAATGTACGTCTGGAATCTAGAAAGGATGTATATACTATTTACTAAATTAAACATTCATGTATAAATATGAATAACCGTAGATGATTAAGACATTTAATTAATTAGGGCACATGCTAAATATAGTAAAATCATAAAAATACATTGCCCTTATCTTTATTTTTACTTTGGCCACTTATATGGACTTGTAATTGGGAGAAATAAAGAAGAATATTGATATAGTTGGTTTGTCTTTACTGACTAAATGTTTGTCTACCTTGGGATAAAATTGGTCGGTAGGGACCAAATCAACAATCAATTATGTCCAAAATTTGGCAATTTTTATTTCTATGGAAAATAGATCTATGATTACATTACCTCTTGCAATTTTTGAATATGTAGCTCTATATGCGATACAGGTTTGAAGATGCGCACAATTTTTGAAATTGTTCTTCTCTTTTAAAACCTTAGCTCCTTGAAAGACTTATAAAAAGGGCTTAACAGTTTGGGTTGAAGCATCCCCTGCCACCTACATAACAATTCCTCGAGAGGGCATCAAACTCCATCTATTTCTCCCACATATTGGAGGTATAAGTATGATCATTTCATATACGTGTATGTAGCTAGAATTTGGTTTTTGACACTTGATATTGTTTATTTTAACTTTCCTTTCTCTTGACTTTGTTTAGAGTGATTTATACCTACTTTGGGGGTATTCTTACTGTTGTATGCTCTTGCATTAGGGAAGAATAAGACATCTTACTTGATGCTTGATGGATTTGTTGTAGATGATCTATTGATAAGTGTCGGGTGTTACCACGTGATGAAATGAACAAGCTTAACTTGTATTTACAATGCTCAGGGAAAAATTTCACACTAATATCAACCTAAAGGGAAATTTTCAACCCATAAAAAGATGTTTATTTATAAATATGATTATTATATTGGTAAGGACATAATCGCTATTAGGGGACAAAATCGATGTAATTGATTTTGTCTTTACTAAACAATCTTGTCATGTAGGGTTAGAATTAAATTAATGATCTAGAGAAGGTTGTATGTGAGTTGTAAGGTGCTTATGATAAATAAAAGTGTTCATTTAGGTGACTAAGTAACAAGATGAGAGATTAGACCCACTTTAAAGCCTTAGGAGAGGATAATATTATGAGTTTGAACTTAGTTTATGTGCACAATTCATGTGTTTTCATGTTAAATGTCTAACATGCAAAATTTAAAAAAAAATGGTCATGACAACTAAGCCCACCATTTGAAAACCATTTCCTTCTCCATTGTCAACCCTTTTGTAGACACTCATTTTCGGTACCCTACATGGTTTATCCATGCTCCTTTTAGACATAAAATCTATACACTTGGGTACATTTATAGGTCCTAAAGCATATTAATGTATACATGATTCCTAAGAAAGAAAACTTGTGGTTGACAACTCCTTTTGGTCTTTTGATTGCTTTATCTCTTATAATTTACTGACTTTACACATCTTACATCTCTTCTCGGCACTCAAATAATTTATCTTTTGATGGCCTCGAGACACTAGCACCCAATTAGGACAACAACACCCATGCGTTCTTGTCCCTCTGGCATTTTTTTCCCTTCTCTATCTTCTTCCTACTCTTTTGGGTCTTTTCCACTTCTTGGTCACCTTTTAACACTTTGGGTCACCTTTCAATTGTCATTACAAAAATTCAAACAAAGGGATCATATATATATATACACACACACACACACACACACACACATACACATACTTAATTACTTCTCTCAAATAAGGGTCCAAACACTATAAGCATTATCTATCACCACCTAAGCTTACACAAGGGCACTATAATATACATCTAGCACATTCATACAAAGGACAAGGGTTGTATTGGTTTGGATACAACTGCATAGGAGGGGAGTTCATTCTATTCCATCACACACATTTTACATACTTGGTACAAATACTAGCCCACTATCATTGTGCAACTTGTAAAAGGGCAACCTAGGGCACGTACACACACACACACACACACACACACACACACACACACACACACACACACACACACACGAAGAACTACATGGAGTCTAAGATGTAGTATAGCAATCAATTGTAATTTCACTCTTAGTGATCGTCGAGTCGATCCGATTCCACATTCACGTATCTTTTTATTATATTTGATGTGGTTTGTGGGCATGTGAAGCTACTATTTGTTTTGTAGATTACATGTGTGATCAACGATCTAACAACCAAGCCAAAGCAACAAAGAGTGAGTAACAACAAATCTCTTCGACTTAGAAAGGACAAGATTCCTAGCATCTGCGCAGACACGAGCACCCCGAGATGAGTCACTAGCACTGAGGCACTCTTGTCCTCCTACGAGCACTTCTTTCCGACACAGTCTTGAGTTCTCAACCCCTTAGTGATCCTTATCGACATTAGTCCCTACTAGTTACATTCTGTGATTACAGTTACACAGTCCCGATCATTCCCATGTTATACAGAATCAACTTATTCGTCATCCCTCTCTCATTTGCTTCATGTGTTACATATTTGAATGCTTATTGCTTGTGCATTACTATACTTAATTACCTAAATATCATTTGTTACGTAGTTACTCGAAAAAGGATTTAATTCAAATTAGATTAAATCACTCCTCACATTCACACCCAAAACATTAAAATATCCTATTATCCTATTAATCATGTCCTCACCCTCATAAAATCATACTTTACACCTTAGTAAATACCTTTTCACTCGCATTAAACATCCCTAACCACCTATAATTCATCCTATCCCATTTTAACCCTAACCATCTAACCTCCTAAACATCCTTAACCTATTCCTAACCATCTTCACTCACTATCATACCCAATTTAACCCTTTTGAAGTGGTTGAAACCACTTCCAAGTGGGTTTCCCCACTTTTCTGGGTCACCAACGATTCTAACCAATCATCAGTGATTATATAAGCAACATCAAACCTCTTATTTTGGATCCTCGGACATTTGCAACAAAGCTCGACTTATTGATGACCTAGATTACATCACTACACTCATCTTGGCATCGCCAACATCTTTAAGCGCGTCCTTTAAAACTCCCTAATCTTTGTAAGAATCCTATGGCATCATTTTCAAACATTCATCAGCAAAGGTAAGTCCTTGTCTTTCGTTTCCATATTTATCTTGTCAATACATCACATTAGAACCCATATCAAATCATAAATCACTTGTTTTGGACATAATTTGCATTTTATCAAATGATCGAGTCCTTTTCATAGTAATCGGTTGGTTCCTTTGAATCACGGGTGACCTTACGAGAATCACCAACGATCTCTATCATTTTATCATTTTTATCACTTTTTCATATTTGTAATCAATATATCAATTTATTTGTTGTATAATATGCATGTTTTCAAGTTATTTCTCTATGTAGATGATTGTACCTATAGTCACAAAATCATGCACTTGTGATTACACTTATACTGCCAAATATGTTATTTTATATATGGATATCACGTAAGCAAAGTATTCACTAATGACCTATCCCCTAGTCCTGTCGTCAGTTAGTTGCTCATCATTGTCATTTTCTTGCACAATCATTAGTTATTTGTATAGTTATAGTCGACTTTTAGGGAGTCTCTAGTGTCGTTATTTGGTCATTTTTATCTCTAGTCTTTGACTAGGGTGCCTAAGGTAGTACTAGGACGCCCATGGGTGCCCCAACCCTTAATTTTAGGCATTGTGGTCCCGAAAACACTTAGATCTAATTTATCTATTCGAGGTTAGTATTTTTCATTTTCCCTTTCATTCCCTTAGGTACTAGTCAACATGTCGGGTCATTAGTGTCAAAATTTGAACAAGAGATCCCTATATAAACATAACATACTTACTATCTTATGGGTGGACTATCTACTATCAAGGGCTAACTATCTACTAAGGCAAGGACTACATTTGGGCATCATTACATCACACACACTACATAAGAAGGGTTGTATTCATTATATTACATCCACCATTTGCATTTTACATCTAGTTATTTCCCTTATCTCTGCATCATTGGCACTAGGGCACCCTAGGTACATAATTACACACACAAGAACACAAAACTACATTGGAGTCCGAAATGTAGGGTAGTGCTTAGTTGTAAGTTCACTATTTTGGTAGCTAAGGTCAGTCTGACTCCTTCATATGCATCATTCTTTTTTAGGAATTTGATGTTTTGTATAGGGTTTTGTAGGTAGATTTTTATTACAGGTTTACGGTGACATGAGTAAAGTTCTTGTGAAAATCATGTGACAAGGATCGAGACATTACAAAGATACATCGAAACTCCAAGATTAAAATCCTAAGATTTTCTATAGATCAGAGCACCCATACTGCAGACTAGGGCACCCACAGGTGCCCCAATCCTCTTCCAGTGCCTCACTCCAGATCGAGATCTTCATCTGCTACAATTTCTTAGGTAGTACCTTTTGATCATTCAAAAATGCACTGCATCTCATATATGGAAGAGCCAAGTTTTTGAGACAACAATGGAAACAACTCCAAGTTGTGGGACCTTGTGTGTTTGAGACTAATCTCTAAAAAAGGTCGGTTCCTCTATCTATTTCTCCGTTGTTGCTACTCATAATGCCGGAAAGGAAAAAACTAAGCTAATAATGCCAAGGGACCAGGGATAGAAGGATAACAGAATGGAAAAATAATCTAAGGAAGATGATAACACCGAGAAAAGAGGGATGAGCACTATCCATTATGAGAGAAAATTAAAGGAAAAGCATGAGGGAAGGCTAGGCATGTGTAACACAAGCCAACACACATTTACACAATCGATTCATGAAACACAACTGAAATGGAGCTGCAAGGGACGTAAGGTGACACAAAAAACACACAATGTAAAAGGAAGGAAAGAAGAAGGAATGCAAACACGTTAGGATAGAGAATAGCCACAAAACAATGCTTCCATTACTTCCAGAAATGCATAGACTATTATAATGGTGAAAGAGGCCGATATCCACATGCATGAGCTAGATCTAGAGGTCTGCAACTCAAAATACAAATATATGGAGTCCTTGGCAAAAGAGCTTAAGGATCCAAAATGTCCAACATTAACAATGAGCCCAACTCTTACATTTATAGATGAATCAATGGAAGAAGAAGAGAAAGGAGGGAAAACCCAAATTTGAAATACAACCACCAACAAGAAGCATTCAATTCCTACAAATCCACCTGTAAATATGTCAAATGCACTTCCCAAGTCTCATTTGGCGTGTTGGAGAAGGAAGGAAGGCAGATCGAATCAAATCGAGTGGTTGGAGCAATCAAATCTGCTCATTAATGCCCAGAAAGACATTTTCCCATTTCTCACCTACCAAATCCGCCAAGAATTTGAATTTGAATATCTAACATTGTAGCCTACATCAACAATTGCTCGAATGAGACAAGGCGTAAGGATTTGAGCACCGACACAAAAGTTATGACCTGTCAAGTTTTTTAAAGCTACCTGTGACATGCAAAACATGTGATGCGCGTTGATTAGCTTTGAAAGGATGGCCAATGTGCAAATGCTTTATCTTTTACGCCATGTGTTACTCATTGATTTATTGCGCAAGGATATGACGCCTTTAAGTGACATGTATTGATTGGTTGTGTGTAACACACTCAAGCTTGTTAGATGATTACGTGGCACAAAATGGTGCAGAAGAAGATACGAAGGCACACCCACGGAAGAATGAGGTGTGGGAGGAAAATAGAGGAAGGGGGTGTAAAGGTGATGTGCGTGGGAGGAAAATAGAGGAAGGGTGCACAAAGGTGATGCGCGCGGGAGGAATGGAAGGAATCCCTAAGGAAGAAGCATATGGTCAAGGCACCATTATTACAAAATAATATGTGGCACACGAGGAGAGGGCACGCGATAGGGCCTGAGACTTAGCCAATTTTGGGAAGCAAGGACAAGGCACGCATGGAGGGTG
Organism: Taxus wallichiana var. yunnanensis; assembly: GCA_018340775.1. Classification (NCBI taxonomy): domain Eukaryota; kingdom Viridiplantae; phylum Streptophyta; class Pinopsida; order Cupressales; family Taxaceae; genus Taxus; species Taxus wallichiana. The sequence goes on along the minus strand of CM031237.1, from coordinate 598,035,885 downwards.
AAAAGAGGAACAAAGAGGAAAAGGAAAAGAAGAAGGCATGGGGAGGAGAATGCAAAGCACGCGGGAATCTATAGCCATGGAGATGTGCCAAAGAGACGATTAGAGTACGCGCAACCTACAGATCTTAGAGCCAAAACATGTATGTAAGTTGTCCAAATAACTAGGAAAGTTTTTTTGATAACAGCTTTGGTGACTTTCGGGCTATCTGCTGCTTTAGATGAAGGAGATCAATAGCCTGGAGCATCCATTAGGCATGGAACTTGCTATGTAATCATGAAATTATGATCTGTAGATTTGAAGAATTTCCTCTTAAAGTCACTTGAAGAATCATTTCTTAACTCTATTCTCAATCTGTAAAAGCTGAAAGCTACTAGAAAACAACCGACATCCTGGAAGTAATAGAAGAGCGTGTGTAATAAGCATATGAGAAGGAAGAACTATGTATAGACAAATGATGTACTTGTAGCGCACTTGGAGGAAATGAAACTACTCTAATATATACAAAAATGATGCAACAATTCAATGGAAGGCCTTGAGATATATCCCATTGACTAGGATTTATAGCTCACCCCCATCGAGATTAGTTAACTCGAAAGAGTTAGCCTCCTTACATGAACTAATTATGTATGGGCCACTCAAAAGTGCATCAAATTTTGAATGGTGCCTTGGTTTAGCTTTGTTAGCATCCCATTTCAAGACCAAGTCCCCAAATTTTAAATCTTGAGGCCTAGCCTTTCTGTCAAACCACCTCTTTGTTGCTTATTGATGTTATTCTAGCTTGATCATGACAGATTTCCTTAATTCTTCAAGACTAACCAGCTATGCCATTTTGATTTCTCTCTGGTCTATGCCTTCAAACTCCAAATTTGTTGGGCAAGTGCTAATGAGTTCAAATCAAGCGTCAAAGGAAGAGTAGCCTCCTTGCCATAGAAAAGCTTGTAAGGAGAAGTTCCTATTACTTTTTAACTTTGATTCTATCTCGCTGGAGCGCATGTGAGACCTTTGTATGCCACAATATTTGGTTGATATTCATTGTGTGCTTTATGATCATGATCAAGTTCTTATTTGTTAACTATGCCAAACCATTACCTTGAGGGTAATAGTTGGAAGAATTATTTAGATAGATGCCCAAATTTAGAGCCCAATAAGTGATTTTAGTGTCAAGGAAGGCTTTATCATTGTCAAAGATAATGGTTTGAGGAATGCCAAATGTTGTCATGATGCCTTCGAGAAATTCAAGGATGACCACTCGGTTGATTCCTTGAGCGCGACAACTGCTATCCATATGGTGAAGTAGTCTCGTAGGCCATCGGCCACCACTTGTGTCCAACACTTGAAGGTGGATTGATCATGCCTATGAAGTCAAGACCCCATTACACAAAAGGATGATCCACTTAGATTGGTTAGAGGGAAGCAATCTTTATCAATCTCTTCTTTCCCCAAAGAAAGCATATTCCTTGCATTTGTGACCCACTTATGTGCATCTATAAACAGATTAGGCCAAAAGATACCTATCAGTATGATCTTCATTGTTGTAGTTTTAGCAGAGAAGTGTCCACCAGATAATCCATCATGAAATTATGCTAACACTTTTTCATTCTATGCGCTATCGATACACCTTAAGAGCATGCCATCAAGATTCTTCTTGAAGAGAAGACCATCAATCAACACATATGGAATAGATTTCAACCTCAGATGCCTCAATTTTGCTTCATTTAGACTAGGAGGGTATGTGCCCTCGAAAGGAATGTGATTGCGTCCTTCATCCATCACGTGCACCAGGATCTGTATTATGTTCAAGTTACGCACCCGATATTTCTTCATTAAGAAACAATGAAGTCTCGGGCTCATTGTTTGCCTCCAAAGCAAGTTGCTTGCATTGCATTGCACGCTACCTCGTACTAGCTTAGTGTCTTTGATGGTCAAAAATACTCCATGATTTTGGTCACCCATCACGCTCTCTTTTCATTGATTTCTACTCCCGGATGAAGTCTCTAACAAAAGAGTGGGAGACTAACACCTTGATATGATTTGTAGCGATCATACTCTTGAATTTCTTAAGCATGTGCATGATGGAGTATACTTGTTTCTCTATGTGACTATATCTTAATTCATAGTCCTTCATGTTTGATCAAGAATGCCATTGGCTACTTCACCTTTGCTCATTTATTGTGTTAGGACAACAGAACACTCGCGTCAAACATATCATAAGCATAAAGGATAAATTCCTTTGAGTAATTCGAGTTGTAGAGTGTTAACACACAAACAATATCTTGTTTGATTTTGTTGAAGCTTTCCTTTCCTTCATTTTCCATTTGAAAGTAATGTCTTTCTTGTGCATGAGGGTGATGGGCCTTACCAATCCTGTAAAGTTAGGAATAAAGCACCTAACAAAGTTAATTTTTCCAAGGAAGGACTCGCAAGGCTTTCTTGTGCACCCGGCAAGAAGAGGGCCAAAATGGTTGACATACACTCGGGATCAATTGCGATGCCATCCTTTGAGACCACATGGCCCAAAATCTTTCCCTTCGTGCGACCACAAAATTACATTTCTTAGGGTTGAGAGACACCCCAAATTTTCTGCATCTTTCAAAGACTTTCTCCAGGTGTGCTCATGTGATCCGCACTTTGCTTTGAGAAGATTATGATGTCATCAAGGTAGACCAAGATGAACTCATTGATATATTATTAGAATGCAATATCCATGTCACGCTAAAATGTTGCACCCGCATTTGATAGACTAAAGGGCATCTTTTGATATGTATATGACCCCCACTTAGTTATAAACGCCATTTTGAATTGATCCTCTTCCTTAATCAAGATCTGATTGAAGCCAAAGTATCCATCTAGCATTGAGAATATTTATGCCCCAGCCACAATCTATAGAATCTTCTCCATAGAAGGAAAAGGATAATAATCCTTTAGAGATGACTTGTTCAAATATCTCAAATCAACACAGTCTAATTTCACCATTCTTCTTATGCAATAGAACTAGATTTGCGACCCGGTAGAGTAATTGATCAAAAATATTATCTTGGCTCAATGAGTTTGGATAACACCTTTCTCATGAGGGGATATATCTTTGGATTGGTACGTCGTTACTTTTGTCTCGACGGGCTTGATACCAAGATCAAGGTCAATGGAGTGTTGAGCATCACTGGATCAAAACCTTTGAGGTCTTCATACTCTTATGAGAATATATCACTATATTTTTGGCAAAGAGAAATGAAGGCCTTATTTTCATTATGCGTGCAAGCTTTATTGAGCAACAACTCCTTCCCATGCGCAATAGTGACTAAGGAGCAGTTTTCTTGCATGGTGCGCATATACTTTTCTTCACCCTTGAACTCATCATCAAGGCTAAAATTTTTCTAAGGTGACCAACCCTTTAGGTAACTTGTTTGTCTTCAGCTGTATCACTTGGTCACCATAGCTTTCATGCAAGTCATCTTGCATGCTTGATGAGAACTCAACTTCATTTTGTATGTATTGGACGATTTGCGTGTTGCTGTCAAATACTTGCCAACTGGTGTTGTTGTTTGGAATGGATGGTCTAATCACCATCTTGATGTGCTGAGTGTTTCCTTTGACAAATTCCTCAACAGGAGAGAACTGTGAACCAAACGTAGCCATCCGGCCAACTTTTTGTTCATCTCACTTGACACTACTCAGTAGATTTAGAGCATCAAAGCTCTCAAGGGGATCCCATACTTTTTGTCTATAATATTTGAGAAGGTTATTATTTTCCACGCACTTGTTGGTTACCTGATGGATAACCAATTCCATGACCCCAAAGATTTGAAATGCCTTAATCTTCTTCTTTTCAGTAGTAAGTAGAACGTACACCAATGCTTCATATTCTCGGCACATTATTAGAACATGTAAACTATAACCTGTGCATGAAGAATAATTTCTCATCCTTAGGGGAAATGAGAACAACTCCTACTCCCATGCCATTTCTTCTTCTGGATCCATCAAAGTATAACTTCCATAGACCAGGGTTCTCTTCGCTTTGCTTGAGCACACACGAAACACAACTTCTTCTTTAAGGATATAGTAGGTATCAAGCCCAATTTCATAAGCTTTCAGCTCCTCAACATATAGATCAAATTTATGGTGTCTCTCCACCCATTCATCCAGCACTAAGTCCAGGGATAAGAGGCACGAGAGGTTTTCTTGAAACCGAAACTTTTTCTTGTTGAATTAAATAATTGGCTTGGAGAGGGGATGGGACATATGATTCTACATGCTAGGAAAATATTGGCTTAGCTTGTGTTGGTGCCCATTTTGATCCTATGCCATTTTTCCATGTTTCCCCTTTGCTCTTTGTGCTTTGAAATGTTTTTTCCTCATGAAATCGATGATGTGAAGTTGTAGCTCCATTCTTGTGCATTGGATTGTTTGCAAACTCATTACCTTGCCCTAATTTGCTAAGGAGAAGTGCGTTTTTGCCCTGTTTATGAGAAAAAATGGCTTTGGATTCTCCCATCCTTCGCATTTGGTGAAAAAACAACTTGTATTTGCGTTTGAATGCTTTGAGTTGTTCGTTTTTTCTCCATTTTTGCACCATTTTGAAGGAATCTCTAAGTTTGTGATGCAGGAGCATCAAGGAACAAGACATAATAAGGTCATACAAGACCATGATACATGTTGTCTATAGGTGTGTTAGAGTTAAATATGTTGTAAAAATGAATATATGCTTGTAAGAAGTTGGTAAGGTGACTAGACTTGGCATTTAAGGAGTAATATAGGCTAATTAAGGTCTTTTTAAGCCTTGACATCATGTAATAGCTTCCTTGTATGGATTAAAGGAGAGTATCAAGGTGATATACACAGGATTTCTATGTTGAGAAGATTGTTGAGTCTTCCTAGGAGTGTGAGTTGGCTTAGGAGTCAGTTTAGGAGCTTTAGAGAGTCTATTCTTAGCTAATGAATACCTATTTCATAGGTGATTCGATGGAGATGAAGTAGGACAGGGGTTCTCAAGGTTGGAAGAAGATGGAACAATGAATAACAACGGTGTATGATGTTTGAAAGAATAAATATACTCTGCTTTGCATGAAATAGCTTGTTTCAATGGACTGTGCACAAGAACCCTGGCAGGACAGCAAGATAGAAACCCTCCATGACATGCAAATGATGTAAATCTCTTGATTATTAGCATGGAAAGATTCTACAGGTGATGTGGATCACATTGGTAATTTTTGTATGTTTTGAAAATGCATAATTTGGATTTTATAGCAAATTGTTGCCTCTCGGGCCTGAACTAGGGCTTCGTATATCTTTTTATTCCATGGATAGAATCACTTGAAACTTTTACAATATCTCTGCATTGATATGATCTAAAGATCATCCAAATTTGGTGAAGAATGATCTTGTGTCGCTCAAGCTATAGGTGACTGTGTATTCGAGATACAACAGTGATGTATAGTTCACAGTCAAATAAAGAACATACACAGTTTTTGCATTGTAACAAGACTAATCATGATGATAGATTGATATGATAGACAAAATAGGGTATATTGGATGTATTTGCATGATCTCAGGTCTGAATGCATGAAGCTATTACCTTGTTTGCATATAAAATATGACTGCACAGGCGTAGGACTGTATTTGGCAAGAAAGCAAGACTGCAAACATGAAGGAAATGGACACAATATGATGAAAATCCATTGATAAGGTATTGGAGGACACCATCCAGGTATGAATAATATGTTTTAATACCTATAAGGAGAAATATTTAATGATATTGCCTTCATTTTGTGTAAAACATGACTGTGGCTGATCTAAATGTTAAGATTCAGAAATCAGACTGGTAAATGCTTGATTTAAGGAGCTAGATGAATGTTAAAGATCTAAAATTTTGTGTGGAGAGGGTTATAAAATATACAGACCTTGTGTAAAAATTTGGAGTCCTAAAACAAAGACCCAGAAAAGTTATGAAGGATTTAGGACTGTCCCAAATGAGTTGGTTTCTCAAGAGCAAGAAATAAAAAAAAAAGAGATAGAGGGAGTTAGACAAAACTTTAAGCCATGAAACTTTAGGAGCAAGGTTTTATGGGAAAATGAGAGCCAATGAATCTTGTTAGACCTTCTGGGTATTCATGAAGCTCTAAAAGTTGAGATAGAGGCGCTGAGTTAAGATGGTGCATCGGTTTGCCTTGCATTTTGCCTAATTTTTCCCGTTCAAACGCCTCTGCCATTTTTCCCGTGTTTTCCCGGCCTTTGGAGCTCAAAATTATTCAATTTGTACTTATTTTCCATCAAATATCCCTTGCCATGGTCGTAAATTTCTTTGAATCACTTTCCATTTGTCCTTTGATCGAAAATTTCTTCACCCACGAAGGAAAAATCGATTTTGGGCATTGCTGGCAATTTCTGCATTTTTTGACGGTCATACGGGCGTCCTTTGCCCGTCAATTTTAGCTCAAAATATTCTCCTACGTGGCTATTTGTGATTGGATAAGGTTCGGCGGGTCTTCTCAAGAAACTTAAATTTTTTGTGTTTTTGGCAAAATGTTTAAATTATCCCCGCAAGTCCACAAGCCCTCGACCAATCAGAGGTGAACACGTGTCATGTTTTCATCAAAAGTGGGATGGAAGGCTCATGGAGGACTTAGAGAAATTTTTCCTTTTGGGGAAATGGAGCTGTGAAGGCAAGATGGAGTGGTGGATGTCCAGGAGAGTTTGAGATTTTTAACCTTTTTCCTAAAAGGGGTTAAAGTCTTAAAAGAAGACATGGCCTCAACAGAGAAGAAAATTAAAGGCTTGCATGCGGGTTGGCAGTTGCTGAGGAAAAAAGGGAAATGTTTCCTTTTTGGAAAAATGAGTTAAAGTGGTAATTTGAAGCATGGCTCATGAATGAATCGAGGGAGACACTTGTCAAAAGCAATGGCGAGATGGGAGTGTGGGTCTTAGGTGAGTTTTGAAAAACTTTGAAATAGGTCCTCTAACCTTGGTTGAAAGGCACAACCTAAAACAAATAGGACAAGATCAAGTCCTATTTGAGTGTTATCCATCTCTCCACAAATCTAAGTGCCAGTTAGATCACATCCTCAGCTACAAAACGACATACATCATGATCTATTTGTCTTCAAGCTTCATGCCATATCTCTGATCTTTGCTTTAAGACTAAAAAGGAGACAAATTTGGGTACCAACACTATTGGCATCATTGCCGGGAGTTGTTGAAAATATTTGAGATATTTGAATGCATATCAAACCCTGTAATGTCTCTTGCAGTTCTGTCTGCAAATATATTATTAAAGCATTATTCTATACTCAGTTTGCAGGTGTATACAAAGGTTTCAAACTCTATCTATAATTTTATCGCTTTCCAGCAGTAGTTGCACTCCATTTGCATTTGTGGTTGATAGATTCAAGAAAAGGAAGGTCCGATCTATTAAGTTTGGCAATATTTTCGGTGTTGATAAGTATTTAACAGATTATTTTAGTGCATTTGCACTAGGGTGAAAGTCCTTAGTGGCGACTCCATCTTGTTTTGATCTTGATAAATACCGGTGTCTTAGCTTTTTGTCATTTTTTTTTGGTGTTGCTAATCTTTGCAAACCCGGAAGGAAGAATATATCTCTTCGGGAGGGACCCAAGTAGAAAGTTATTTCAAGAATTTGGAAAGATATTTTTAGAGGAAAGAAAAGTTTGGAAGGTTGTCAAGGTCGACATCAAACAAAGGAATATCCATTGGTTAGAGAGATCAGCCTTTAATAGAGGATTATCACTCTTTTTCCAGTGATTTTGATTCAAGAAATCTTCTCATAAACTTGTTTGCTTCAACTAGTGAAGGCCCTTACATTGTACATGGTGAGTTCCTTCTTGAATCTGCACCTGTGTGCTTCAATTCTAGTAAAACTTTCCAAGGAAATCAACACCTAGAGAATACCAATCTTGTGAACCACATTCTTGAGCCCCAGAGACCTCTCACTCCTCATCATTTTGTTTCTCCTCCAAGATCACCACCTCAAAACAATATGGCTCAGCCTAGACATCCATTTGTTGTTAACACCTTTGGCCCAATAAATTTTAGGGGAATGGATGGTTATCCTAATGTTGTGCCTCAAGATGTTAGAAGTAGATTGCCAAAGTTCCAAGGTAACAATGCTATAACGGTGTTTGTAATATGTTGATATTACAACTTCTTCTTTAAGGATATAGTAGGTATCAAGCCCAGTTTCATAAGCTTCCATCTCCTCAACATATGTATCAAATTTATGGTGTCTCTCCACCCATTCATCCAATACTAAGTCCAGGATAGGATGCACGAGAGGTTTTTCTTCATAAACTAAAACTTTTTATTCTTGAATTAAACAGTTGGCTTGGAGAGGGGATGGGACATATGATTCTACATGCTAGGAAAATATTGGCTCAGATTGTATGGTAAACCGGGTATCATACCTTGTCTTGAGTAGCATATGTGACCAATCATAAGACAAGTAACCACCTAGTTTAGCATTAAATTCCCTTGACAGACAAATGGAAAATAAATGGGGAAAATAAATGATTAACACATCTTGAGTTATTGTCAAACTTGGACATGCATGGAGGGTTAACTCAAGATCCTTGGTGATTCATAGGGTAGTGACAGTTGAACCATCAAGTTACAGGACTCCTTTTGTCAAAGGGCTATACTTAAGACCTAAGACATCAAAAAAATTTCTTCGACATGATAGAAGTAGTGGCGCGCGAGTCAATCATGCAGTTATGGACAAGATGCTTGCCTATGATTAAGGACATATAGAAAGGTGGGGTTTTGAAAACTTTACTTACTTGTTTCTCCTCTTCTTGACAGATATTGAGAGAAGCGTGTGGCTTCTGTATAGCTGGGTCAGTGCGCGGAAGTCAAGCCATAGCTTCATGCAACAAGTCACACTGAGATGGAATGGTCATGGCATCCCACATTGTAAAAATTATTTTTGTCTTCTTCATCTGGTCCATAATGCTAAATGGAAGACCCATTGAATTATGCATTTAGGGAACAATAACATCCTTTTTCTTTTGTTCAGGTATAGAGTCAGGAGCCTTAGCTAACACAGAGGCTTGATCTACCAAAGGAGGGGCACACACCACGTCAGGGGAAGATTTGCGTAGAGCCTCATGTGTTGGAACTTGGGAACTTTTAGTAATAGATATTTTAGCAGCTTCCTTCCGTTTTTGAGGATTGACCTGTGTTACCAGGATTGTGACCTGCGCGTTAGACTCAAGTATTATCTTTTAATATCTTGTGTTGTCTACAACTTGGGCGCATAGTTCTCGCTTTATGTCCTTTGCACCTTATTGATCACACATAAGTCCTTGGCGCCAAAGAATATCAATTTGGATTCAAGAGGAGCCTCTAGAATTTCTTGGTCTTGACCTTACTCACGTCGATGGAAGGCTCATAGTTAGAAGCATTCTAGATCATATAGGCCTGCGCGTGTGCAACATTAACATAATGATATTGACTATGAGGCATATTGCAAGGAAAGCACCACTCATACTCTTGCTCCATGTTGTTTTGAATAGGGACAAGTGCTTGACTTGTGTTGGGTGCTGTAAGGGGTTGTGCAGGAGGAATAACTCGCATGAAAGGTAGAGCGCATTAGCCTGTCATCTATTATTCTACTGGTTCTGCCCATATCTCTTATTCCCATATTGATTTTGCTAAGGTTGATTGCTTTAGATTTGTGCCTGATTAGAACTACCTATGTAGGCTTATTCCTGCTTTGCTTCTCGATGATATGACCTTGTTGGACAAGTTTATAATCAAGGCCTTTAACTCTTCATCTTCTTTTTGTTGCACGGGATATTAGGATGTAGATGCAATGGTTGCATGCTCTTCACTAGAACTGGAGCAATAGTAGGGGCCGAGGCGGTGGAGACATTTTTGGGAATAAGGGTGTATGAGGCCAATGTGCTAACTTACCCGCCCAGATGAGACTATTTTTGCCCTTATTGCATTGTTATATGCGACAGGTAAATTTCTACCTCCCATGGATTGAATCATGAATGAGATGTCACTATTCAAGGCCCTTAGATAATATAGGAAAGCATGTTGGGCTATAAGTCTTACCACTTGAGGAATTATGTCCTAAGTCTTACGAATTTGATGTTAAAATCAATCATTTACTCATTGGGCGCCCTCTTCGTTGCAGTCATTTTCTCCACCAAAGATAGGTGATCTAACTTATCTTCAAAGTAATTACATAGAGCCATTCCAAGATTATCCCAAGTAGCAATAGATGGAGGTCTCAAGCCTCGGTACCATTGGAGCACTTTACCCTTGAAGGAGGCTGCAAGCGGTTTGACAACAACATCGTCATACATGATCGAGATAGACATAGCATACATTGGCCACATATTGAATGTGTTCTACAGGGGTAACTTGATTTTCTCTCATGAAGTATGGAATAATCTTGAGCATGATTACTGACATATCATGTTGAGCATTGAGATTGAGCGGGCTTCCACTAGTGAAGCTAGCAAAGTTCCTTGGAGGAGGAGGAGATTGAAGTGCCATGGTAGGGAACACTTGTTTGTTGTGAGGAGGAGTAGAGTGTGTCCAGGTGTCTTTGGATATTGGGACCAGCGTGGGAGCTCTACTACATGTACTTCTTGGTGAAATCTGGAGGTACTCAAAAATTCCTTCAACCGCATCACTTTTTCTTGTGTGCATTCTTCTCATAAAAGGCACTCTAGCTACTAAAATAGTAGATCTTAGTGTTGGGAGTCATCGGATGTATTTGAAATGAACCTCTAAAGGCTAGAAATTACTAAGTCACACACCAAAATCAATAATTCTAAAATCTAAGCTTTCATTGTTGGTCCCATCGGGGTGTGCTAGAAACTGTTGGTCGTTTAAACTTACACCCGCGCTTTGGACATGGAAGAGTCGAGTTGTTTGAGACAACAATAGAATCGCTCTCTAAGTTGTGGGACCTTGTGTGCTTCAGAAAGATCTTTGGAAAAGGTGAGTTACTCTATTTATTTCTACTGCTACTGCTACTCCTAATGCTGGAAAGGAAAAAAATAATCTAACAATGCCAAGGGACTAGGGATAAAAGGATAACATAATGGAAAACTAATCTAAGGAAGGCGATAGCACCGGAAAAAGAGGGATGAACACTATCCGTTTTGAGTGAAAATGAGAGGAAAAGAATGAGGGAAGGCTAGGCACGTGTAACACAAGCCAACATGCATTTACATGATCAAATTCATGAAACACAACTGAAATGGAGATGTAAGGGACATAAGGTGACACAATAAACACACAATGCAAAAGGAAGGCAAGAAGAAAGAATGCAAACACGTTAGGACAGAGAATAGCCACAAAACAATGATTCCATTACTTCGAGAAATGTACAAACTGCATTCAATGGCAAAAGAAGTCGATATCCACATACATGAGCTAGATCTAGAGGCTGTTAACTCAAAATACAAAGATATGGAGTCCTTGGCAAAGAGCTTAAGGATCCAAAATTTCCAACATTAACAATGAGCCCAAATCTTACATTTATAGATGAATTGATGGAAGAAGAAGAAGAGAAGGAGGGAAAACCCAAATTTGAAATATAACCACCAATAAGAATCATTCAATGCCTGCAAATCCACCTATAAATCTATCAAATGTGCATCCCCAAGTCTGTTTGGCATCTTGGAGAAGGAAGGAAGGCAAATCGATCAAATCAAGTGGTTGGAGCAATCATATCTACTCATTAATGCCTAGAAAGATGTTTTCCCATTTCTCACCTACCATATCTACCAAGAATTTGAATTTGAATATCTAGCACTGTAGCCTACATCAACAGCTATCGAATGAGACAAGGCGTGCAAGGATTTGAGAACTAATGCAAAAGTTATGACTGCTGAACTTTGTGAGACGCTAGACACGCAAAACACATGGCACACACTGCGATTAGCTGAAATGATGGCCAATCGTGCAAATGCTTTGTATTTTTCTCACGTCACGTGTCACTCATTGGTTTGTTGCGGAGTCGACATCTAGTTGGTGTGCTTTGATTGGTTGCGTGTAACACACTCAAGCTTTTCAGATGATGATGTGGCACGGGATGACACGAAGAGAGGCTTGAAGGCACGAGCACGAAGAATGAGGTGCAAGAGGAAAATAGAGGAAGGGCGCACAAAGGTGATACACGTGGGAGGAATGGAAGGAATCCCTAGGGAAGAAGCATATGGTTAAGGAAAAACTATTACAAAATAATATGTGACACGCAAGGAGAGGGTGTGCGATAGGACATGTGACTTATCTGATTTTTTGAAGCAAGGCCAAGGTGCATGGAGGGTGAAAAGAGGAACAAAGAGGAAAAGGAAAATAAGAAGGCATGGAGAGGAAAATGTAAAGCACACAGGGAATTTGTAGCCATGGAGATGTGCCAAAGAGACAATTGAAGTGTGTGTAACTTGAAAATCTTAGAGCCAAAATATGTATGTAAGTTGTCCAAATAACTAGGAGATTTATTTGAATAATAGTACCTTCATACTCTGCTTCGTTCGCACACCATCCTGTTCAGGTCTAGAATCGAACAAGGTAAGTTATCTTTAGGTCAATACCTTATCCCTCTATTTCAATTATTTTATTTTATTTAAATATTAAATGAAATTAGTTAACATCTATATTTGATTTAGTATCGATTATTCCATCCCGTTACTAGTTTAGATTAACTTATAATGCAAAATATTTTAATATTTTTAGTTAATCATTATGGTGAACCCATACTTTAGAATATTTTACCCTAAGATCTGCTTCAAACCCTATTAGATAATGATAATTCATCTACTTCGCCCATCATGTCTCATTTCATTGCTAACCCTATCTATGATGAGGTTGTCATCGTTGAGCTCACGACTCTCTATGGTAATCCTACTCCTATGCTAAATCATATCAAACAAAAACTTCTAGATGGTTAGCCATGTGTGCCTAATCCTACTCATTTTGAAGATTATCCCATTGCCATTAGAATTTCCAAGGATATAATAGCCTTCACTCATTGTACACCATGTTATACGACTACTTTTGATCCTCCTTCTGACCTTTCTAAGGAAATTTTAGATGATTCTCTTATCGATTACTTGCTTGGTATTGAAAATCGCTCACATATGCATACCGATTATTTTCCTAGTTAGGCCACTACTATAGTTCCTTCTCATGATTCTTCTACTTCTCATATTTCTTCTCATGATACATCTCATACTATCTTGCATACTCCTTCATATTATGTCGATGATCCTATTGATAACATCCTTAGCGACATTCTCATTTTTGAGTCTCTATCTGATACTTGATGAGGTGGTTGATAGCCATGGTTCTCCTTATTTTCATATTGCCAAGTGTGAATCTCCCATTCCATCATTTCCTTCTCTTGAGATTACATCTAACATTGTTCACTAGTCACCTCCATCTATCACTTATTCTTCTCTCGTTTTATCTCCTCTTATTACATCATCTACACCCATTTGTTCCTCTTCTCATATAGATGTATCTCCATCGATTACCTTACCTATTGGGGATGTTTTTGATGCTATTCCTACCACTGCTATGGATATTCCATCTATATCATCTATTATAGCTTCTTTGGCACCTACTCCTAGTGTGCCCTTAGCATTGGAATCTCCTTTATCATCTCTTGATATTCCTATGATCACTCACAATGGAAAATTACAACCTCTTAATACATTATTGCCATCTTCCACTATTCCTTCACAGGATATCATCTCTCTCATGCATGTTGTAGGTCAATTACAATCTCAGGTTCAATCTCTCACTTTAGAAAGTAGGGCTTACTATGCTTCTATTGACAACAATTCATTACATGGTAACCCTGTCCCTAAGAAGATTCATAATTATGTATTTCCTAAGGAATTTTTCATGCCTACATTCACATGTTTTGATGGTATTGGTGACCCTCATGCTCATCTTCTACACTATTGCATGCTTATGACCTCTTATTCTGATGATAGATTATTGCTTAAGGCCTTTCAATACAGTCTTATTGATGAGGCATTGCAATGGTACACTCATCTTCCCTTTGGGTCCATTAGTACTTACTATGACATGGAGGATGCTTTCCTCTATCGGTTTATCATCAACAATGACCCTAAGGTTACTTATGACCACTTTCCTACTTTACATCAGGGATCATCTAAACCTATCAAGGATTATATCTTATGGTTCAATGCTTGTATACATCAACTGATATTCCAACCTATTGATCTAGAAAAGTAATTTATTTTTTATCGTGGTCTGATTCCCACACTTAAGCAAAGATTACAGTATGATACATGTGAGTCATTCATTCTTCTCTGCTACAAAGTCCTAGATCTAGAGCAATATCTTCTTTCAACAAATGTCATTGACCCTCCACATACATCTACTTCTATTATATCATCTAGTCCTCCTCCGTCGAAATTGGTTGAGCGTCCTACATAGTCTCCACCTTTGCCTCATAAGCAAGGCAAGAAAGCTCAACCTACTCCACCACCACAATGTACTTATTCTCCTCCTCCATGATAGGTTACTTCTCCTTCCACTCCATCTATGTCATGTGATCCATTGAATTTCTCCCATCATGCTAGACCTCATGATGTATTGTTTTCCTTACTTGAAAAGTGCCTAATTTGCTTACCATCCAACCATCATCACCCACAACACAAGCTATAACATTAGCATTACCAACCTTATTATAATTATCATCGCATAAATGGCCATAGGTACAATTATTGTATTTCCCTTCATGATCGATTACAATAGTTATAGGATAAGGGCATAATCTCCTTTGGCTCTCGCTCACGTGAGCGATCCATTTCTCCTCTACCTCGTCAGAGAGTTTCTACTAAAGTTTTGTTATATCCTTCGCTTGGTGCTCGTGGCCATAGTACATGCACCACCATAGTTTGTTATTCATACACGCTCTCCACCGCATCCATACATCGCTACATCATCACATCCATTGCATTCACTTCATCCATCTCATCCATCGCATTCATGTTATCCACTACATCACACTACTCCTTCACATTGGATTTCATAGCCCACCACTTTCATGCATACCATCACACCTCCATATGACATTTAGTTTGGTTCATACACTCATGTTGCTTCCATCCCACATGCTTCCACCACTTTGTGCCACCTTGGTCTTTGGTAGGTGATTACTATCACCTTACCCCCGATGACGCACTTGTGTTCTTATGGTTCTTACATGATTGTTGAGGGTTTTGATCTAAGAACCTTTCATCACATGCTCCGTCATTCATCTAGCACACTCAATCATTTCCCGATGATGCACTCTTGCTTACACACGGTTCATTCTTGATTGTTGAGGGGTATTAATTACATGAACCTAATTGTCCATACATTGGGGGCATTGTCTATTTTTCCCCCTTCATTCATCATACTAACCTATTATGATTACATTACATTACCGCGATATAAATTCCTCATAACACGTTAGGTCAATCATCATACCTCATCTCTTTTTACATTCTTTATACTAACATCATTATACTAACTACGTGTTGCAACATTCCATTTAAATACACATTTCATTTAGTTCATCACCCACATTACATTTATTATCTATTGCACATTATATTTGTCATCATTGCATGAATATTACATCAATAAACATTAACAATATACAAAAACATCACATACATCTCAACACTAATCACCTAATCATACACATCAATACACCACAAAATAATCTCATCATATATAAATCACATGTGTCCATACATATATAGTGAATACAATCATCACTGGGGGAAACTCCCCTACATCATATACAATAATACTAATCACACCTCATCATCACTATCACTCTCGTGCTGCGAGAGCCCTAGAACTAGATGCCTCACCACTAACTCTGTGTCATTATTCATGGCCTTGATACCTCTCCACTTGCCTACGTAATAAGGTGTTCTCTATAGACTGCTCTGAAAATTGACGTTGCAAATCCATGTATCGTGTAAACACATCCTGCGCCAAAGGACCACCACCCACCACCTCTCGGGCTCATCGAGTCTCCGCGCGTGTCTCGTCCCTCTCACTTAGCAACACCATAAATGTCACCACTTTGCTATGGCCACTGGCTCAAATAAATGGGCATGCTCACCCGCTATATCATCCACTTGCTCAAGTATCCCTCCACCAAGTACATCGGTAGGCACATTCCATGTCAAGGTGTGGATGGATGTGTCTACTATCGGGACCAATATGCATTGCCTATAAAATAAATAACACAATACATTAGAAAACCATTACTAAGCCACCATCCAACAAAAATACATGACATAACTACATATAGATACTTACGCTCTGTTACAACCGTTACCATATTTTCGGGGGCATGTGTTTCCCCTTCTCCTCCTCCTCCATGTGGTAACCTTGTGGGACCAAAAATAATGGGAACAACAATACCCATCGATGTGCCTCCAACCATGCGTGGTACTCCTCTCTATAACCTGCATCGTCTGAATCTATCAACTCTATCGCTACGTCTGCCTCATCTGGCTCGAGAGGTATTAGCTACTCTCATGTGGGCCTTGGTCTAGATTTGGCCCTCATAGGTGCTCTGATAGCTCTCAACCATATATATGGCTCGGGAGAGCATACTTGATCCATGTCATACTTTTGTGATACCCTCTCCACTTGAAAAATCTCGGCCACATATAGGAATCGATCCTCTAACCACATAGTCCTCCGAATACACTGCAACTCTACAACATCCTTAGGACATCCTCCATAGCCACAGTATGGCCTCCATGTAACTGCCTTAGGCACTATCCTATCTATCAGTGCCCTTTAGGTATCTGTATCCATCCTACACCCACGTATATTAATCTACATTCTCACATATATCTCTCCTGAACAACCCACTCTCCTCGTGAACCTCCGATTGGTATCAACACGAATATATGCTCATAAGCCCATACATGCTATAATGTAGTGGATCCTATCCCACCACGATGCTCATCGTGAGTCTCTGTATAGGTTGGAAAACACACACCATGCCCACATGTATCTAGTACCCTCCTCATCTATCCACTGACATATATTATGCATCTTATACAAGATGCCTACACCTCCTCCCTTCATTGATATAGATGAAATAATCACAACCATTATGAACTTCCATAAGCGCAGAACCCTAGACCGTAAGATAACATCTAGACTGATATGGGCCTCGACAGGTACTCAGGTCCCCTCAAAATATTGTCTAGTAGCATGTATTTGTCTCTCCATATCCTCCAATTACATCACCTGTACTCTCTCTCCAAAAACCGATAATCACAATATGCGATATACATCCTCTAATGTAACAGTCATCTCCCCATAGGCAACCAAAATGTGCATGTATCTACACACCACCTCTCGCATAATGACAATCAACATGGGCATATTGTGGGGCACATCCCCAATCTATGATATGTACAACAAGCCGTCACGGTCCATGACATCCAAATCCTCATCTGACAAGCCCAATCCAAGCAACGTACTCAAATGACAACCACCACGGAACTCCCTCGAATGAATGTCCCTTTGTAAATCCTAAAACAACAACACACACATGTTAGAACACCTTACAAGTACACATACCATCACTTATCACATTAATTTACATTAGAAATATGATTTTTCATCATTATACACCAAATTCACACATTATGGACTAGGACACCTAGATGTAGGACTGGGATGCCCGTGAGTAGGACACCAATGCCCAAATCTGGGTGCTCTTATCTAGGGGCCACTAGTGCCCTCACCGCTCTTGTCTAGGTCTCAAACACTAAGAAAATTAAAAATCTCCAATTTGTAAAAATCAACAAAAATGACTACTACACCGTACATTTTTGAAATACAACACACTTACTAACTCCGTTGTCATATGTGACGCCATGGCCTATGATCACCCCCCATCTCAAACCAAATTAGGACATGTTACTCTCACTTGTATCATTTTCACTTACTTCACGCTCAATATCACAATCGCGTAAACAAAAATGAATTGATTAAACACTCTTTCACTTCACTACTTATAAGTACTTTTCCACCTACTTTACTAAAGTAATTCTTGACACTTATTCTCATAACTAATACACACCACATCATTTTTTTCATATCTTGAGCGTTTCTACTCTAATTTACACCTCGTTTACATAATTCTTTTTAGAATTCTACTTACCACCATAAATACACATTACACGTGCATTATCTCTCCTTAAATTTGTCTTCCATCCAATTAATACACATTTTTGCTGATTTCCATCACTTTCTATATATTTCGTGCTTACTTTTGGCTTAGTGTTCATTCTTATCATCACTTCCCCTTTCACCGAAAGGGGGGCATATCATTGGGGTCATCCTATAATTCCCCTTACATTACCATGCAATTAATCAACACTACCAATTCATCATTTTCAAACATTTACTAATTCACCATGCGACATCTCACTTTTAATTCCAATTAATAGTGAATTATGCCTACCACCATAAAATACACATTACACATGCATTATCTCTCCTTGAATTTTTCTTCCATCCAATCAATACACATTTTTGGTGATTTCTATCACTTTCTATATATTTTGTGCTTACTTTCGGCTTAGCGTTCATTCTTATCATCACTCCCCTTTTACCGAAAGGGGGGGCATATCATTAGGGTCATCCTATAATTCCCCTTACATTACCATGTGATTAATCAACACTACCAATTCATCATTTTCAAACATTTACTAATTCACTACATGACATCTCACTATTAATTCCCCTAATGACCTAATTTGGGGGAAACAAATGTACAATTCTTCTATGTAACATTTCATCACTTCCCCTAATGACCTAACCTGGGGGCAACAAGTGTTAAAACCTTTTCCATGCGATCATTCACCAATTTCTATCGATTCCCCTAATGACCTAACATGGGGGCAACTAGCGTAAAATCTCTCTATGAGTAATAAATCAAATCAATCAATCAACGTATTCAAATTCCTAACAATCAAAATCATATCATTCAATCAATACAAATTCAACACAATTGGCCTCCCAGATGACCTAACTTGGGAGTTACGTGCGGCCTCCCAAATGACCTAACTTGGGAGATTTCATCCATTGCTTTCCCGATGACCTAACTTGGGAAACTATTCTACATTTCACATTTTCTTCCAGATGACCTAACTTGGAAGCCATCACATTGTGGCGACACCCATGGAGTGGGGGAAGAGTTCCTTTCCTATACCACTCATATATGGGTCAACTGTTTGATCAAAATTATTTGGATCCAAAAACAAAAATATTTGATCTAAGTCCGTTTGTAGTGGCTAGATCTTGAGGATGTAGTTAGAGATTGGAGAATAACACACTTTTCTCCCTACACTCTTCCTTTGATGGCAAGATGCCCAAATCCTCTCAGTTGTTAATTTGTATATGAAGACTACTAAAAGTTCCAAGCAAAGCTAAGACTAACACCACATAGTCTAATTGAGCAAATGCTTATTGAATCTAATAATAGTTACATCAAAGATAAAAGCTTAATGGAATGCTTGAAATAACTAACATGAATATAATTCAAAACCTAGCTAAAGCATGCCTACTAGTATGTTCAATTGCTAACTAACATAGACCTAAATAGATCTAGGAGCAATCAAATTGGGGGTTTGTTGCTACTCCAGGAAGGTGAGATGGTCTCTCCAACAATGAATACAAGATCATATTGGATACCCATCTACTAACCCCATTGAATACTTGAGGCAAGGATTGAGCTTGGCTATAAATCATATTTCTTATATGATATGCAAATCAAAGCATGGTGTAAAATTTAAAGGTATGTGGTTAGTCATTTTTATAGTTTTTCCTTTGAGGAAAACTAGAATCTTGGTGCATGTGGGACTAAAAGCACAAAGTAGATTAATAATTTCTAATCATGATTAAGGTTTGTTAATCACAATTAGTGAATTATCAAGTGATTAAGATGTGAGGAGCCTTAATCAACCACTTAGGGTCAATTAGGAGGCTAGGATAAACTTTTGAAGCTTGATGATATGTTGTAAAGGGAAATGGGGCGATTTTGAGTGGTTTGAAGAGGCGTTTGAGCCAATAATAGGGTATATTGACCAAAACAAAGGTAAAATAGGCTTAATTAGCTAATAATCACTAATTGTCTATTTGGAAGAGGATTTTGTGTTACGATTTGTCATAAAGTGGCATCCTGAATGCAAAAGAGGATAGGTAATCAACAAAGTGTGTTGATTGACCAAAATGGTAAGAAACATTAGTTGATTATCAGAAATCACTAATCATAACGGAAATGGTAAGAATGAGAGTGATTTGCGTGCTTTTGGCAATAAAATTGTAAAAGTGGAATTTAGGTGTCTACATTTGCCCATGTTTGAGGTGAAGTAAGTAACTTCACTTCAAATATAGTAGATAAACATAAACAAGTAAAATTTTAAAGAAAAATTAGTAGAATGAAGGATGCCCCCTTGAGTTTTGATGGGGTGATAGAAGAAGTCAATCGACGATCGAAAATATGATCGAAATGGATAGAAGAAATAGGACAGGAATAAACATGATTGTTTATTGCCTAGGTGATTTGGAAGAAAAATTAATAGTGATAAGAAATGATAATGGAGAATGGGAATAGCTCTTTCTTTGCCTCCAATATGTCAATAAGAAACTTTTTTGTATCATTTTCCCCCTATGATCTACATCATCAACCTTTATTAAAATAAATAAAAGTGTAACATAACATGAAAATCTAAATTACTAACATTTGTTCATTGTTAAAAATACTTAAATCCATGCAACATACATAATGCAATGTAATATAATAAAGTAAAACAATGCTTAACTCCATGCAACATACATAATACAATACAATATGAGAAACTAAACTAACTAACCTAAAGAGAAACAAGTACAATCACACATAGTCAAACAAACAATGTTCAAGATAGTTGCACCAATATTTTTGTTATCAAGCTTCGTTCCCAAATGTTCGTGTTTATGTAACAAAAAGGGTCAAAATCATGCCCCAAGCAAGGATACATGCAAGGGGAATAACGTAGGACACAAGTATTCCCATGGAAAGAATTCATTCACTATGACACAGTCTCTAACAACTCACTCACATTGCACGAGTACTTGACTTAGTAAGCAAGCCAACTTTATTAATGGAGGTAGATCACGATGATCTGTAAGTCGTTTGAGACAAGAACAAAAAAGAACCTAAGAAATATGTTTTTGTAGGACAAATTTTAATGTTTAAGGATAATGAATTTGATACAGGCTTTAGTTGTGTGCATGTCGTTTACCAATTTTTGATTTTTTTGGATTTTTAATGATTTTACCAATTTTTGGGTTTTTGAAAATTTTATATTGTTTTGTTTTATTGAATTTTCATAAGAAAATATTATAGAAGAAATAAAAAGTCATGGGACATCACCAAAAGTCACCATGAGGTAAGAATATGCCCTGGTAGTAGAAAAGGCCGTCGGGAAGCAAAAACATGCCCCAACGTAGTAAAAATAGGCGCGAAAATAATTAATTATTTAAAATAATCATCACGGGAGTGCTAGAAGATTTTAGAAGAACCATGATGGCTCTAGGATGCCTTGGGGGTGAGAAACACATTGTGAGGGGTATAAATGGGTACATAAGCCATCACAGACAATTCATTTACCACATTTTCTTACCTTTTTACTACTGATTGAGCTCTGACCTATGAGAGAAAATGGTGAGGGTGCAGAACTGGAGACACCGTGCGGATCGCGTGAGAGACTACATGAGACTTCAAGGGGATGGCCCAAATGTACACAAAGCTAAAACCTTCACCTTTGTCAGTTTATAACATTTAATTTTGGGTAAAACACATTTATTAGCGCATGAAAGGGTATAAAAGGTGCGCGAATGCGCCAACGCGCCCTTGGGGTACACATTTGCTCAATGGGTTGTGTTTATGATTTTGCATGCATGGGAGCATATGCATGAGTGCATTAAGAGGGGTGCATATGATTTTTTTTTTTCCAAATGGCGTGGGTGCGCATGCGCCTACGCAAGGAGAAATGTGCCTATGCAAATGACAGGGTTTTGGGAAAAAAATTGAATGTGCTGCTATGCGTGGATGGGGAATTAACGCTGTACGAGGGGTGCGCCAAAGATCCGAGGGTGCCCATGCAAGTAAGGGGTGTACTTGCATTGCCAGGGGAGCCAGTCTTAAAAATTTCATTTTTAGAATGATTTTAGAAGAAATAGAGGTTTTTAGGAAAACCTAGAGGGTAAGGATAGATGAATAAGATGATAAAATAGAAGAATAACATGGTAGAATAGAAAAATTAGATTTATAATAGAAGAATAAGATCATAATAAATGACCTGATTGACCTTGCAGATGGATTTAGAGGTATTAGAGACGTGGGAGCGACATGGGCGGCTTTAGGCCTACGAGGTGACATTTAGATGACACGACCATATTTTCTTAGAGATCACACTAGAGGTGACTAGTTTATCTCACGTGGCTCACATGCCACAAATTAATTTAGATCACAGTTTACTCACAACCTTAGCTAAGAGATGGCGGAGCAAGAGTAGGACGTTCCGTCTTCTTATCGACAAGATGAGCATCACCTTACAGGATGTGTGGCGGATCTTACGAGTTCCTATCCAGGGTCACTTGATCACATGTGATGGTCACCTAAATTGTATTGAGTGATGGATAGCTGAGCTATTTAGAGTGGTAGACATACCAGTGAGGGTATGACAATTTTCATTAGGAGGTACATGGCCGATCAACGACTGAGGCGGGTCCTTGTATTTCTGTTAGCTCTTGTCAGTGGCATTTTGTTTCCTAATAATAGTGGTGCTCGGTTTCCTCTGGGCCTTATTGGAGTGACTCATGGAATTTTTTAGGGAGATGTTTACTGTTGGGGTCAATGTATATTGGTGTACTTATAAACAAATTTGCACTTAATAGCTTACCACAGACAGAGGTTCATGGGTCCTGCCATTGTTACATATATGGGCTTGGGATCATATTGCGATAGGATGCCCTGCTTGAGCATTAAGAGCTCGGGCCCTTGGAGAGCCTTCCATCATGGGCTAGGTTACAAACAAAGATGATATCTGTGGTCACATGGGGGATATAGGCTATTACAGGTAATCGTTGATGAGGTACAACCTCACATGATCACATGACAACCATACAGGTTGTACCATTGGCCTCAGGATGTAGTTGAGTTGAGCACTGCTACAGTTGATCATTTCATCCTTGGGAGCAGGAGTCATATCATTGAGTGGTACATAGTGGATAGGGTCTAACAATAGTTTGGTCTTATCCAGGGGATTCCTGGTGATGAGATGTGGTATGCACGTAGATACATAGAGGCTTTTCATATGGGGCCTTAGATTAGGTTGGGTCGAGCTCGTACTAGCTTTTACAGTGGTTCCAAAGCCTTGGGTGCAACGAGCACAAGATAGTGGATCCAGGATGACCCTAGATTATGCATGATGGTATGCTATAGTGCTTTGCCTTAATGTTTGACCATTCCAAAGGAGGTATTAGATGCGATAGCGTAGATATTACAAGGCTAAGATCCTGGGGCACATGTATAAGCACGGGTAGGTCCACAGATAGGACCATAGATAGGAGTACCAACACAACAGGTGCTAGTCCAATAGTAGGTTTTAGTGCAATAGTAGGTAGTGGTGCAGCCACATGTATTGGCACCACAAATGCCCCTTCAGGTTCCATTACGGCACCATTACAGGCACCTCCATCACCCCCTCACGTGAGTCCACCACACAGTTCACCAGGAGGTGGGGATATGGTGGGGGTAGAGAGGCTATGGAGGAGTATCTATAAGTTTGTGGGTAGGTGGCTGCCTTGTAGTAGCAGGTACATTAGGTCGTAGCCCTCTGACAACTTTAGGTTCAACTCGGAGGGACCGAGACATTACACAAAGAGACTAGGTGATCGGAGAGAGGGATCAACTCATGACAGAGTGAGATCGAGGCAAGGAAAAAGAGAATACAGGATATGATTGAGTGAGATCGGTGATTGCGGAGAGAGGTTACAACTATAGGCGAGAGAGATCATCTAGTGGTTGAGCGGGTTTAGTGGACGACATAGCATACACAAGTTCAAGTTATGGTGAAATCACAACACCCCTGATTGCTTGCAAGTGAATGGTTGAGGCAATCAATGTGATTCATCAAACATGGATTTATCCCAAAGTGTGGGACTTTACGATCGGGATAACCCTCGGAGAAGGTGACTTCCTGTCCTATCCTAGTGCCAACTACTCCAAAGTGTAGAGAGTTACATATCTAACCCTAATCTAATATTTCCAAGGAGACAGAGATATAGAAAATGCATGAAAATAAAACCTACTCTAAGGGAAGGTGATGCACCAAGAAGGATGTTGAACAACCTGCATAATAAACACAACACTACCAGAACCTGCAATGAAAACAACAACAATACACAATAACCTTACATGTAATGAAAGATCAGAAAGATGTAATAGAACACGAAGAGGGTGTGAAACATCCACATATATGATTTTATTGCTCTCAAAGTTGATACAATACATCACATTTATGGCCAAAGGCACAAATTTTGCATTACAATGTCCAGTAGGGAGGTTTGAAATCTCCACAAATCTCTTATAGACAAGAAAGAAGGGAGGGGAATATACAAGGTGTCCAACCTTTTTAAAATGAGCCCCTCCTTATAATATATAGGAAGAATGAGAGAAAGGGAGAGAGAAGGAATTTGAAATCTTGCTTCAACCACCCAAAAATGCATTAAAATCACCTACAACAATGATGGGTGCCACTACAAAACCCATACCTCCATGTACTTTGCCTTGTTGGGAAGAAAGGAAGCCCATACCTTCATCATTTTGGTAGGTGAGAAATCTAGAAACATTCCTCTAAAATGGCAGACTATATTTCCTCATTTTGAAATACTTAGTCTCACTAAAATTAAGAAAACCAATCGTTGTTGTGTAGAGGACACTAAGAGCTTTCCAAAAAGTCCTATTTTATGCAAATCCAAGCTTCCAGTCAAAGGTTATGGCCATCTAAAGATGAGGATTCCATACTACAATAAATGTGAGTGGTTGATCTTACATCACACCCTCCAAAATAATTTTTTTTGGACTTTCAGGATTCGAGCTTCAGGGATTTCCACTCCGAGAGGGTCATTGTCTTGTTCATCCGGTGGGTTGGTTTGAGAGTTCCAAAATGCCAAACCTCTGAAGTCTGAAATTTTGACTTGAGAGTCTGACTCAAATCATGTGCATGACACTATTCATCACTCGAGCTAAAATGTTACGAAACTCTGAAACCTCGAAGTCTAAATTTCGACTTGGGTTTGGACCTTTATGGTTTCGGGGTTTGGGTTTGAGGATTTGGGTTTCGAGGTTCAAGGATTCGAGTTTTGTTCATCCGCTGGAAAATGAAACCTTTGAAATCTGATATCCCAAAGTCTAAATTTCAGACTTTGGGTTTCAATTTTTTTCTCCTACATGGCACTATTCACCGCTCGACCTTACGCGCCACTCCAAACTTCGAATGTCCAAAGTTTGAATTTCAGACTTTAGACTTTGATGTCCTTCGAATATTTTGAGCCTACCTATTTAGAAATTTTTCCCACCAAATCCAAATGCTTCCACATCACTTCAAGTCACTCGGCTCGAGCCCGAAAAATGAGCTCCCATGGCTGAATTGATCCTGCTATTTTATACATGTAACTCTAATTTTTCATTAGGGAAAAATCGAGATACGATTACAACATTCATGTTCCATGGTAGGCCAATAGTATCCTACCTTGAGTATTTTCTTTGCAAGGATGATCCCATTAATACGAGCCCCGTAGATGCCTTTGTGCACCTATTTGATCACCTAGATGGACACATCTGAATTTAAACAACACAAATGATTCCCATTGTAGCCTCGATAGAAGAGGGTGCCCCCAAGTAAGGTATAGCGGGCTATACACTGGATGAGGGTTCATTTTTTTGGCATGGGAAATGTTTGTGAGGAAGGTGCCATTGTGGAGGTAATTAAATATTTCAGAGAACCATGGGGAAAAGGGACCAACAACTTTGCACACAAAACAAGACTATGGTATGTCATATGTTGGCATTAATAAGTGCTCCACAAAAATGACATATCATTGTTTATATGTGGAATACTTAACATGGATCCTACTGTAGCCATAACATTTTCTCATTTCTGTTATGGGCTCTTGGTATTTTCTCAAATGTTATCTAATCGAAGAACTCCTTCAAAGAATCAACCATTCTTTTGTATGGAAGAATTTTCTCATCTTTGACCTTGTATTCATTTGTGACCTATTTTATAATGAGCATTGAATCACCAATGCAATTGACTTACCTGATATCCCATTTAATAGCTAGCTTCATCCCCATAATAAGGGCTTCATACTCTATTATATTATTCGTGAATGGGAACCTGAGTTGGAAGGCTTGGGAATCAAGTATCCCATAGGAATGATCAACACAACTTTGACACTTGAACCATGAAAGGTAAAGGAGCCATCAAAGTATAGTTTCCATATGATTGATTCCTCAAGGTATATTATGGATGCATCTGGTAGTTCCAGACTAAAAGGTTCGAGACACAGTAGTGAAGCTTCGCGAGTTGATCTGCTAGGACACAGTACTTTCACCTAATTTTGATGTACATAATCAATGTCGAACTTCTTTGAGTAAGATGATCCAATTAGCCATCTTTCTTGTGAGTGTGGGATTTGATAATAAGTATTTTAATGGATCTAACTTTGAAATAAGCTTGACCTTATTGTTGAGAAAATAATGACGTAGTTTCGGAAGGAAAAACTACGACCAAACATTCCTTTTTGATCTGTGGATAGTTGAGCTCGTAAGCTATCAACGTTCTTCTTAAGTAGTACACATATTTTTCTCTCTGCTCTTTATCATACTAGGCTAACAATGCCCCAATTGCAAAGTGTGTGGAAGATATGTAGAGTAATAAGGGTTCTCATGTCGTGGGTAGAATTAGAACAGGGGGTTTAGCCAAATAGCTTTTGAGAAAAGCAAATGCTTGCTACTACTCTGGTCCCTAGTGAAAACTAACATATTTCTTGAGAAGATGCGTGAATGTATGACACTTGTCTGCCAACTGAGAGATAAACCTTCTTATGGCCTGAATCTTTCCTTGTAAGCTCTGTAGTTGTCTGATATTGGTAGGAGGAGGCATTTACATTTATAGGAAACCTTTGTCGGATCTACTTCTATTCCTCTCCTTAAAACAATGAATCCTAGTAATTTTCTAGATAACATGTCGAAGACACATTTCTTCAGGTTTATTTGAACCTTGTAGTCCCTTAGATGTTTAAAAATATGTCGTGAAATCTCTGGGTGCTCTTCCCATGTCCTGGACTTTGCCAATATGTCATCTACATAATATTCCATGATGTCACTAATCATGTCATGAAATGTAGCCTATATTTTACCTCCAATAGCCCAACGTACGACTTGACACATCACTCGGCCCTAAATTGAGTGCTCACCCAAAGTGCTTTGGGGTACCAGTTCCTCTTTTATGTTAGCTCGTTCCGAGAAGTTTGCATGATTATACAAATATTATGCATAAAAAATAACCAATTATATTATAGTGCATAAATCAGATCTCGATCTTAACCATTCACATGAACAATCAACCAAGAATCAAGATTAAATTTACCATATAATATCCATTTACAAATGTGTCTACAATCAATATCCAGCCACAACGATCCATGAGGTTAATTGTTATAAAACACATAAGCTTCATACATACATAGTATCATCACCATAGTCATGCACGCTCACAAACTCGCAACATAACACTAACAAAACATGGAAATGTCTAAACCATGCAAATCAATACATATTTATAGGGGTGGGCACTTGCCCTTCACTTTCCATGTTCCTTTCAAAATAGGCTACATGCTAATAATAACAATGCACCCTTACATGATAAATATAAGAGCATGCAAGCTCACTAATAATAGATTATCTAATAATACAAATGTAGTATAATCCTATTATTAGCTCCAAAACTATGCATGGCGCTTGATCTTATGCTCATCCAAAATAGCCTTTGCGTGTGTTGGTATCTAGATTTAATCTCCTTCACAACTTGAACAACATCATGAATCTACACAAGACACTCAAGGATAGATAGATGTTTTATATGTCATTTGTAGCTGGGGATCACACCTATCTAGCTTGTTTGCATTCAAGAATTGAGGGAGTGGATAGCACCTTCATAAGGGTTTTGATCTAACCCTCACTATTTTAGATTGTGCCTATCAACCAAGGTAAGAGAACCTATATTGCAGCCCCTATATGGTAAGGAGATGGAGATATCCTTGTATTTTGTGTATGATGTGGAGGAGGCTTTGTGAAAACATGATCAAATATCCATTATCCAAACTCAAAGGAGCTGTCACTACTAAATGATGGAAATGTTCTCAAAACAAAGCTAGAGCTGCTAAAGACATGATAAAACCCTGATCAACTTTGTGCATTTTTGTGAAAGGATTGAATTCTTTTGTGGACACATAATGCAGATGCAGGGGTATTGTAGGTAGGATGAGTTAGTTTAAAGTGAAATTCTGATGAGAGATGTTGGGACAAGAGTAGTTAGGAGTCATCACCTTCTTTGGGAAACCTTGCAAAAGAGTTACAACACCTAAACAACAGAGATATTTCAATGAATTTGAAGTTCTCTTTCAACTAGGATGTGTGCACATATGGATGCCCAAATTTTTACTATTCCATACAAACTTTGATAACCTACCACAAAGGCTTGAAGCAAAATATCAATAAAGCATTCAAAACCCCTTGTTAGATCATGACCTAAGGTACACCCAAAGGTTTACAAACACCCTCAATTTACAAGGAAGGTAAGATGAATTTAAGTCTGTTTATCTCCACTCAAATGAATGCTCTTCTGAATGGAAGATTGTAGATGCCTTCAAACCCTCTACAAGAAATGAGACCATGCGTGACCAATAAAGATCCCAAACACAAGATTGTAACATGAGCATGAAACACAAATTGAAAACATACTAAAATACAAGTGTATGCAAGCTTTGCCAAGAGATAAAACTAGTTAATCCAAGAATTTGATCAAATATATCAGCAAGGGAATGTTATTTAGACAATCTCAAAGCTTGTTGATGGCTTTACAGCTTGAAACCAACTCAACATGATGAACATTTGATGCAAACTGGAATCAAAATGGCTCTCAAGTAGTTTCTCCAAAAGGAAATGGACTTCTTCCAGTTTTCCTTGTGAAAATTCTTCTCTCTTTCTCCAAAATTCTTAACATTTACAAAAATGCTTCCAAACTATGTGATATACCCTATGCCAACTTGGATCCTTACATCCCAAGCAAAGAATATGCCAAAGGGATCAAATTTGTTACAAAACCCTATCCATTTGATGAAAAATGATATAAAACGTGAAATTTCGCCAAATGCCGAGAGATGCACAAATATTTTAAAATATTACATGAACTCGATCCTTATCCATCCCGGTGGTCATGTTTTTGGCATTCCACCATGCCCGCATGCATTTGTAATCATTTTCAACCTTTTCCCTTATCATTTTTAACTCTGTAACTTTTCATTTTTACCTTTCACGTGTTTTACACGGGCTGAGAAAAATATCTCACGAAAAACACCATAGGGCACCAAATTATCTCAAAAGAATGGTGCCATTGCACTCGAAGGCCAAAGGGATGCATATTCATATAAATTTTCATGTGTTTTGGTTCAAAAATGACGATTCCAAGCATCTTGGAGCCCCAATGGCGCCCAAAAACGAAAATGCACAGCTGCCATTGATTAAAATCAATTTTAAAATTCCGCCCTCCATGTGTCTTGATGAGATCCTCAAATATTACCTTTTTCCTTTACACAAGGTGGGACACGTGTCCAAACATGATTGGGGCGGGCCCCCAATCCTTAAAAAATGCATTTTGAACCTTTTCCAACCTTGGGAAAATTTTGAAAATTTTCCCATGAGCCCCTAGATGCGCCACGTGTCCTTCTGTGGGCCTTCACCAAAACCGCGGGCCAATTTGATGCATTTCACCACTTTTTTGAGAAAAGGAAAATTTTCTCAAAATGCTCCGCGCCCCCGAACGCCCGCTGCCGCTTCTGCCACGTGGCGGTTTCCCATTCGCTGCGGAACCGACCCCTCCTTTTTTCCTTTACTCCTCCACGAGCACAAAATCCCTTATGGGCCCATGCTTCTTCCTTTTCCATTTGAAACATGCCACGTGTCACCCCCTGATTGGATGTGGGGGCACACCTCCAAATTTTCCTGCGGTTTATTTTTCACCTTGAGATTTTCACCAAAATTTTGCAAAATTTTCAACTTCCTCTCCGCACTCCAAACCTCCGCCAAATTTAGGACACGTGTCCTGTTTTCATTGGATGCGGGCCTATTCTTCATTTTTACCTTTTACACCAAGGGTAAAAAGTCCCAAAAGTTTCCTTCGGCCCCCATTCCCACTTCTCCTCCCAGGACACGTGTCACCTTCCTACTGGTCATGGGCCTTCGGGTAGAACATTTAATTTTGGCATTTTGAAGTTAAAAACTTCAAAAATTTAAAACTTCCGCCCCTCCAATTTATCGCCATGCACACGTGTCATTTTGCTATTTGATGCGGGCCTCTAGGTCGAAATGTTTCCTTTGGCATTTTGAAGCCAAAAACTTCAAAAAAATTCCAACTATCCACCTCTCCATAATGACTCTCGTGGACGCGTGTCACCATCCCATTGGGCATGGGCTTTCGGGCCGAATTGTTTCTCTAA
Organism: Taxus wallichiana var. yunnanensis; assembly: GCA_018340775.1. Taxonomy (NCBI): domain Eukaryota; kingdom Viridiplantae; phylum Streptophyta; class Pinopsida; order Cupressales; family Taxaceae; genus Taxus; species Taxus wallichiana. The sequence goes on along the minus strand of CM031237.1, from coordinate 598,005,018 downwards.
CATTCTGAAGCCAAAATTTTTCAAACTCTTCCAAGTCCCCACCTTTCCGGTTGACCTCCTTGGACACGTGTCGCCCTTCCATTGGGCGCGGGCCCTCGGGTCCAAATTTTCCATGACGTTTTGAGCAAAAATTTGAAAAATTTTCAACTCCACCGCCGCCCGCTTGATCCTCCCATGCCATGTGTCACCTTCCCATTGGGCACGGGCGCGTGGGCCAAATTTTCCCCCTGACACCCTAAGCCAAAAGTCATCAAAAATTTTCCAAGTCCTTGACCATCCACCTGGCCCTCCTGGACACGTGTCATCATGCCATTCACTGCGGGCCTTCGGCAAACATTTGATTTTGAGAAATTTGCAAAAAATGAAGGCAAAATTTTTAAGTGACCTCCGCCACCCACTGCTCCATCTGACCAATCAAATCATGCCACGTAGGCACACTAGGCAAATGTGGGGCCGCGGAGCAAAATTTTCCCTTCGCCAAAAATTGAAAATTTGACAAGTTATAACATTTTTTCCGCACATCCTCGGCCAATAGAAACCTGCCACGTTAGCATAAACGTTGCAATGATAAATTTAAGGGTAGAACATGCCCGTATGCCCGTCAAAATGCAAAAATGTAGGGGATGCTTCTGAAATCAAATTTTTTGATAGGGAAGGTAGAATTCTTCATTTTAAACCAACTGAATCATCTTTTGACATCATTTGTGACCTTGGGATTGGGGAAACACTTGCACAAATTTAGGATTTGATCAATTTCAAGCTCTTTCATGATTTGGCAAAGGAGAAAATGGTACAACCCGTGAAAATGAATAAATCAGGGCACAAATAGGGGGACTTTGATTTTACTTCAATTTAGGGTAGAATAACAACATTGAGGGCAGTTATGAAGGTATTCAGTTGGAAAATGTGAACTGCAGACCATGAAATCAAAAAATGAAACATTTGTGAGCATATTCGGTCATGGAAAAACAAGGCACATTATGCAAACTCAATAATGGGACCAACAACGTGCTCCTTAAGTCTCCTATAAAACGTGCTCTGCACTCCATGTTTATAATTAGCCTTAAATTGTAAAATGACTAAGTCTTAATTTCATGTTGTCCTAGGCGCGCCTGTTCCACTATACTTCCACACACATCTACGCACCCTATCTCTCTCTGCCCCATATTTATGTAATTTCATACTTAGGATGTATTCCATTAGCCCAACATGAAATATTACAGGTCATCACTCGTTGATATGTAGCACTCCGCATTCTTGAGGCTAAAGGGCATGACTTGGTAACAAAATGTCCCCATGGGGTAGTAAAATTTGTCATATGTTTATCTTCCTCAGCTATCTTTATTTGGTTATATCCTGAGAATCCATCCATGAGTGAGAGAATTTCATAACCTACTATAGAATCGATAATCATGTCGATGTTGGGAAGAGGAAAATAGTCCTTAGGATAAGATTTATTAATATCTCAGAAATCGGCACACACTCTGATACCGAATGGATTTTTCTAAACTGACACCACATTAGAAATCCACTCTGAGTAGTCGATAGGCCTGATGAATCCTACTTCTAATAACCTTTCTAGCTCTGCTTTAACTAATAAGGCAATGTGAGGATGCATATTCCGGATCTTTTTCTTTATGGGCTAAGCATCTCGGGTGTATGACAATATTATGCACCACTAATGCAGGATCAAGTCCTGGCATGTCTTGCATAAGACCAAGTGAAGATATTTACATATTATCTCAAAATTCTTGTAAAAGTTTTCTATTCTTGAGCTGAGAGTGAAGCTTCCAGCGTAACCATTCTAGGTAGCTCTTCCGTGCCAATGTTAACCTCTATTGTCTCCTCTAGTAGTAACGAGGATTTGTTTTCCATGCACATAGGATCGGGAGGGAGATTGAGATCCTCCTCTATTAAAGGTGGCTCATGGAGATCTTCATCTTTAGGTGGGTATACTATCTTGTCCATATGTTTTTCTGTTTGTTTTTCCAAAGTGCCTTGAAGAGGTTTTCACTATAGAACTTCTAATTTTTCTTTCCGCAAGGCTTTTATATAGGAAATTTTCCCTTGCTTATTTTCTTACTTAAGTGACCACACAAATCTACCTCCTCTCCAAAGTATGCACATGCGTTGAGTTGAATGGAGAATCCTTTCTTGTATCCATTTCTCAAAATGTTGCCTCTAATGCCAAGGAACTCACTAATAGCTTCATCATTCTGAAAGACATCAATGGGTACGTGCTACTTTGTTGGTCCCAATTTATGAGTGATGGGTAAATGAGGTTTAGCTTTGGAATGGTAAGGGGTGTAATATGGGTTATGGTAAGGATATCCATGTTAGAGAATAGGTTCGTGGTGGCAAGGTCTTCATAAAGACTACACCAGGAATCTGTTTCGCTTTCATTTTTGGAAAAAACTATCCTCACACTCAGAAGAGGCATACTCATCATCGAAGGGTGAGACTCATACAAATGGACACCGATACTAGATTTACCCATTATATGATGAGGTATTGGAAGAGCTTCCAACAAACCTTGTTCTTGACGGCTGCAACCACGTCCTTTATACCATACCTCATAGTAAGCATTATTTGGTTAGGAATAACATATCTAGTTGACTTGTAACATATATCCATTTCATCATCTTGAGGATGAAATACAATATCATTGAGTATCCTCTCATCTTCTAGTAAGCCACCTAAAGTGAAATTATCAAAGGGGTAATTCTCTCTTGATCTTTGGAATTTGTAGCATGGTCTACCATGTGCTTGGGTAGATAGGGAATGTTTTGAACCATAAGGGCTTGCTGCAAATCATACTCTCCACAACCACTTGGTCTAACCTTCATCTCCCATGTAACGAAAGGAGTTTCTGAGGTGGAAGCACCATTGTCATTGGGAGACAAGGTATCTGGGTCCACTCATGAAGTGAGGGATTTTGAATGAACAGGAACAATGATCTCCATAGAGGGACACTCGTAGATGGTAGGAAAATATCCCAAAATGCTCTACAATGAGAAAATGGTTGGGGATCTCCTTGTATAGTAAGTGTTTGTCCTTCATGTTGCAACTTTAAACATTGATGATATGTTGATGGCATGAATTGCATGACATGGATCCATGGGTGGCCGAGCAATATGTTGTAGGGGAGTTCCAAGTCTAAGACATGGAACTTCGTATCATGGTTTATGGGACCAACTTCCGATGAGAAAGTGATCATTCCAGCTGATTTTTGTTCTTCATTATCATATGCCTTTATGGTGATGACCTTTGTCTCCAAATCAGCTTCTGTGCACCCTAGTTGTCGAACTAGTTTAAGAGTACAAATATTTAGACTCAATCCGCATTCTACAAGCACTCTCTTGACCTTATTACACTTAATTATTACTTCAATGTGTAAGGGCATGTTATGGGAGGAAGTTTTTGCTAAGAATTCCATTGGACTGCAGGTTATGTGTTCTAAAGGAGTGATTTGCGCTACCATGGCATGTAAATGCGTTGGGTCAATATCAACAGATACTTCTGATCCTTGTAAGGTTTTACAAAGGATCTCCTTATGGACGTTAGAAATCTTTAGAAGGTCTAAGATTGAAATCTTAGCTATGGTTTTCTCTAATTGATCTAACACATCATAGTGACTCTCTTGAGGAGGAGGGGGAGGAGGTTCTAAGATAACAAGGAAATCTCATCATGTTTCCACAATGCACTCTCTTGCTTTGATCTTGATCGTGTTGACATGCTCAACAAGTGAATCAACACAACCTATTAAGGCATCAAAATGGTCTGGCCGTGTCGATTTTGAGACGACTCTCCCTGATCCCACTTTTTCTTTCCTTCATGCTTAGGGAAAGGTTCTTTGAAAATCCCCATATTCATGTTTGGAGATTTGGTAGGGGTGGAAAAATCTATTTCTACATCACCACTGTTAATCAAGTCCTGAATGTAATGTTTTAGTTTCAAGCACTTGTCGGTTTTGTGACCCTTAACGCGGTGAAATCCACAAAATTAATTTTCCCTAAACCATGATGGCTTAGGTGCGTCATCCTCATAGGGTTGTGATTCAGGGTATCGAACCATGTTGATAGCCTCTAACTACTTTAATATTGATGATATTGAGTCAGATAAAGGAGTGAATGCACAATGTTTATACTCCATAGGTGGATCTCCCTTTGCAAGCTTCAAAGGAGTGTGGTTTTGAATGGCTTGTACGCATTTAAAGTCTACTATTCCATCGGAATGATTTTTTTATTCTTATTATTAACAAAATTTGGTTTATCGTTATAATTGGAGTCGTTATGATCATGAGAGAAGGGTTTTAGAGTTCCCTAGCTAACAATGCTTTTTCAATTTGACTCCCTTTTTGATTACCTCTTCAAACATGTTACCACAATGCATTTGTAAGTGGAACATAATGTTAGGGTGGAGGTTGAGAACAAATATACTTATCAAATATTTTTTTGGTATGGAGCAAGGGAAGTGGCTAGCTAGCCCTCTCCATCTTTTTAGGAAAGCAATGAAGTTTTAATTGTTTCGTTGTTTTGAATTACAGAGATCTATCCCAGTAACATCACTCTCTATATTAACGAGAAAAGTGACGTAAAAATGTTCACTAATTATGACCATGTAGATATGAATCCCTTGGGATGTACAAAAACCAATCTAATGCCTATCCTCCTAAACTATGTGGGAAGAGTGAATAAGATAATCATCATACACAACCTCCATACCATATAAAAATATTTGATATGATCTCGGATTACATTTTCTCTTGTATTTATTAAACTTCAGACAATCAAAATGTCATGGGAAAGGTACTTGTAACATGGCTCTATCAAACAAATAAGGGCACAATTCATCGAACTAGTATTTCTTGCTTTGTTATTACCAATTTTTCCTTCTTGCAATGCTATAAGGGCATTCTTCATAGTGGACCACTCTTGATTGAAGAGTGGATCTTGTGTGGGTGGTGTAGGTCTATACGAAGGGTTAAATCTAGGTGTATTCCCACCTCTATTCTCTACGAGAAATTATTCGTAAGGGTCTTTTCGTGTCTCCCGTTGAGGAGTATTTATTGGGAACTTGTGAAACAAAGCTTTAGGTTTTGCCTTTGGTATAGCTTGTTTCAAAACTTTTGGTTGTTCCTTATGTATATGTGAGGCAAAAATTTCCAATTGGAAAGTGAGGGCTTGTACTTGTTGTAACATTACTTCTCGAGTATGTATTTAGTTACAATATTTGTTAGGAAGAGATTACTCATGACGAGCATGTTCCTCGTGGTCTTCATAGTGTATACTAACCGTAGGTACACGATAGTCTTCATCATTTTCAAAAGGTACCTCCTCATTATTTTTTCATCCAGAAGTAGAGGCATGACCTAGGTTTAATATGTCATTAATAGTGCAATGAGGGCAATCTACTTCTTCACCTCTCCGAACCATGCCGCGATAAGACAAGGGTCAACTGTGGAAGGTAACCTAGCTCCTAGTTCCACAACATGCATAAGAACCTCATGTTTGTTTTGAAATAAGTATTTGCCAATATGGGTGGGATGAAGCTCTACATATACATGAGGAGAATCCTCCTCTCCACTACTGTGACTAATCATGACATTATCCTCTAAAATAGGGTTGTCACCTCCAAAGAAATCAACTTCTAAATTTCAGGACCCCATTCTCGTAGTAGGCATACTTGAAACATGGGGTACAATGTGAAATGTTTACTAAGGTTTTCTAAAAATTAACCCTAGGAAAATTTTCACAGCGTAACAACACTAAGTCGTCACGAAAAAGGTGACTATAAATTAGCCATGAATCCAATAGGTCAATATGAACCTAAGGATGCCAAAGAATAAAGAATGATCTACCCTAACAAGGTAATATATGATAATACAATGACGTGTAAAACTCAAATCCAATCACAAATTTTTTTACTCCCTATGATTCTTCGAGATAGGTTTGAAACCAATAGTGACAACACAATATCACCAGTTAGGCCAAGTTTGAAACAAACAAGACCTAAATGCTAAGAAAGTGTTGATGCGATCTTCTAACAAGGTATACTAAAAATCAGTTTCTAAATTCTAACAAAGTCTAAGTCTTGTAAAATGGATGATACAAATGTGAGCAACATAATAACACTATTTGGACAAGTTAATCAAAATTTACGAGAAAACAAGATTTTAGTATCCAAATGGCGTTATAGCGATGCTAAAAAGGTAACCTCAACACTCAAAAAACTCATGACAAGGATAAAATGTAAAAACTATGCCTAAGTATATAGGGGTATTACTATGTGTGCAAACAACATAACAATAAAATCTAGAGATTTAGCCAAGTTTCACAATGGAAAAACATCATAAATATCACATTTATATGGTGTAATGCGAGCAATGTAAACAATCAAAAGAAGTCAGTGATAAGACAACCTAATTATAATGATAGTAAGTCTCAATATGGGTTTTGAGACAACAAGGGCTACTAGAACTTGGTGACGTACTTTTTTCCTCTCAATTTTCCCCACCCTTTCAAATTTAATTTCGTGAAAATTGGAGCCTTGCCATAGAAGAAATTCATGTTTTAAACTCCCCAGATGGTCGTTTCCATTTCCCATGACGTTTTTTCAAAATTTCCTTAGTCATTCTTTGTTAAAACATTTTGCCTATTTTCAATGGATGGGAAATGATTCTAGTTCTTCTTTTATGCGTTTGGAATGCGTGGGACCTTGCATATTTCATTTTTAACCTTTTTCGAGAGAAATAAATTCTTCATCGGGAGCAAAAATGGCATTTTCCCATTTCTTGAAACTTCCTACATTATTTTCCCTATCAAATTCTTGCTCGGAAAGGTGAAGCTACGCGTTTGTTTCCCATTGGATGCGGCCAAACGGGTTCCTTTTTAAACTTATCACTTTTGGTGATTTTGGAAAAAATGTCATATTTTCCCCACATCCCCGTTGGTACCGATTGGCTAGAGCAGTTTTGGCGGAACTTCGGGGTGATGAATCCATTTTATTCTCTAAGGAATTACGACGAAAGGGCGAAAAGTTCTAAAATGATCCGTGACCCCGCTCATGCAAAGGGATAATTTCTAAGTTGAGGCCCACCAATCGGTGATGCCATGTGTTGAAGAACGAAATAGGGACATGTGGACATTTTTTAGTTCATATGTGCTTTGTGAAACGGCGAAAGACTTTAGGAATTTTAGCCTTGTTTCTAGAAAGGGTGAAAAGTTCTAAAATGGCCTGTGGCCCCACTCATGCGAAGGGAAAATTTCTAAGTTGAGGCCGTAGCAAATTAGAAAGGGACACGTGGCCTATGTTGAAAAGTCAACAACGGAGGCATGGAATTTTGGGGGAAATTCACATGATGCCACATGTTGAAGAATGAAATCGAACAGTGGGCCTACGGAGGAAATTGAGAATTTGAGCCTTTTTCATCAAAGGGTTAAAATGTTGCAAATTGAGCCGTGACCCCTTTTTCCAATCATGGTGTCCCATACGTTGAAAAGTCAAATTGGGTCAATGCGAGGTTTTTGAGAATTTGAGCTTTTTGTTAAAAAGAGTTTAAATGATAGATTTGAACCACATTTACTTAGCCACTCAGATGGCGCCACGTGTCCGGCCTTTTGGCGGAGGCTGCGGGGTGGAGCAAAAGAGAAATCACGCTTTTTCTCCTAAATGTCAGGAAATGTAGATTTTCCCCAGGGCCGTCATTGCGTAGATCTTGCCACATGTAGGGTCCAAATTTGAAGGTAAAAGGGGAAAAGATAACCAAATGCACTCATCTGGTTTTTAACGCCATTAATGAACTAGAGCTCTACAAAATGCAAAAATGGATCATTCTTCATTCTTTTTCTTTGTATTCTTTTCATTTCTCCATGAGATGCATTTTTGGTTTATTATGGAGCCAAATTGATAAGTTTAAAGGGATGTAAAGTTTGATCATCAGAAAATGGAGTTTATCGGGCATACGCGATAAAAGGGAGAAAATTTACTAGTAAGCACTTGAGTGCTATGAAAGTGGTTAAAAGGTAGAAATGGTAGGACCACATGAAGAAGAAAATCATGAGATGCCCCCTACTAAAATAATCATGCTCAAACTGATAAAATATTCACCTTTTTGAACCTCCAGTTTTCATGAGTGTGTTTGTTTCATGTCACTTTCCAAAAGTGGATCTACAACAAACATTATTCCTTTTGGATATTCTTTTCTTTGGGGATTCCAGTTTTTTGGGAAGGTTGTAAAATTCTGTAAGTAATTCAATACAAGTTATTTTCTATCTCTTTCCTCTGTTACATCTTTCTCTCTCCTTGCTCGATTTAATGTATCACTTGTTTTGAATTCAATAGAAACTTTGTGTTCTGGTTTGTGTAATCTTTATAACTTTGTGCGCTGCAGATTTGCATCGGTGGTGAAGTAATTGATCATTTTCTATATTTTCTTAGTTCAATGTGACTAGGGAGATACTCTGCTATCTATATTTCCTAAAAGCATTGTTGTTTTCTTCCTTCTCCCTTCTCTTTATTCTTCCATTCCTTCTGATTGATAATCTTTTAAGTATGAAAATGAACCAGGCTACCAGGGTCCAAACATTGATAGTTGTAGATTTGTACATTTGTTTTTCCAAATTTCAATAAGGGAACCTCTCCCATTAAAGAGGAGGGACTTATTGTCCCTGACTATGGTTTCAACCCATGTTCCATTATGAAACCCAATAGTTTTTGGTGACTCTGCTGGGGAATTCATTGCAAATGGATTCCAGTTTTTGAATAACAACTTCTTGATCATCTTTGATCTGGTGACTCCAAGATACACTCGAGGTAGAAGAACCCTTGGGAATAAGACCCTCATTTCCAACTTCTGGATCATCAAGGTTTCTCTCTCCCTTCATCAAGAAAAATAAGAGGAACAAGATTTGCAAGCACTCCTGCTAGAGACAAAACTTCTGGGAGTGACATCCCTCAAGATCAAATCAGTCCTAATTTGCATGCTTTGATTCTCGCTGGTGTTTCAGTTCCTCTCCAAACAATATTTCCAAGGATGACAACTCCTCTACCTTGGGGGCAAAGGGTTGGGCCTCTTGCTCTTCCCCATCCATTGCATGAATTTCCTAGAGGCAATAGAAAGAATTTCCATAAATTCAGAGGTGATGGGAAAGTTCATCCAGATGAACATATTGCGGCTCTATTGTTATTTCTGTGGTGTTCTTGGAGTTGAACATGAAGATATCTCCTTTAGAATTTTGTGGAGACATTGCAAGATAATGCTACTGATTGGTTCTATCATCTCCCTACTGGATCCATCACCAATTGGAACACCATGACGACCCAGTTATAACAATGTTTCAAACTTGTTGAGGATGTACATGCCCTCTTGGCCCAGATTTCTCAAATCAAGAAAGAGTCACATGAGCCCATGAGGGAATTTGTGGCCAAATTCAATAGGCTGGTTAACAAGATCCCACAAAACACGCACCTGTGGATCAGATTCAGAAATGTTTCTTCCTTAATGCCCAACTGCTTGAAGTGAGCTATGCACTTAGAAGAGATAATCTTGCCACTTTAGATGTTGATTAGATATTTTTTGTCAGTGTTGAAGATGATTTGATCATGTTTGGAAAGCTAAGGAGAGAATCATCCAAATCTAAATCATCTCCTTCTTCCACATCTTCTCCTAGAGCTAATGCAGATCAGTTTGGTACAGAAACTTGCTAATGATCTTATTGCTCTCAAGAAGCATTTCACCACATGCTCCTTATCAAGATGTTCCTAGGAAGAACTTTCAGCCCAGGAATTGGTTTCCCTCCCCTCAGATCAGATTGGCAATTGAAGGCCCACCTATTAAAGTTACACTCAATGTAACATGTGAGGTGTTGGAGCCCGATGAGGAGGAGGAGGATGAAATATGTGAAGAAGAAGAAAGCTGATGAAGAATTAGAAGAGTTGAGTGGATCTCATGTCCATTTTCTCACCACTGAAGGTATAGATGAAGAGGATGATTATGAAGAAAGAGTTGTAGAGATGAACAATGAATCATATGCTATCATGACTTGTGAGCAAGCCAACAAGAAGGAGAAAGTGGTGTAGCCTACTAAAATATCTAAGGAGCCTCCTACGGTCATTCCAGTGATTGCAAGGAGAGGAGATCCTATTCCAACTTCTTCCACACCCAAGGTAAGTTCTGTTGTTCCTTCCTCCTCTCTGTTTCTGCTCCTAAAACTTCTTGCCCTTCAAATGATAGAGTTGATAAGTCAAAAGTTTCATCTACTCCTATCAATGATGCTCCATCTACCTCTGGTTCTTTTGACATTATTGACCATCTCAATAAAACTAAGATCCAAATCTCAGAAGCTGAATTCTACCAAACCCATCCCAAGGCCTTTGCTAAGATGGTAGACTTTGTAAACTCCAAATCCAAGCCTTCATCCCATAGTTCTAAAGGTCTCTTGCCCACTCCTTCTCCTTCATCTCAACCAAGCCTTGTGGTAGCAATCACTTCATCTAATGAGAAGATCAAACCATTTTATGTCACTCTCCTCATAGCTAGCCACAAACTCAAGCAATTGTGTTATTGATTCTGGTGCTTCAGATAATGTGATGCCTCTAAGGTAGATCATGCCCTAAGCTTAACCCTAACTTGCACTTTTGGTTCATGTTACTCAATGGAAAGTAGAGAAGTGCCATTGGTTGGAAGGATCAAGGATGCACAAGTAGCCTTTGCTGCTTTTCCAGAGAAGAGAGTTTTAGCCACCATTTTGGTAGTTGATATTCCCCCTTCCTACGACATGCTGCTGAGTAGAATTTTTGCAAAGATGTTGGAGGAGAAATCATGATGGATTGGTCACATGCTCTTATTCCAGTGAATGGGAAAATGAAGAAGCTACTTGCTTGAGAAATAAACTGAATATATCGTGCAAAAAATAGATGACCCAAAGGCACAAATACTTTATGAGGACATTGGTCATGGTAACTACATGATCATGTCACAAGATGAGGCTAACCATCCTAAGGAAGTGTTTCTTGATCCTAATGGTGTTTGGATCTTGGAATTTGATGGAAGCTACTCCTCAGCTAGTGGTTCTAGAGCTGGTGTGGTGCTTATTTCTCCTGAAGGGAAAATTCACCCTTTCTCCTTCAAGCTCCAATTTGAAAACACAAATAATATAGATGAGTATGAGGCTCTCATCCTTGGTTTAAGCATGAAAAAGAGATGGAGATCAAGAATCTCCTTGCTCATGGAGATGTAGAGTTGATTGGAAAACATGTCAGAGATCTCTTTCAAGTAAATAATAGAAGGTTGAAACATTACATGAATCTGGTTTGGGATTCTATTAAGTTCCTTGATGCCTTTTCCATCGAAGCCATGCCAAGGGAAAGAAACACCAGGGCTGATTCCTTGGCTATCTCGGGGTCTCTACTGATCCCTCATCTAGATTTCTCCCAAGATAAATTCACCATTGAGATGATTCATAGGCCTAGTGTGCTTGACAATGCAAACAATTGGCATGTCTTTAATGATGATCAACACTTGCTTTCCTTCCTTGAACTCAGAGATAATTTTGGCCAGTTGTACTTTGAAGGAAGTGAAAACTTCCTAGAGAGTGTTTGCCCCCAAATAAAGAAGATAATGAAGAAGAAATGGATCATGATGGCTGCATAAAACTAAAAGGTAATAAGACACCCAAAGGGTTGGTAAGTTTAGAAGAGTTATTTGATAAACATGATAGGTACATCAAGTCCAAAACTTCTAAAGGAGCTCAACAGTCTACTGACTATGAAAAGATAAATATTGAGAATATTAATGAACCCATGCTTTGGTAAACATCGAAAAGTGTTGTGCACAAGAGGAGAGGAGAAAACAAAAATTTGTTGAAAAGGTATGTTGATGTTATTGCATATTCTTATGATGATCTCAAGGCTTTTCAGCCAAAAGAGATGCAACATTTCATTCCTCTAAAATCTAGGATCAAACCCTTCCGGCAAAAGCAGAGGCAATATAACCCTAAAATTGTTACAATCTTTCAAGAGATCCAAAAGTTATTGAAGGCTAAGATCATTTTCCCATTCACCATTCAACGTGGATTGCTAATATTGTGCCTATTAGGAAGAAGAATGGCGAGATCTAGATTTGTGTTGATTTTAGGAATCTAAATCAAGCCTCTTTGAAGGATAATTACCCTCTCCCAATGAATCAAGTGTTGTAGGTCATTACATGGTTCGAAATGATGTCCATGCTTGATGGATTCTCAGGATATAATCAAGTCGAAGTAAGTAATGCGGATCAAGATAATACTACCTTTACCACTCCTTGGGGCACCTTTTCTTATAGGAGAATGCATTTTGGCCTCATCAATGATAGTGCCACCTTTTAGAGGGTAATGGACTTGGCCTTTGGGAAAAAGGAAAATTCATAGTTGATACCTTGATGATTTGACTATGTTTTCAAAAACCAGAGTGATCATTTCCAACCTTGAAAAAGGTCCTCCAAAAGTGTAGAGAGCATGACATCTCCTTGAATCCCAAGAAATATGTCTTTTTCCAGTCACCGAGGGAAAATTATTGGGACATTTGTTATCCAAAATTCACCCCTGGGTAATTTTGATAACATGCATAAGATTTTTGGCCCCGAGCAAGTAGATTGATTCAAGGCAAAAATGGTCATGTTTTTTGGGGTCCTCGGCTTCTCTCTAAGTCACCCATCCAAGAAGAAATCCCAAGGAGTTAGAGAAAATGGAAAAAATGCAAAAATAAGGTTGCGGGAAGTTTTAAAGCATTTCGGTCAAAGGGTTCGGGTTGGAAAGAGGTTCGTTGTACAAGCTTGGGGCAAAAAAATGAAGAAAATCACCTAAGTCCTGAGTCTAAAGCGGTTATGGGACGGTTGGGACGCGTGGGATGCAAAAGCCGAATCGTTCCGAAAAGAGGAAAAAAATTTCCTAAGTCTTCATTTCAAATCCCCGGGACAATTGGGAGAAAAGTACGTGGAGGACGTGAAGCGGCATTGATTTTTCTCGAAACAGGGGACTTTCGTCCGGGATAGTTGGGACTTGGTACGCGAGAGGACACGAACTCGGCCGATTCACAAACAAGAAATCCATTTCGGATGGTTCGAGAGATTTTGTCCCAGACAGGTTTGGGACATCCGGGCCAAAATTACACGTGGGATGCGAAAAGCCGAAAGAGCTGCCAATGAATGGAATCTCGCCATGTGTCTTCACCTCAAACGAGAACAAGGAAGCCGGATCGGGTGAAGCGGAGATTTTCATCCGGGACATCCGGGCCAAAGGTACGCAAGGGACGCGTGGGATACGAAAAGGTGAAAAGGCCATAAAAGAGACAAGGAGGCCTGCAGAAGAATCAGAACGTGCCACGTGTCAGAAGGGGAAGAAAGGTGAAAAAATTGTTAAGTGTTTGACGCAAGGTAAAAATGTGCCCCTCAGCCCGAACCAATAAAATAGTGCCACGTGTCCAATTTTAAGGGCCTGAAAGAAATTTTCAAAGGATGAGCCCACAAATGAATCAGAGCTTGACACGTGTCATCCAAGTGGTGGAGCACGGGCAAAAAATTCAAACTTTTTTTCCCGCCGATCCGATTTTGGCCTTTTTTTGCCCTAAATCTTCAGATGGCCATAACTTTTGATCCAGAGCTCGGTTTTTCACGTTCTTTATATCAATGGAAAGCTGGTGAAATTCTCTACATGATTCCAGGGTCAATCTTACATTTTGGTTCAGTTTGGAGAGAGAAAATCAAGAAACATCTCTGGCGTGTGGTAATGGCCAGAAATGATGTTTCAACAACCAGCTTTAATGCAAAATACAGTTCACCGCTTTTGCTAGGGTTCTCACCCACCACCATAATGAGATGAATTAAATGCAACCTAGAGGTGGTTGGGGTAGATTTGGATTTCCTCTCTCTTCCCTCTCTCATTCTTCCTATAAATCTCGAGGGGCTTGTTTCTAAAAGGGTTGTTCATCTTTTACATTCTGCTCTCCTTTCTTTTCTTCCCGAGGTTGAAAATGGAGTTCAACCTCCTCCCTGCTCTGTAATGGCATTTTTTCCTTTTACCATTAAAATGATGTTGATATAAACTTAAGAGATCAAAAACGTGTTTCGTGATACATCTTCCATCCCATTCGTTTTTGCTTGTGTTTTTCCTCTCTTCATGGTGAGATCTAGATTTGTTTTTGGAATTTGAATCAAGCCTTTTGAAGGATAATTATCCTCTCCCATAATGTTTGAATGTTCATGTTTATAGGGTTGGAGTTGTGTTCATACTAGTTTTGATAGATGTTCCATGCATTTTCCTTCTCGGTATCACCATTTTAGTGTAGGCTTTTGTTCTTTTTCTCTTTTCTCTCTCTCCACTCCTTGGGAGGTTAGATTAGGATTAGATTAGAATGCCTTTTGCACTCAACATCTTGTGGCACCTAGTTTAGGAAGAGGAACCAACCTTCTCTCAGAGATTCCTTTCTCATTTTACAAGTCCCACACTTGGAGAGAGGTTTTAATCATTTGCAATCACACTAGATGCTAGTATGATCAAATTAGAAATCGATCAACATCCCAAGAAATATGTCTTTTGTGAATTTGCAAAATATTGGGACACATTGTCTCCAAGGAGGGAATCAAGATTGATCCAAAAAGAGTCTAGATGATTCAACAGATCCCTCTCCCCATAAGTAAGAAAGGTGTGCACTCTTTCTTTGGAAAGATCAACTTCTTAAGAATATTCATACCTGATTTTCTTGAACTTACTTTGAACATAGCCCACATGATGAAAGGGAAGCAAACTTTTGGTTTTCCTCTAAAGGAAAGGTTGCATTTGAAAACATCAAAGAGCTATAACAAGACTAAAATCTTGGCATGCCCTAATTATAGAAAGGAATTCATTATCTATTGCTATGCTACTGAAAGTACTCTAGCTTCATGTTAACTCAGAGAATGCTAAAGGTAATGAACTCCTCATAGCGTTCATGAGTTATATTTTGAAATCCCATGAGCTGAAGTACACCATGATGGAGAAACATGCTTTTGCAGTGGTCAAAGATGTGAAGCAGTTTCATTTTTACATCCTCAACTCTCATTCTATTGTGCTTGTGCATGATACAACTATTAAATCCATTCTTACACAACAAGAATTTGGAACCAAGAGAGGTAATTGGCTAGCCAAATTTAAGGAGTATGATCTTGACATAAAACCCACCAAGCTAGTTTGAGGAAAGGGCTTATGTGAACTCATTCTTGAAGGAAGCTGATGCCAAATTATCCAAGAAGGAATTTTATATCCTTGTTGTTCTTTTCCTCAGCTCAACTGATGAATGGTATGTTGACATTGCACACTTTCTTACTTATGGAGAATGTCCATCCCATTTGAGTGCCAAGGATAAGAGAGCCATCAAATTAAGGTTTGCACAATATGTGTTGTGGGAAAATGCATTGTTCAAACACAACATATAGATGAAAGGTTTTTGAAATGTGTTGACAAAGAGCAAAAAAGAAATTGTTCTCAGCCTTTCATGACCAGGCCTATGGAGGTCATTTCTCTTCTACTGTCACGTCCCACAAAATCCTTCGTGTTGGGTATTATTGGCCTACCCTGTTCAAAGATGCATTAAAGTGGGTAGGCAAGTGTGAAGCATGTCAAACCTTTGTTGGAAGACCCAAATTGGTTGCTTTACCTCTCAAACCAGTGGTGATTGGGAACCTTTTCAATAATGGGTTTTGGACTTCATTGGGACACTCAATCCACCTTCAAGTATAGGGCATACTCATGTTTTGACTGCCACTGATTATTTCACCAAGTGGGTGGAAGCCATTCCAGTTAAAAGTACTACTTCTGAAGTAGTATGCAACTTCATTAAGGAGCACCTCTTAATAAGGTTTGGGATACCAAACAAGATCGTCAATGACAATGCTTCCAATTTTTCTTCTACTGAGATGATGGATTTTTGCTATGGATATGGCATTTCCCTTGCCCACTCTTCATATTACTATCCCCAAGGGAATGGACAAACATAATCAACTAACAAGAACTTGGTCACCATTGTTTGGAAGCTTGTTAATGACTCTCAAAGGAATTGGCATAAGAAACTATATGATGCTTTATGGGTAGATAGGATTACACCTAAGAGAGCCATTGAAATGTCTCCTTTTCAAGTGGTATATGGAGTTGAAGCTCAACTGCTAGTGACATTGGAACTACCAACCTTACATTTGATGAAGGCCATTGAGGATGCCAACTTTACCAATTCATTGGACAAAAGAATTATGTACCTCTAAAAGTTGAATGAAGATAGATTGCAAGTGGTTGACAAATATCAACTCATCAACTCAAGGTAAAAGCTTTGTTTGACAAAAAGGCTAAACCCAAAACTTTTCAAGTGGGAGACAATGTTCTTCTTTGGGACAAAAGGCATGAACCTCAAGGCAGCCATGGTAAATTTGATTCCCTTTGGCTTGGTCCTTTTAAAATTAGACATTTTGCTGGTGAGAACTCTTTTTACCTGGATTACATGGATGGTTCTCCTCTCCCACTTCCTTATAGTGGGCAATTTTTGAAGTTGTTTAAAACCTAGGAGTTTTGGCGGTCCCTCTATACATTTTGTATAGTGTTTTTCTTTCCTTGTTTTTGTTTTGGTTGGTTTTCTTTCGTGTTCTCTTCCGTGTTGGTATTGCTTCTTTTTGACTCTCTGTTTCCCATTGGCTAAGACAACTGGTTCGATCGATTACCTAGAATTCTCTAAGGTTCTTGATTTTGCCTCTTTCTTATACCAAATCATCCCCGGAAGGAGCCAACTGTTTTCCTCTCAATTTTCCCCACCCTTTCGAATCTAATTTCATGAAAATTGGAGCCCTTCCATAGAAGAAATTCATGTTTTAAACTCCCCAGATGCTCATTTCCATTTCCCACGATGTTTTTCAAAATTTCCCAGTATCTTTTTTAGTTAAAATGTTTTACCTATTTTCAATGGATGGGAAATGATTTTAGTTCTTCTTTTATGTGTTTGGAATGTGTGGGACCTTGCATCTTTCTTTTTTAACCTTTTTGCAGAGAAAGAAATTCTTCATCGGGAGTAAAAATGGTCATTTTCCTGTTTCCTGCAACTTCCTACGTTCTTTTCCCCATCAAATTCTTGCTCGGAAAGGTGAAGCTACGCATTTGTTTCCCATTGGATGCGGCTAGATGGGTTCCTTTTTGAACTTATCACTTTTGGTGATTTTGGAAAAAATGTCAGATTTGCCCGCATCCCTGCGGGTCCTTGATTGTTGGAGCAATTTTGGCGGAAGTTCAGGATGATGGATCCATTTTATTCTCTAAGGCATTTGGGCGAAAGGGCAAAAAATTCTAAAATGACACTGCGGCCCGCTCATGTGAAGGGATAATTTCTAAGTTAAGGCCCATGCACCAATCAGGTGATGCCATGTGTTGAAGAATGAAATAGGGACACATGGCCATTTTTAGTTCATATGCACTTTGCAGATCATTGGAAGACTTTAGGAATTTTAGCCTTATTTCCACAAAGGGCAAAAAGTTCTAAAATGGCCCATGGCCCCACTCATGCGAAGGAAAATTTCTAAGTTGAGGCCCACAACAAATTAGAAAGGGACACATGGCCTACGTTGAAAAGTCAATAATAGAGGCATGGACTTTGGGAAAGCCACCCGATGCCACGTGTTGAAGAATGAAATCGGAACAGTGGGCTTGCGAGGAAATTGAGAATTTGAGCCTTTTTCACCAAAGGGTTAAAATGTTGCAAATTGAGTTGCGACCCCTTTTTCCAATCGTGGTGTGCCACGTGTTCACGTTGAAAAGTCAAAGTGGGCCGGTGGAGGTTTTTGAGAATTTGAGCTTTTTGTTAAAAAGAGTTTAAATGGTAGATTTGAACCGCATTTCCTTAGCCACTCAGATGGTGCCACGTGTCCGGCCTTTTGGCAGAGCCGCGAGGGGGAGTAAAATGAGAAATCACACTTTTTCTCCCAAATGTTAGGAAATGTAGATTTCTCCCCCAGGGCCATCGTTGCTTGGATCTTGCCACGTGTAGGGTCCAAATTTGAAGGTAAAGGGGGAAAAGATAGCCAAATGCACTCATATGGTTTTTAACGCCATTAACAAACTAGAGCTCTACAAAATGCAAAAATGGATCATTCTTCATTCTTTTTCTCTATATTCTTTTCGTTTCTCCATGAGATGCATTTTTGGTTTATTATGGAGCCAAATCGATAAGTTTAAAGGGATGTAAAGTTTGATCATTAGAAAATAGAGTTTATTGGGCATACACGATAAAAAGGGAGAAAATTTACCAGTAAGCACTTGAGTGCTATGAAAGTGGTTAAAAGGTAGAAATGGAAGGACCACATGAAGAAGAAAATCATGAGATGCCCCTACTAAAATAATCATGCTCGAATTGATGAAATATTTTCCTTTTTGAACCTCCAGTTTTCATGAGTACATTTTTTCATATCACTTTCCAAAAGCGGATCTACAACAAACATTATTCCTTTTGGGTATTCTTTTCTTGGGGATTCTAGTTTTACGGGAAGGTTGTAAAATTCTGAAGTAATTCAATACAAAATTTCATTTATGTCTCTTTCCTCTCATATATTTCTCTCTTACTCGATTGATGGATCACTTGTTTTGAATTCAATAGAAACTTTGTGTTCTAGTCTGTGTAATCTTTAGAACTTTGCATCTGCAAATTTTCATCGGTGGTGAAGTAATTGATCCTTTTCTATATTTTCTTGGTTTAATGTGAGTAGGGAGATATTCTGCTATTTATATTTCCCAAAAGCATTGTTGTTTTCTTCCTTATCCCATCTCTTTATTCTTCCATTCCTTCTGATTTATAATCTTTTGAGTATGAAAATGAACCAGGCTACCAGGGTCCAAACATTGATAGTTGTAGATTTGTACATTTGTTTTTCCATCTTTCAATAAGGGAACCTCTCCCATTAAAGAGGAGGGACTTGTTATCCCCTGACTATGGTTTCAACCCATGTTCCATTTTGAAACCCAACACGTACCATTCACACTTTCAACACTTGCATTTTGACATTGCAACCTATTCATGCAAGTAGACTACAAAAGTGGTGGAAACAATTATTTCTAGTAGGTATTTGTATATGTTTGTTCTTATTTTGTCTTAAAATGAGAAATAAGAAAAAAAGGAATAAACCAAGTGGTGATGAAAAATACTTGGTGTAACTTTGGCAGAGTTTCGCCTTGTCTTAGGACAAGTGAAAAACTAGGACAAAGTAACACTAAATAGATTTCATGATGAAATGTCACATGGTTTCAACTTTAAGAGATTTTTTCCCTTGTTTGAAAAAAATAGTTTGAATCTAACAAATTTTTCACTTTGTGAGAGCTATCAAGTATAATTTCTAAGACAAAATTGGTTGTAAGCTAATACGATTTCCTAGGGGTCTCTCTTTATGTGTCACAAGATATCGTTGCGAGCTCAATTTACCAAGAAAGTCACACAGACTAATCTTGGATTATCTCGGCTTTACTTTACCCCATTTAATACAATGAGCATAAAAATGTGTTCAGTTGTACTTTCATTAGGGTTGTAATGGAAATAACTTTGACTCTAATCTCACCAAGGCATACTAATCAATTGGGTAGTTAGAGCACTTTCCCATTTCGTTCACAAGGTTCCCTTTTGCATGAGCTACTTTAGGGTTCTTAAAAGCATTCCTCTTATTGTCTTAAGGCTTATGCCAAAGGAAGTTTCTCCTAGTTAAGTGGACGAGCTGTATCTCTTAACCGAAACTACAATATAATGTTTTTAATGGTGTGTTGGTGTATTTTATTATCTTTTGGATTAATCAATTTGTTTTAGTCCACCGTTGAAAACCTGCAACACACGCGAATGTTAGATTTTTTTTGAAGAGATCCCTCCTTTATTTGACTAATGTTAGGTCCTTCACATAAATGGTTAGTAGTTAGAAAAGATCTACAATATCATAGAAAGATTATTAAATGTTGCTTTTGATTCTCAAGATCACACTAGGTGCAAGAGAAGAGCATACACACCAAGTAACCCAACTAGATGAAAAGCTTTTAAATCAATTAACTACCATAAAACTTTGTAAATCAAGGTTTATTCCCAATTAATCCAAGTTTTTCTTCTTGAAAGACTAAATTTACTTTCGGTTCCCAAGATCACACTAAGTGCGAGGAAGAGCATACACAAAATTTAGCCTTGGTTATTTATCAAGTGAGAAAGCTATTTAAACTAAAAGATCATGTACATGCAAAAAATAAAGTTTATTACCTTAAGCATAGAAACAAATGATAAATTTTCTTACTTACTCTAAAATTAGAAAAAAGAAGGTTTAGAGGTGTTTTGATTCTCAAGGTCACACAACGTGCAAGAGAAGAGCATACACAACCCTATTCCAAACTCACACAAAGCACAAAAATAAAATCACTCATCAAATACTAAGAAAAATGTTTGAAATCTTACTCTAAATCAATAAATATATAGTAACAACAATTAAAGACCCCTGGAAAATGAGAGAAACACTAAAAACCAGAAGTTGAAATTGTGAACTTTGAACAAAATTTACTTGAGTGTGTCAGTACGCATATTTATGCAGGATTGAGCCCTATAAAACATGAATGCATCCTTTTAAGCACATGCACATACAATCATGCACAAGCGTGCCTCACAAATTTACACGATTAGTTATGCACATGCGTGGCCGTAGAGGGTTTGGTTGCGGACTATGAAACATTGGCGTAAGTCACACACAACAGTGAAAAATCTAGTGATGCACAAGCGCAACCAGAGAGGCATGGGCGTAGAATTTGAAGCACATGCACATCTAGTAGAGCACAGTGTAGACTTTGGAGCGTGGGCACACTCTTTTGAGCATAGGTGTGGACCTTCCTGTAGGTGATCAAAATACAACTTTTGACAAGAAAATTCTAAAAAGATCAAATCTTTGGCCTTTTGAGGAAATTTCGACAACACTTCACCTCCTTGTATCCTGTAAAGAACATGAAAACACAACATTTACTACTAATATACTTTTAAACAACCATCAAAGTGAAATTTGATCTACAAAACTTTGAAAATTACTCTAAAAAGTTTGAAAGTAATCTAGAAAGCTTGAAACTAGATTAGAAAACTTGAAACTAATCTAGAAAACTTGAAATTAATCTAGAAAACTTGAAACTAATCTATAAAACTTGAAGTTAAAATAGAAATATTGAAATCTAAAAACTTTGAAACTATGTTAAAAAGCTTACAATGGGCTTGGTCCCACTAGGTGTGCCAAATGAAGACTACCAAAAGTTCAAAGCAAAGCTAAGACTAACAACACATAATATAATTGAGAAAATTCTTATTGAATCTAACAATAGTTACATCAAAGATAAAATCTTAATGGAATGCTTGAAACAAATAACTTGAATATAATTCAAACCTAGCTAAAACATGCCTACTAGTATGTTTAATTGCTAACTAACATAGACCTAAATAGATCTAGGAGAAATCAAATTGGAGGTTTGTTCTTTACTCCAGGAAGGTGAGATGGTCTCTCTAACAATGACTACAAGATCATATTGATACCCATATAATAACCCCATTAAAGACAAAGAATGATGCCGGTTGGATAACCGATGTTGGTATGAGAGGGTAACTACCACAGTCAACTAGACCGATGTCGATTATTGTGGAGAAATGAAAGATTTGCAAATCTGGAAATAAATGATGAAGATGAAGTAGAAATGGACTCTAAAGGTGATATCAAGGACTCAGAGATATAGTAAAGTGATAGAGGAAGTCACAAAAAGAAAATAAATATAGATTGAATGCTACTTTGGTAGAAATGACCAAAACAACATAAAATTGACGGTGGTCTCGTGCGAACCGACAACGGTTAGATGATTAAACTAATCGCAATCACCTGGAATGACATCGAGTTCTTCGTGAAATATGTGAAAAATGGGAAAAGTGAATTTTTGGTGATTTAGGTCAAATAAAAGGCCAACTCAGAGATTGAGTATGGCAATGATTATTCCTAACACACTCAAAAATAGTCGGAATACACCAACTATGATTGTGGAGTATGTAGGGAGAGAAAAAAATGAAGAAAATGAACTCACACCTCAAAACACAAATCAAGCAAAAGCTAGCAAACATGAAATCCTATGATGTAGATTTTATGTTGTGGCTTATGCCATTTAGGACTGACTTGTGAATATAATAGATTTTTGGTTACCAAGGTGCCCTACAAAAATTGACAATTATGGCTGGTTTAAGGTAAGTTTTGGCATGGTTCCCAATATATACAATGTAGTACTTGAGGCCTTACTCTGATATGATGATTGGCCAAAAACCAGATGGAGCCCATTATCAATCCTTTGATCATGTGATTGTTGACAACTTATTTTAGGAAAGATGTTGTTTAAGAAATGTGTAGTTTGTTTTCAGTGGTTTGGTATAGATAAAGAGTGTGCAAAATGTGAGCTATTGTTCAATTTTTCAACCATCAACTGGTCATGAATTCCAACGTATAGGTTTCCCACAATTTAAATGAGCTATAATGCAACATACAAAAATGAGATGCAAATATTTTAAACCCAAATCCACAAATTATATTTGATGAGAACAAATTATGAAGGGGTAAAGAGTATGAATTTCACTAGATGAAATGCAAGAAATGAAAGAAGAGTTCTTTTTAATCCCAAAGATAAATGTCACTGAGACAATTAGAAGAAGAGAATGTTTCTAGAGAAGAAGCTTAATGTGAACTTGTTTCAAATGAAATAGACACACAATATTTTTCCCTAAAAATGAACCAATGCAACGAAACCCAACAAGGGTCCCACTGAGGCGTGCCAAAATGTTTCACCGAATAGTTTGCATAAAATAGATAAGGTAAGAGGTTAGGAGGAATACTTGTAAAATTGAAGGTCAATGGTAGAATGTGTGTGTTGTTGAATTTTGATCGAGCTGATCACGGGAGCTTCCATTTAACTAGGAGGAACAACTTGTAAGAAACATACCAATACCACATAATAGCATTAATAATATAGGTTAGTGGACTTTGCTTTGAGAGTGCTAAATTTAGGAAGTGAGGTGCTTCCTAAAAGGTTATTAGTCCACTTTCAAATACAATTTAATGCAAAAATACCATGAAATAAGGAAATCCTAATATAGTTGTATGATTTAGGTATCTCACGCTAATACAATAGGTAAATCTAATCTAACAGGAAGGTTACGATTAGATTTGGAGCTTTAGTAGGTTGTTCTAGGTTTTGCGGAGTCCGCGAGAGGTCGATAAAGGGTCTTGGGTGATAAGGTAAGGTTTGGGTTGGTTTTGGTTGAATTGAAGGCTTACTTGGTCAGAGGGTATAAAATGACATAGAGATCGATATCGGTTAGGTGAGCGATGCCGGTATAGGGGTTAAATTGATGGCGGTAAGGTAAACCGACATTGGTAGGGGAAATGGGTGATAAATTAATAAAAATGGATTTTGGACCTCTCTGTGATTACATAGAGAGTGAGGAAGGTGTGGTTAGGCTCGTAATATAACTAAGAAGACTTAGGAATATAGGGAGAGGTTAAGAAAGGTGGAAAGGCTTGAAATGGTGGGTTGGTGGATTGGTGGGAAGATGGAGATATCGAGTAATAGCAGAAACTGAAATACTGAAAGAAAATAATAGATATGCAGTAAACTAAGCACATATGAACATATGATTAAATTACATTACTTACTTTTTGATATGAATATCTCATGACCAAAGGTGGCTAGTGATTGATCGGTGATGTAATGGATGGTTCGGTTTCATAACATGTAACACATGTGTCCCCATAGATATTCTAATGATATGAAAGAGAACTTGTTTGTGATGCACTTTGGTGGTATGTAGACGTCATTTGGATGAAGGAATGGCTCTAATATTCACGCTTGATTGCAATAGAAATCCCAAAATTAAATTACCAACCCATGTAAAGAGTTGTAAAATTGTATATAAAGGAACCGATGGCGGTTTAGGTGACCGACGTCGGCGAGGATAAACCGGCGTTGGTTAGGGTGAATTAGTCAAAGTTACCAAAAATAGATTGATCTTTACTATGTTTTGCGTGATCTTGATTACTAATCTGAGTCTCAAGTGAGGGTTGGTGCTTAGATAAGTGGGAGTGTTGTTGGAGAAGGAATAGGACTTTAATTTTAGGGTTTGAAAGAGTCCCAATTGTTTAAGATAAGTAGAGACTCAATCTTAGTTAATTAATAGGCTAGGAATAGGTCCATGGTGAGGTGTCTAGGTGATGTGGCTAGGTGAGGTGTAAATTAACTTAATTAAAGTAATTAAGTTAATTAATAATGTGAGGATGAACATTAATTCAATTGTAAGTAATTAAATTAATATGAATGTGGGGTAAGGGGTCATGGTTAGGTGAATACATTACATTAATTAATTAAAGGGGACTAAGGGGAGTGTGACCCAAATTTGGTGTCTACAATTACCTATCCTCTTTCACATTTAGGATGCTACTTTATGATGAATCATAAAACAAAATCCTCTTCTAAACAGAAAATTAGCAATTATTAGCTACTTAAGCCTATTTTACCCTTGTTTTGGTCATTATACCTTATTATTGGCTCAAAACCCTCTTCCAACCACTCAAAATCATCCAATTTCCCTTTCGCAACATCTCAACAAGATTCAAAAGCTTATCCTAGCCTCCTAATTAACCCTAAGTGGTTGATTAAGGCTCCTCACATCTTAATCACTTGACAATTCATCAATTGTGATTAACAAACCTTAATTATGATTAACAATTCTTAATCTACTTTTTCTTTTAGTCCCATATGCACCAGATGTTAGTTTTCCTCAAAGGAAAACTATAAAAAGTACTAACCACATACCTTTAAATTTTACACCATGCTTTGATTTGCATATCATATGAGAAATATGATTTATATCCAAGATGTGTTATGATTTTTCAATTAGAAAAATGATCAAATAACACCTTTTAGACCCATTTTAATCTATTTTTCGTATTTACGCATCATTAACAATGCTTAGATCACTTGTTTTATTATCAATCACATGGTTTTGACTCGTAGACAAGCCAATTCTCTACGGTGTTTTATGCTAGCCGCCAACATCTTCCACCGAGCCCATCACCCCCTTCCATATCATCACCTATAGACCCTAATCAGTCTCTTACCCTACCCACTAGTGACGAGGAGTTTGTGAGACTCCTTTATCATAACCCGCCGCTCTACTAAAGTATTACCTTGTTCATTCATTTACCCATGATTCATCAGGGTAGATTGTATAAGATATGCCCGTGTCCATTCCTCCTACTCTCACACCCACTTTTGCATCAACTACTACCAGTGTAGCCATAGCCTCTTCCACCTTACCACCCGTGGTTTCCCAGTTTGATCCTACATCATCGATATCCACTACACCTATGAGATCTATCATGCCTTCGACGTCTCTAGTCCCTATGACATCCACCATGCATTCATCAACCGCCCTTAGTATAGGTCTATCTGCGTCCTCCACTTCTCATATACCTATTACATCTCAACCACCACTGGTGTCGACAACCCATACTACCTTCCAAAACCTTGTCCTCTCCATCTTGTAGTATCTTCCTCCGATTGCTATGAGAATCTTTACTTCCACCCCACCTACCTACACCTATCACCAACAACCCCCTATTTGATCTACCACTTATTCAAGATACTTACCCTCTACATATATTCTTACCTATATTCCTTCATCCTAATTTTTGTACTTGGCACCACCACATACTGGGATATTGCCCATGTCATAGCCACCTTATCTACCCCATTATATTACAGGGGGTGCCCCATCATCACAACCTACCAATGATCTTATCAAAATGATGATGAAAAAAATGCAAACATTAGAAGCATCTATTTTTGGCTCATGTAACTCTCTGACATATGATGAGATTTGCAATGAGCCCATTCACCCATCCATTTCGATTCATCCATACCCTACCCATTGGGAAATTCCTAAATTCAACCGATTCAATAGCAAAGAAGACCCACAACAACACTTGTGGTATTTTAAACATGTGTGTTATCTGATCGCTCACAATGACACTTTTCTCTTGCGCACATTCCCAATGTCCTTGACATGACCGGATTAAGAGTAAGACTCTATAAGCACTCTCTTTTCATTTAATATAGTACTCTACCCGGCACTCCATATTTTCATTTAATAAGGTATCTTAGGATTTTCTAGGCTACTTTTCTATCAACATTGTCAAGAAGGTCACCACGACCAACTTGTATGCAACACACCAATATGAAGACGAATCTATCATAGATTTTTTCACTTGTTGGCAGAGCTTGATTAAACAACTCACATTCCAACTGCCTCAAACCAAGTTAATAGAGTCGTTCACTAGAGCTTGTGCTAGACACATCTCGCCAACTATCCAATTTCAAACCTTCCGCATGTTTGACGAGGCATTCACCATGGCCCGAAAACTTGAAATTCATGCCATTAAAGAGAAGAAGATACAATTGCATAACAAGAACATTGCGTTTAAATCAAATGATACCTCTTCTTCTTCTAAACCACAAAATAATTATTCTAAAGCAAAAGGATCTGCCAATGCAGTAGTTTTGAAATCGACCCATCTCATCCATCTAACCAATCAAAACCTTCTTCCAACCTTTCTCCTGTTTAGGCTTTTCAGTTCAAGCGGGAGCAATGAAAATATACTCCCATAGGAGAACCCTAATCTTCAGTTTTAGAAAAACTTCTAAAAGACGGAGCAATCACTCTTCCACCTATCAAACCACATACTAGTTTTTACCCTTCTCGTCTTGTGCCTGCATGGTACAAAGAAAATGATTACTGCAACTATCATCGTGTTAGAGGTCATAACGACGGAATAATTGTATAACTTTCAAAAACATCGTCCAAGAAATATTAGATAATGGAGATCTCATCTTGGATAACCATAACACATCGACTAATCAGAACCTTCACATCTTCAAGAAGCCATTCCCAAATCACACCTCGTCATCTAACCAAACCGACAAAACCTCGACCAATGACAATAATGTTCGTGAGGTTCATGCCATTTTCAACATCATTCTAACTCTTCCTACACAATTTCCTCCCACTTCATCTATTGAGGAGATTCTTCCATGAGCTCCTCCATCCACACGAGGGGCCTATTTCATCTCCTCCTCTACCCATGAGGAGTCTACCTTATCTTATCCTTCACCCATGGAGGAGTCCACCATATTTACCGATGTAGGTGCCCAAATCAACTCTTAGCCTAACAAATAACCCGCAATACTTACTCTTCTACCAATAGGAGAGGCATGCTTACCTTCTTCTTCACCAAAATAAAAACCTACCACATCCAACTTGCCTTCTCCCCTACCCACAGGGGTTCCATTAGTAGTGTCCCTTCATTGGTGATAATTATCCGTTGGCTTTCAAGGATCTTGTCGATCTTCTCTTGTCTCTTCTACCCACAGAGTTTGAAGCCAACCATTTCCCTGTCTCACAGACATTATTTACAGGGATTATTACCAAATCAACATCATTCCCCCTACATCGGTTCCATTCTCACGTTTGTCAAGCACTTGGATTATGTTGACAATTCCATGCTTTGGGGATGCCTTTGACTTCTGTCTCAACTCAAATGCAGATGTTGTTCATTGACACTTCCACAATCTATCTAAAGGTGTTTCAGACAACCAAACCCACCATGCCCATGCCAGTTGTAGCTACCCCTTCTTCATCACCCTCACCCACACCTAAACCTTTACCATCAAATGAACTTTTTCTATGCCTAAAACCTTACCTACACCTATATCTTCCTCCATGTCCAGACCCATTACCACATTAGGAGTCATGCCGACATCAATCCTAGTCCATCCTCCTATCAAAATGGATTTAGCCATGTCCTCATAAGCCATCACAAAAACTATTCCCCCACCTAAGAGGAAGACCCAACCTCTTAGGCCACATACACCAGCTTTGCCCATTACCCCTCTATCACCTTCACCACTTCCATCTATCCTAGGTCCCCACCCATCAACCTTGGTCAAACAACCTCCTACCCAAGGTAAACAAAAAAAAACAGCCCACCTCCTCATCACGATCCTTTGTTACACCCAAATTACCTACACAACTTACACCTTCATCGTCACCTACATCCTTTCTACCTCCTATACCTACACCACTTCTTGTATCCTCATCATTACCCATGCCATTCCCTTCTCCTCAACCAATCCCTTCCACATTGCCTCTTACCACAGCCTTCACCACACCTCCATTATCGCCTTGGCTAACCCATCCCCTTCCACCATCTACCTTCCCTTCTACATCACACACTCTTTCTTCACCTTTACCCAAGAAGGTGTAACCAAAGCCCAAAACCCCACTACCTTCTAAAGAGGTAGTTAAACCTACACCGCCTCCAACAAATAGTTCACCTATTACACCTTTACCTAAGAAGGTACAACCCAAACCAAAAACTATAATATCTACCAAACAAGTAGTCAAACTTACTCAAACTATGATTCCAGTTCCAAGTGACACCTATCCCATCAAAGTCACACACACTTCTATCTAGATCCACACTTACTTCACATTGTGATCCATTGACCGGTCTTACACCAACATCTTAGCTAACCTTTTGAAACCTCGACATCACATAGCCCCCACTTAGACCTTACAACCCACTCAAACCTAAACCAAAAGGGTTTGATGATACAAAAATTTATGTTTATCATCGTGTGCTAGGGCATGATGTGAAAAAATAGTAAGGCTCTAAGACTATTCTTCTCCAACTATGTTCTCTCAAAGAAAACTTTGTCGATGATGGTGTTTTAGATGAGGACCCTATTCCACCCACACTTATCACCACATAGCCTCATCCCTTACCTATTCAATAACCTCCATCTCCACCTCCACAACCATTTTATCCTCCTCCAATGTTTGAGATCAATATGGTCCGCATTACGAGTTGGCCAAACTCGCACCAAAATGCCAATGCACCACATTGCTTTCACAAAACCATTATATTCCCTCACCATATTTTTTCCCATCCTATCACTACACCTTTCATGACTCACCTTATCCTTCATCATAGATCAATATGGTTCAAGTTGCCACTCAAGCCCAAAAGGACAAAGGAAAGGAGAAAAAAATAGCTCATCCGATACTCCTTTACCCAACATTCCATCCTAACTTCTGCACCCAAAATCACCATCCGTGGACCCACATACCCTATTTATGACAAGGTTTCCCATCGTATAATGCTTAAACAATTACACTAGTATCCTCTCAAAATGTCTTTATATGACCTTGTCCAAACCTCTGAGTCTCATCGTCAGGCCCTCATTGAGGTCTTGTAATCTATTGAGGTTATACCTAATGACCCTACACCTATTACATCCATTATCACTCCTCACCATGTTTCCTCTCTCACCACTTCACCCCCTTCCTCTGCTCCCGCTACCACTCATCAAGTAGCCGCTCTCAGTTTCTCTAACGACAAGATTGTACCTCTCTAATTGGATGATCCTGACCCCACCCTATTCATTTCCATCTACGTTGATAATATACACATTCGACACATTATGATCAATGGAGGTGCCAATATCAACATAATTTCCTTCCATGCATACAAACAAATGCACATCCCTACCAATTACATGCATAATAACCCAATTATGCTGTGTTCATTTAACAATGCCATGACTTCCACCCTTAGCACCATCATTCTCCACATTTACGTGGGCCCTGTTGCATTCTTGAATTATTCTATGTCTTAGAGGGGAACTCCAGTATAACCTACTACTTGGTTGACCCTGGATTCACACCATGGGTTGTGTTCCTTCAACCTTATATCATTGTTTAAAATTTGAACATGAAGGGCACAACTATACAATCAATTGCTTCGACCCTTCACCATTCAAGACTGTAACATGTTGTATCTACCTAATGATTTCCTTATACCTTTTAAGGAATCTACCACCGCTACCAATTCTTCTTTATTTTTACCTCATCCACCACTTCTACCACTACATATTCCACAACTAACTCCTCTATTCCCACTACTCCGTAAATTCTATAGCTGACCCATCAGCCAACCCATCTACTTCTCAAACATCTAATGCTTCTTCTTCCTAGTTGTCTAGTGATTCATCCATTCCCACTACCCACATACCAACTATTGATCCCTTAGAAGGTGTTTTTCAATGCCTCACTCTGGGAGTACCACCTTTATAACATTGACACATTCCTTAATCCTCAAGAGTATGGTAACCTTCACCAACATCCCTGTTATGATCACCACGTAGGAGAAGTTTTCCCTACGGTCCTCCCCACCTTTGCACCAACTTAACGTATGGGGACTTGATGCTTCTACCTACTCACGCAAGACACCTTCCCAAACTTGAGAATTTTCATACAACCTTCAATCTCTCACCAACCTCCCCTTTACCTAAACCTTCCTCCATCACTATGCTTGGAAGGTCTTTGGATTTGGTTTCATGAACAAGGCCGCCATATGGAAAACAATTCTAAAACAAAACCCTACGGAAACTATGTGATGCCTTTGGCATTCAACTCAATTTTTCTTCACCTTATTATCCCAAAAAATTGCCAAGATGAATCAACTAACAAAACCCTAAAAAAATTCTTATGAAAGTGGTTGATAATCTTGGTAAGAATTGGCACACACACATTTCTTTTTCCTTATGGGCTTAGTGTAATAGTATTTGCACCTCAACAACCGCCACAACTTTCTTTTTGGTCTACGGTATAAAAAGGCTATCTTACCTCTTGAAGTATAAATTCTATCTCTTCATATCTCACTCAAAGATATGCTCAACGATGATGATTTTTACCAAGACCGTTTGGCACAACTTGAGTTATTAGACGAAACGTTGTCTAAATTCTCTCGATCACCTTCAAATCTACCAAAAATGTATCAAACGTGCCTATGATAAACATGTCTAAGAATGAACCTTTAAGGTCGGTGATCTTATCCTGAAGGAAACTAAACATGCAACCAAAGCTGAGAAAAGTAAAAGGGGAAAGTTTTATCCTAATTGGCTTGGATCCTATATCGTTACTCATGCCTATGGATCGGGTGCTTATCGTTTATCTTCCATCGAAGGTAAATCCAAACCTGAGCCCCTCAATACCTTACATCTTCGACCATTATATTGTTGAATCAAGTCCTATATCACCTTTTGTCTATTAAACACTTGTCCATTGAGAAAAATTCACCTTCCACTTACCTATTTTAAGGATCAATGACTAAACAAGAATCATGTGATTACACGTCACCTTTCAACCTTATCTTCAATATGAGTACCATGACTCTACTCATGGCATGATTCTCATGGATACTTTTCATCCTTTTCAGGATGGAATCCCATGGTCATTCATCACTTAAAACCTTTATTTTATAGCTAACCTCTGTGTGCTATGGTTTGCATTCATCAAAGAAGACTATAGTCCTTTATAGTCTTGTTCATGACCTAAAAGTTCAAAATTAATATATGGGATTTTCAAATTCAAATCCTTGAGTCAAACTTATGGCAAATAGATGACTCCCTCAACAAGGACATCTATCTTTCTATCTTTTTGCTATAAATAGATTTCTCCCTCGAAGGAAAGCTATACAAAGCTAGCCATAATGTACATAGTCTATCCAAAAAGAAGACTATTTCTGTAAAATACAAATAAAATATTCTGAAGCTTCCCGCATCAATCAACTTCACCAAGACCTCAAGGAGTAATTCTATTCATCCCACATAGACTTCCTGCATTGATCAATCTATCAAGAAAAAGTAAAAAGAAAATACAAAAAATCAAGAGAACAACTTTTTCATCATGGACTTGCCTATTTTGGTTTTGGGTATCTTACGAAGAAGGCATTTGTCTCACAACAAGGTTACGCTAAACAACCCATTTCACCTCATCTTCCTTTCTTTCTTATCTTCTACCTACTCAAGGGACGTGCTATAAATGTGACATTTTGTGATCATGTAACTTCTTTCACCCTTGGAATAGTCAATCATGCACTTCCTTTAGGGGTTTAAGTTCATCAACCCATCCTTGGTATGCTCATTATGGTATTTTCCACTTCTGGAGCATTCCACCTCTTTTATCGTTTGTCTCTTTTCTTACTTATTGATTCTGCTACACATGACTAGACCTTCAACACCTACATTCTAGGATTACTTCTCCTTCAACCATGCCTATTCAACCTAAACTGAACCATGCCTAAAACAACCTACTCTCAACCATGCCTCCAATCAAACTCTTACCCCCCTACCAATCAAATCACTCAATGATCTCGTGGACCCATCTACCTCACTCCTCTAGCCACTCAAATGCATCCAACTTAGCACTGGTACAATAAATTGTCCTTTTCTCCATGTAAAACACATAAAAATGCTTTTCTCTATTGTTTTCTAACAAGTGCAACAGCTAAAAGTAATCCGTAATATCAGATTTTTACTTTTTAACCCTACCCCGACCTGATTGACATCGCTTTATCTTGGTGACATCGGTCATATGACCTAGTGTACAACATCGACTTCCCTTGAATGACATCGCTTATAATAACCAATATCGGTTAGCCTTTTTGAACCCATTGCACCATTTCTCACCACATCTGATTTCCCGAAACCCTTTTCACCTTACCCAAATTTGACCCTAGCCTTACAACTCAACCTAATGACCTTATTACCTATGACCTAACCTCCCAATCAGTTGGGGCATGTTTTTCCCCTAACATGGCCTTACCTATGGCCATGCCTAAATTACCCACCCAACCCCAACCATTGTGACACTTGAATTTGCTTACTGCTATACCTTGTGATGACATTAGTCTTGTTTTTAAGCCTAATGACCTTACCTTACCTAATGTCATGCTATTTATCCCGAACATACCTTTGGTGACCTGGAAAAAACCTATTACCCATTCCTACACCTTTCCTAGTTGTGTTTTAGGACCGTATCCTATACCTTGGATACCTAACCACTTCAACCTTGTTTGGATAAACCTATCGACCTTTGACGAAGTGGAGTTTACAAGCTCTTCACCTTGGTACCATATCGCATTCTATACGTGTGTGTGTGTGTGTTAGACTTCCACTACCTATTACCCGAACCGAACTCACCCTTACCTAAAACCCACCTACCCTTGTTTTCATCACTTACACATTTATCAAACCACTCACTGACTCCCTCTATTACCTCATCAGATCTTGGTTTGAGGGGGATCACCTCCACCCATACTTGGGGAAACCTAATCTTCACTCATACTTAAGACAACGAATTCTAGTTTTTGTCGGTCGCTTATCAATACAAGCTAGCTACGTGATAAAAGGGGAAAATGTAGACACCAAATTTAGGTCACACTCCCTTAGTCCCCTTTAATTAATTAATGTAACGTATTCACCTAACCATGACCCCTTACCTTGTATTCATATTAATTTAATTACTTATAATTGAATTAATGTTCATCCTCACATTATTAATTAACTTAATTACTTTAATTAAGTTAATTTACACCTCACCTAGCCACATCACCTAAACACCTCACCATGGACCTATTCCTAGCCTATTAATTAACTAAGATTGGGTCTCTACTTATCTTAAACAATTGGGACTCTTTCAAACCCTAAAATTAAAGTCCTATTCCTTCTCCAA
Source organism: Taxus wallichiana var. yunnanensis (assembly GCA_018340775.1). Taxonomy (NCBI): domain Eukaryota; kingdom Viridiplantae; phylum Streptophyta; class Pinopsida; order Cupressales; family Taxaceae; genus Taxus; species Taxus wallichiana. Next base: position 597,971,319 of record CM031237.1, on the reverse strand, counting down.
CAACACTCCCACTTATCTAAGTGCCAACCCTCACTTGAGACCCAGATTAGTAATCAGATCATGCCAAACATAGTAAAGATCAAGCTATTTTTGGTAACTTTGACTAATTCACCCTAACCAACACCAATTTATCCTTAGTGATGTCGGTCACCTAAACCACCATCGTTCCTTTATATAAAATTTTACAACTCTTTACATGGGTTGGTCATTCAATTTTGGGAGTTCTATTATAATTAAACATGAATCTTAGAGCCATTCCTTCATCCAAATGACATCTACATACCACCAGAGTGCAACACAAGCAAACAAGTTCTCTTCCAGATCATTGGAATATCTACGGGGACACATGGGTTGCACTACCGCGACATTGAACCAGCCATCACATCACCGATCAATCACCAGCCACCTTTAGTCATGATATCTTCATAACAACAAGTAATTAATGTGATTTTAATCATTTGTGCTTACTTTATCAGTAGATCTTTTATTTTCTTTCAGTATTTCAATTTTTGTTATTACCCAAATATCTCCATCTTCCCACCAATCCACCAACCCAACCATTTCAAGCCTTTCCACCTTTCTTAACCTCTCCCTTGTATTCCTGAGTCTTCTCAATTATATTACGAGCCTAACCACACCTTCCTCACTTTATGTGCAATCAAAGAGAGGTAAAAAGTCATTTTTATTAATTTATCACCCATTACCCCTACCGACATTAGTTTAACCCCTATACTAGCGTCGATCACCCTCCTCACTAAGCAGGCTTCAATTTAACCAAAACTAACCCAAACCTTACCCGACCAGTCCTAGACCCTTTATCAGACCTCTGTCAGACCTGCAAAACCCAGAACAACCTACCAAACCTCTAGATCTAATCGTAACCTTACATGTTAGATTAAATTTACTTATTGTATTAGCACGAGATACCTAAATCATATAATTATAATAAGATTTCCTTATTTCATGGTATTTGTTGCATTAAATTATATTTGAAAGTGGATTGATAGCCTTCTAGAAACACCTCACTTCCCGGATCTAACACTCGCTAGGTAGTCCACTAACCTATATTATTAATGTTATTTTGTGGTCTTGTTGTGTTTCTTATAGGTCATTCCTCCTAGCCAAAGGGAAGCTCTCCATGATCGCTCGGATCAAAAGTCAACAACGCGCACATTCTACCTTTGACCTTCGATTTTATAGGTATTCCTCCTAACCTCTTACCTTATCTATTTTACACAAAATATTCAGTGAAATAATAATCAACAAAGCGCTTTTGATTGACCAAAATGGTAAAAACATTAGTTAATTAGTGGTAATCACTAATTATAACGAAATGGTAAGATTGAGAGTGATTTGTGTGCTTTTAGAAATATTATTGCACACAAGTTGAATTTAGGTGTCTACAATATACATGCATTTGGGTCAAGAATTGACCACTCCCTTTCCCATCTTATCATCATAATATAAATTTAAAACCATCATACATAGCAATCATCACTCTTGTTTAGTGCACTTCACAATACTAATACACTTTTTGTTACGTTGCATGGATTAGCCCACTGATCCATGGTTCGAAATACTTTTATAGTTATTTTGGCACACTTTTAATACCACATCTATGCATTTTGTTAGAGCATGGGATTCTCTAGATTTTCTCTTAGGTATGCATCTCTATCTACTTTATGTTACCAAGCTTTCCACTCACCAACATAAAGTGGGGAAAATGTAGTCACAAAATCACATACTTGCTATTACATTTATACTTGCCAAATATGTTATTTTATATATGGATCTCGTGTAAGAAAAGTATTCACTAATGACCTATCCCCTAGTCTTGTCATCAGTTAATTAGTCATCATCGTCATTTGTCTTACACAATCGTCAGTTATTTACACATTTCTAGTCAACTTTTAGGAGTCTCAGGTGTCATTATTTGGTCATTTTTCATCTCTAGTATTTGACTAGGGCACCTAAGGTACTCTTTGGGGGATCCATTGGGTGCCCCTATACTTAATATTAGGCACCTAGTCCCGAAAAAAATTAGATCTAATTTATGCATTATGAGGTCGGTCTTTGTCATTTTCCCTTTCTTTCCCTAGGTACTAGTTGGCATGTCAAGTCATTAGTGTCAAAATTTGAACAAGAGATCCCTATATAAACATAACATACTTACTATCTTATAGGTAGACTATATACTATCAAGGGATAACTATCTACTAAGGAAAGGGACTACATTTGGGCATCATTACATCACACACACTACATAGGAAGGGTTGTATTCATTCTATTCCATCCACCATTTACATTTTACATCTAGTTATTTCCCTATCTCTACGTCATTGGCACTAGGGCACCCTAGGAACATAATTTCACACACAAACACATTTAACTACATTAGGTTTGGAATGTAGTGCATCACTTAGTTATAAGTCCACCATTGTGGTAAGCTAAGGTCAGTCTGACCCCTTCATATGCATCTTTATTTTTTTAGGAATTTGATGCTTTGTATGGGGTTTTGCAAGTAGATATTTGTTGAAGGTTTACATGAGATAAATGAATTTACAATGACAATCACGTGACAAGGATTGAGAAATTGCAAAGATACAAAGACACTCCAAGATTCAGATCTTGATATTTTCTATAGACCAGAGCACCCACATGTGCCCTAGTCCTCTTCTAGGCACCCCAGTCCAGTCAGATCTTCATCTGCTACAATTTCTTGGGTAGTACCTTCATACTCTGCTTCATTCACACACCATCTTGTTCAACCAAAATCACAACAAGGTAAGTTATCTTCAGGTTAGTACCTTATCCCTCCTATTTCAATTATTTCATTTCATTTAAATATCAAATAAAATTAGTTAGCATCTATATTTCATTTCATATCAGTTATTCCATTATTGTTACTAGTTTAGATTAACTTAGAATACAAAATATTTTCATATTTTTAGTTAATCGATACCATGTTAGACACATCCTATCACCAACATATACGACCTTACTATTATTTCATAGCCACTAGTGTGGGAATAATTTGACATTGCACACAAACTCAACATATGTGCGATCTCCTTGACACCTAACGTCAAAGACATCGAAGATCAACTTGAAGTCATACGTAAAGAAAAATATTTGTTAAACAAGTTTGGCTTGACTAGTCTTAGATTTCAAGCTTGTCGTAGCCCTCACATAGGCCACCTATAATGTGGAGTAGGATCTCTCTATCCCTCTAGATTTATAAATCATCATTTTATTTTCAATTATTATTTTCTTGTCATTATCACTTGATTGTAAAAACAAGTTGACACCCTTCAAGAAATCTCCTTGGTTCCTTGGATCAGCCTTTACCAAGCAACTCATCCTATCCTTATCATCTAATATATATCTTGTCTAGTTATCTCTCGTGTGCAAGTTTCTCTCATCGATGAAAGGAGTCTCTTGTGTCTTTTGTGTCCACACACCTCAACATTGCATTGTCAACGCATGTATCTTTAAACCTTGTTCTCTTATGAGTTTTTGGTGTCTTGACATGTAATTAACAAATTAAAATTCACCACGAAAATTATAGCATGCTCGGTGGGAACTTTAGTCCCTTTGATCATATTTTATATCTTCTTATTTTATTTCTTGTCAAATTATCTAACTTTTCAACTTAGAGTTCTTTGTTGTCGCTTCTTAAAAATGCATAAATTAAGAAAAATAAAAAAGGAATAGTGAATACATGTGTGTTTCTTTTCCTTCATTTTATTTTAGTATTACATTTTTGTTTGATTTCTCTTCATCGAAATCAATATTTCCTTTTAGGTCTTAAAATGAACCGTTATTTTTCTTACTCACATAATCTAATTAGGGGTTAAACAATTGCATTCACAAAATTCCCCTCACACACAACTAAACCATGTAACAAATCAAACTTACATCTAAACAATCCCTTCCAGTCTACCTACTTGGATTTGATCACTAAGGGGGAAGCCAACTTGGTGTTCTGGCCAAGTATAAATAACTAGTGGGTGGTATATCGGCTAAGCACTCGACACCCTTATCATTGTAGGACCATGAAGTGAGGGGGTAGGCCCCAATACCATGCCTTGTACCAATGCCAACATGGACTGAGCCTCACAGACCTTTGGTTATATCTAGGAATCCAACCTTAACTCACCTAAAAATAGCCTTAACTAGCCTTTTTCTAGTTCCCTTTCAACCATTTTTCATTTTACACTTATCTTAAAGTTAATCAAAATAATCTAAAACATTCTTGTGATTGTGCAATTTTTCATTTTTCTTAAACAACTATCTTTCTTTCTTTTATTATAGTTTGTTTAGTTCATGGTTTTGACTAGACAATAGTCTCACCTTCAAAATAACTCAAACATGATAGACCCACTTCAACAATCCCTCAAATTAACTCAATAAGCTCTACATTCTCCTAGTAATCAATTTGCGACATTGGAAGCTCCTTGTCTTGACCCTCCATAGTTTTTCCAGAGTGGTGATCTAGTCTTATCATAACTCGAGAAGCCAACCTGATTTCCTTTGTAGTTACCTTTTTGCCAAAGGTATGTGTATCGATTACCATCTATTCAAAATATTTTCCATATTTTTCCGTCGAAACTTGTGATTATTTGAAACTTTACGACCTTGAATATCAACCCGTTGTTGAGAAAATATCTCCTTACCCCTCTACTAGTGATTGATTTAATAAAATATATATACTTTATTAAAATATGAATGCAAATATCCATTATGACTGATAAATAATGGAATATAAATGCTAAACAATTTATTAACTTTAACCATGAAAGGAAATGAGAGGGGTAAGGTACTTATTAGAATTTTACTTATCCCGAAGTGAGTCTAAACTAGAAAATATGATGGAACAGGAGCACATACCATCATAATTGGGCCTAGAAAAATATAGAGATGCTTTTACATGTGCCTAGACATGGCGCTGTGCGAGGACAGGGGCACACGTGAGCACCTAAGACCTTTACTGTAGGCGTCAAATTCTACATAAATGGTTAGAATCTGGTTCCGATAATGTCTCTAGGGCTTCAAAATTTTTCTCTTTTGGTTTCCTTTATGTTTCACTTGGATCACCAGGTACTTGTAAATCTGCACACAAATATCCTCTTACAAAACCCTAAAAAGACATCAAATCCTAAAAAAGAAAGATGCAAAATGAGGGGTCTCGACTATTCTTAAGCATCACAATGGTGAACTTACGATTAGTACTACACTACATCTTAGAACCAATGTTATTCTATGTGCTTGTGTGTGCAATAGTTCTCTAGGTCACCCTCGTGCCAATGACGCTAAGATAATAGGAGGTATCTCGATAAAATGCAAATGTGTGGATGGAAAAAATGAACTCCCCTTCATATGTAGTGTGTATGTAGAGTAATGTGTCCAAATGCAGTCCCTTGAGATATGTAGATATATAACCCTTGATAATAATTGCCCACATTATATGATGTGGTTATATAGAGATATCTTGTTTGAAATTAGAATCTAGTGACCTGACATGCCGACTAGTACCTCGGGATATGAGAGGAAAAACCAAAAAAATCACCTCAAATGTAAAAAATAAGATCAAACATAAAGAGGACATGCACGCCCAAGATGGATAGGAGCACTTGACATTAGTGTCTAGTCACAGGTGCTTTAGCATGCAGAGACAAGTGACGACAAATGAGTGAAGACCGACATACATGGATCCCGTGACTTGACTAGAAGCTCGGGTGTATGAGTGACAAATATGAAATATAAAAGTAATAGAAACCAAAAAGATAAGTGGATGGACTATGGAATGGGTCACCATTGAATAATTTTCTTACGCAAGATCTATATATAAAACAACATACTTAGTGGTATAGTAAATAGTAGTAAGTGCATGATTTTGTATGTCTGTTTCAAGGGGAGACGATTGTTTATTTCTAAAGAGATGAATGTCTTAACAACACAACATACATGGGATGGTTGACTATTTAAAGTCATTGGGATAGCCATCTAACACAAGCCATACGATAGGACAACAAGCTTGGATGGACGACTAATGGATTTTGTCCAATGCGCAGTGTGACGAACGTCTCGCTGATAGAATGTCCAACTGAAATGAACACCGTTTAATACAAACATCTAAAAAAGATAAAATGGATGTATAACCTATATTAGATGGCCATCCATTATCTATGATTTAACCTGGGTTGGACGATAGACAATGGATGAACTTCTAACCCGAGGTTGTACAACAGACAATGGATGATCGCCTAACGAGGTTTGACATAGACAATGGATGATAGATAATAGACATTTGTCTAACCTAGATTGATAAAAAATTGTCCAACATAGATGTACAATACCCATCTAATCATACAAAACCATAAAAAAACACCCTACAATTTTTCCTTTTCTGCGAATCACTTTTTCAAACATTCTCCATCATTTCTAAAATTCGCCACCCATTCTATAATGATTTTTAGAGGGGGTCTTAAAATTAACCCTGTTGGACCTAGACAAGAGAGGTGAAGTCACTAATGACCTTCATGACACTATTAGCTAGGCATGGGCGTCAATGTCCTACTCCATGGCGCCTAGTCTTGATCTTGGGTGTTGGCATCCCAAAAGATTTGGGTTGAGCCTGAATGATGTAGATGTGAAAATTGATGCTTATTGATGTTATAGGTAGGTGTATTTTCATATGTATGGTGTTCTAATGTTATGTTTTTTTTTCATTTTGTGTTGTGCATAGGGACATCCATTTGAGAGAGTTTTGTGGTGGCCGCCATTTGAGTACATTGCTAGGATTGGGGTTGCATCAGATGAGGAGTGGGATGTTCTAGACCATGCCGACCTATGACACATAGCAAGGATGGGGGATGTGCCCCATAATATGCCTATGATCACATCTTTGTGTGAGAGGTGGTGTACAAATACTTGCACCTTTTGGTTACCTACAGGGGAGATGACAGTGGATTTGGAGGATGTATATTGCATACTGTGATTACCTATCATTGGTGATAAAGTTCAGGTGATGGCCATGGATGATGTAAAGAGACATATGAGGGCCACTAGGTTATATTTTATGGGGACTCAAGTTCATATTGAGGTCCACATTAGCTTGGATGTGATTATGAGATTAGGGGTTCCATGATTGCGGAATTTTTATCACCATTATGATTGTGTCATCGGTTGTAGTGGAGGGTGGTGGTGTAGGCATATTGTATAAGATGCATGATATTTTTCATCAGATAGAGGAGGAGGGCACAAGATATGCTTGGGCATGATGTGTATTGGCCCACATGTATATAGATCTATATAGGTTTACACAAGAGGAGCATAGGGGTGGTATTGGAGCTACCACATTATTACATGTATGGGCCTATGAGCATATTGTGATATTGAGGCCGAGTTGGTGGACTGCGAGGAGAGTGGGTGAGGCTAGACATATTTGCTAGGATATGGGTAGGAATTTGTGGTAGGAAGATGGATATAGATACCTATAGAGTGATGGTATTATTGAAAATTATCTTTGTAGATGAACCATCAAAGTTGTGGGAAATCTTAAAGATATGGGACTTGGCCCCTAAGATAACCTCCAAGTTTTCTAGAAGTTGGCTCTTCTCTTCTTGTGTCGAGGTGAGGGTTAGAGAGAAAAAAATGAAAATCCTAATGAAGGTGATATGCGAGAACATTACTAAAGCATAGAGATAGAAACCAAATAGACTAATATACTAGTTAAGGAACATTGAGCATGATTAACCCTCTTAGAGATATTTCATACTATCAAAGGCTAGAAGGAACTGAAACATAACCATTTGTAAATGAACATATTTATGTAAATATCTAAGGGCGTATAACATGATAAAAACTTAAACATTCATTAAAATGAATAAAAGCATACAAAAGAGAATCAAGACCCAGAGTATTGTGAACTTCCTGTGCACAAAACAAGAACTCTTTATTTATAGAGAAAATAGTACATAAGGCCAAGAATGACACATACTACAATATTTAATTACAACAGAGCCTTGTTAAGGATGATGGATACTAACTACTCGAACCCTAAAATCATCTAGGGGGGTTTTCTACTTCCTTTTTCTATGTCTTATACTTTGGTAGCAAGACCCTCCTTTATAGATCCTGTGGCTCACTCTCTGATGCATCTACCATCATGATTTCCACCATCTGCATTTAGTTATTTACCTACATGATCTTTGACCCATGCGGTGAATCTCAATTGCTCTCTTTGGGACTCGAGATTGCATTCAATCTGCCAAACTGCGAGTCCTTTTGCTTCTTTGGTTAGCTCTTTGGATGGTGATAACTCCCTTGAGTGACACGTGGAGGCCACACACTAATTTGGGACTACTTTTAATTTTATCACTTTGGATTTGCACCTAGATGACACATGGAGCCTTGCAGAGCTCTTTTCATTTCCTTTTGACTTTTCCGCCCGTTTGGGCTATCTTCTTTGTTCTTACATACATGGAAGTGACATTCTATTTTGAGTCTCACAATTCTTTATGTTGGATCTAATATGTACCAAAAGGACACATGGATGCCCTCCACATTTAGTCCCATACTTAGTAAAAAATGAGCCCCAAAGAGGAACAAAAGAACACCAAAATTAAAAAGGAGCCGACACGATAAAATACAACAAAAATGAGAGATCCCTGAAAGATGTAGAAATTATTCTATAGGTATATAGGATGGGGCTAGAGATCATCATATGGATGCCATATCGAGACTACGAGAGGATGGATAGATGATGAAGTAGAGATACGATGTATACGGTGGACTATGTGGCTAGAGGATTAGTTTCTAGGGGCGACCAAGCTATTCCAGAAACACGAGTCTCACGATAGTTTGGTATGGCCTAGGATGTTCCCCTAGAGCCATATGTATGGTTCAAGGCTATTAGGGCACTAAAGAGGGCTGAAGCTAGGTCGAGAGACCACAAGAGTGCAACTAGTACCTCTGGACCGAGATGAGGCGATGCGGTGTTATAGGCGATAGATGTAGATGATACAGGGTGTACGAAGGCATATCATGCAAGGTGGGGTCACATAGATGGGTGTTTTTTCTTTCTATTTTTTTATGTATGTGGTAGGAGCATCACTTTGGGAGGAGGAGTGGAGGGAAATCACATGCCCACGATAGCGTAATAACAACATTAGTAGATTGTGAGTATTTGTATACTGATGTTTATGGTTTGTTATTTGGTTGTATAATTTTCATTGTCATCTAATGTTGCAATCTTATGGATATAGGAAATGCATATTAGTCATTGATTATGGACACATCCATCCACACGTTGACACAGAATGTGCCCACCGATGTACTCATAGGTGGTGGTATGATAGAGCACGTGAATGGTATCATGGGTGAGTATGCACACTTATTTGATCCAATGGCATTAGCGGTGGTTATGCGTACCATATTACTGAGTGAGAGGGATGAGGCATGAGAGGAGACTTAGTGAAATAGAGAGGCTATGGGTGGATGTCCCTTAACACACGATGTATTTATGTGGTTTGTTGAGTTGTAGGGACATTTTGCGGAGTAGTTGACTGAGGTGACATTGTTGCATAGGCTAGGTAGAGAGAGATATAGGGGCCACGATCAACAACACAGATTGAGTGGAAAAGCCTCTAGTTTTAGATCTCTTATAGTTGTAGATAGTGATAGTGATGATGATATATGATATGTACTTGATGTAGCGATGTATGGGGGATTTCCCCCAATGATGGGATTTTTGTAACTATGATTTTGATCGATATATGTATATATGGACTATTGTCATATATTCAATGTACTTGATGTTTTATTGCTTATATTATGTGATGATTTGGTACACATATGTTGATGTATGATGTGTTGATTATTGTCGTTATATTTAATGTGTGATATTGTGATGATTGTTTTGTTGATATGATTGGAAATGCGTAGTTGTTGATGATGATGAGATAATATGTATGATTATAGATGATGTATGTAATGTGATTGTGATGTATAATAGATAATTGATGAAGAAGTGTATTGTATGAATGATGAAGTAGAAATGTATAATGTGAAAGAGTATGTGAATGAGATGGTTGTAATAGTGTAGTGAAGCATGTGTTAGTATGATGAAGAGGGGAAGGAGAATAGTGATGCCCCCTAGTGTATAGATGATAAGGTTCATTTATATAAGACCCCTCAATAGTCAAGAATGAACGTGACTTATGGTGGTGGATGAATAATGACCTTAACACTAGATGAAGGAGACAAATCAACTAGAGTAATAACATGCTTGTGTGGGAGTGGAGACATGGACCGATCACAAGAGTGTGAGCCAAAGGAAATGAATCCCTTATATTCTAATTGTCGCGATGGCCATTGATATGATGATAGTTGCAGTAAGGTCGATCACACTAGCGTTGTAAGTGATGAGGTGGATGATGTTGATTATAAGGTAAGAAAATCAAATGTTTTTCAAATAAGGTACACAACACATCATGATGCCTAGTGTGATGAGAAAAGTGTAATGGATCCCGTGAAGGAGATGTAAAGGTATGAGGTGGAGCCTGATGCAATGAAGGATATGAATGATGCTTATGCAATGGAGAAGATTGAACTAGCTAGTGAGGCGTAAGATATGGAGACCTAGGAGGATGATCAATAGACAAGAGTGGAAAAGAACTAGATGATGCAATAATAACAATGATAGGAGGAGGATTTATGACATGTGTAATAATGAGATCCTATTCTAAATCAATGACCTTATAGCATAAGAGTGTGAATGATTCACATGTATCATATTGCAAGCATTGCTTTAAAGTGGGAATCAAGACACGACAAAAGATGTATTAATTTCTAGGTCAATGGAATGGAAGACTAACTGATGCATGCAAGTATTGAAGGGTAAAATGTAATCATTAATAGGTTCTATTTTTCCTTAATATAAGCTAGGTAGATGATCATATGTGACTTTAGGGACATTTTTGAGTATAAAGCATTGAAGGAAGGCTTCTTCCATCTCACAATAGGTACTAATAGATCTAAAAGGTAAGTGTGTGTACCATTGGAGAGCGTCATCATTAAGACTATGACAAAAGGCTTTTAGTAATAATCAATCATTAGAATAAGAATCCATAGCTAGACAATAATGCTTAAGATGAAAATATGGATTTCTAGTACCATCAAAGCATGTAAATGTAGGCATAATGAAATCCCTAGGAAATTCTGAATTGTGAATCTTTTTTAGAATAGGGCTGTCATGCATGCAAAATTGTTATCGATAGAAGTATAATAGGATTTTTATTCATGTGTGAGAGATTGAAACTGAGATTGCAGCTGCACAACAACATGCATGAGTGATAAAATGTCATGTGAAGGAATGAAAACAAATGTGAGTAGTGTATTGAGTGGTTGAAGCTTTCCATTATGAGTGATCATAGGGATATCAAGAGGAGAAATTGAAGATGTCGATGCTAAGGGAACACTAGGTGTAGGTGCTAAAGAAGTAACATGTGGTGAAGCACATGGAGTGTTGATAAGTAGTAGGACTAGCATCGAAAACATTATTAGGAGATGAAGTGATAGAAGGAGATGAATCAAGCATACTAGCATAGATAATCTTATAAGAATATTAGAGCGAATAGAGATTTCACATTCAACAGTATGTAAAGAAGTAGAATCATGACTAGTATGTGTATCATCAATATCAGATAAAGATTTAGATGCAAGGATTTCATTAAGTGTATCATCAACATATAATGAAGGAGGAGGAGAACTAGTATGCGATGCATCATGAGAAACATTTTCAAAAATGGAAGGAGTATGAGATGCAACTATAGAATCATCCTAACTAGTATGAGAAACAACATCATGCACATGTTTATTTTCATCTTATTTTTAGCTAAAACATTATCATCAAGATTAAGCATAAAAATAATAATAACATCATCTAAGTTCTCATTAGAAATAACAGAAGGTGGAGTGTGGCTGATTGAATAACAAGGTCTACAACCAGAAAATCTTTTTAGATTAGAAACAATGCTAATAGTGGAATGATCAAAGCTAGTAGGCACATTACATTCATTAGCTAAGAGTTTTCTTTGAGTATCATCTAGAAGAATAACATTGTGATATAAAGTGCTAAGTTCAACTATGGTTGCCTCATCATAGATAGGATTAATACTCACATGAGGCATGACTATCCTAGGAGGAGAAGATATATCCTTAGCCATTAGGGTTTTAGTGGATCCTAGGAAAGAAGTTCAAAGCTACGGGTTCACCAAAATGATTTAATAAAATTTGTATATTTTATTAAAATCTGAATGCAAAGATCTGCTATAACTAATAAATAATGAAATATAAATGCTAAACAATTTATTAATTTTAACTATGAAAGGAAATGAGAGGGGTAAGGTACTTATTTGAATGTCACTTATTCCGAAGTTATTTTGAACTAGAAAATATGATGGAACAGGAGCATAGACCATCATAATCGATCTTATAAAAATATAGATATGCTTACTATGCTTGGACATGGGAGCCTAGGAAAGGATAGGGGTTCCTGTGGGTGCCCAAGACCTCTCTGTGGGCACTTTGGAGTCTCAAAAAGTGGTGGAACCTTATTCCGATAGTGTCACTATGGATTTGAACTTGTTCTCTTTTGGGCACCTTTATGTCACATTTTTATCGCTTTAGTACTGTAAATCTACAAACAAATATCCTCATGCAAAACCCTGATGAAAACATAAAATCCTAAAAAAGAAAGATGCAAAATGAGGGTTCAGACTATCCTCAGTTGTCACAATGGTGAAATTATGACTGAGTACTACACTATATCTTAGACCCAATATAGTTCTATGTGATTGTGTGTACAATAGTTCTCCTAGGTCACCCTCATGCCAATGACATCAAGATAATGAGAGCTAGCTAGATAAAATGCAAATGTGTGGATGAAATAGAATGAAATCCCCTTCTTATGCAGTGTGTATATAGAGTAATGTGCCCAAATGTAGTCCGTTGAGATATGTAGATATATAGCCTTTGATAATAATTTCCCGCACATATAATGGTATGTATGTTGTGTTTATATAGGGATCTCTTGCTTGAATTTTGACACTAATGATTTGATATGCCGACTAGTACCTCAAGATATGAGAGGAAAAACTGAAACGATTGACATCAAATGTCAAAAATAAGATCAAACATAGAGAGGACACATGAACATAGGATGGACATGAGCTCTTGGCACTAGTGTCTAGTCATGGGTGCTAGTGTCCAGAGACAAGTGATGATAAATAAGTGAAGACTGACAAACATGGATCCCTTTGACCTGAATAGAACTGGGTGTATGAGTGAAAAATATGAAAGATAAAAGTAATAGAAACCAAAAATAGAAGAAGATGAACTATGGAATGGGTCACTAGTGAATACTTTTATTACAAAGATCATATATAAAAAAACATACTTGGTGATAGAGTAAATAGTAGTAAGTGCATGATTTTATGTCTACATTGATACATGTATGTCAACACCCACTTCATTCACTCATGTTTCTAGTTTCAAACTTAATGCCATATCATCAAAAAATATGGCCATCCAACAAGCACATGTGCCATCGACATAGGATACACAAACTCATGCTACTACCTCCCCACCCACATATAGTCACGTAGCCTCTACTCCTCCTCCTAAAAAATCAATGGGTGTCCCTTTCTCTACAAATCCTTTGATCATGTCTCATCATGTTTCTTCACAACATCCTATGCATTCAATTCAAAATATAGTCCTATCCATCCCTACATCTATATCTCATGTCAACACGAGTGCCATTGCTAGTACTATGCCCTTTTCACAAAAAAATCCCACTATGCTGTCTCATAATATAGTTATATACTTTCTCAATATATCACATAACAATCACAACCCCCTATCAACACTTATATTCCTCTTCCATATTAATAAATCTAATCTTGAAAACCATTAGTCTCCTAGTACACTTATAATATCCCAATAAGTATTCCTCCTCCTCAAAATATTCCATTAATGTATCACTTGTATCAACAATCAAAACCCGCACACCTATAATCAAGCCACTACTTCCTCTTCAAACATCCAAAACCTCAAAAGGATCCTGTAATATCTAGCCTTGAAGCTACTAAAATATGAACTAATAATAACCTTTTATACAAACAAATATGTAACAAACCTATCCACCCATCTATACCTTTCAGGAGTATCCCCCACCTTTGGGAACTCTGAAAGTCATCAAGTTTTATAGTAAGGAGGACCTACAACAACATATCGGGGCCTTTCACCATGCATTTATCTTATCGCCCACGACTAGGATCTCATGTTAAGGACATTCCCCATATCCTTAAGCTGAACCTTACCTTTTGGTACAATAGTATCCCACAACATTCTCTCTTCTCGTTCACATAACTCACACAATATTTCCTAGAACACGTCTCCATCAACATTTCTTGTAAGATATTCATCACTAATCTATACACCATCAAACAATTTGAGGATGATTTCGTTGTTGATTTTGTTTCCGGATGAAAGAGGATTATCTACCAATTGTCCTTATTTCTTCCACAAACTAAGATAATCGAGTTGATTTCTCAATCATGCATGAAACACATATCATCAACCCTTGAAATTTAATAATTTCAAACATTTGAAAAATCCTTTACCATGGCCCAAAAACTAGATCTCTGTGCACTCGAGGACGGTAAAGTTAAACTTAGATCTAAGAAACCAAAACCTGAGTCCTCTTTTAAAACTTCTTTTAACAACTATAAATCTAAAGAGTCAAAAAATGTGGTTGTTTTGAAAACTACAGACCCAAAGGTCGTTTAAACTTTGAAAAGTACCAACCTCAACATAATTATGCACCTATAGGAGAGTCTTATAACATTGTAGTTAATAAGATTCCCACTGTTTGTATGATTAAGCTCCTTCCCATATAACCCATAGATGTTTCCACATCAAAATATTCATGGTACGGGGACAATGACTATTGTAAATACCATAAAATTTGAGGTAATGACATTAAACGATGTCATTCATTCAGAAATTTACTCCAAGACCTTATTGACTGAGGTGACTTAAAACTTGATAACCTGAATGCACCTCCTAATCAAGGCTTGGATGTGTTTAAAAACCTTTTCCAAACCACTCCCCATCCAGTAGTCAATCTCAATCCAACACTATAAGATCTCATCATATCATCAACAATGTCAATAACCTCACACCCACACATATTATCTCGAGTGTTTCCACGGATGAAACACCAACGAAACAAAATAACTCCTTAGATCTCCTCATTATCAAGATTTCGAGCTCATCCACATCCAACATTGAAAGCCTTCTATGTCCATTCCCACACAAGCATACTCTATCATCCCTCGGGATCTCGAGAAAAGACACTTGTTATTGAAATTTTGAATAAATCTTTCTAAGACCACATCACCCAACATCAAATCAATCATCCAAAAAAAAGTAAACCCTACCAAATATTCACCATACAACCATACCACGAAACACACATCCTTTTCCCTCCATTTTGGGACCTCATCCGTCATCCAAATTTACCATCATAATCAAAAATCTAAAGTTGTTCCTCCAACACATAAACATGCCACAAAAAACACAAATTCAGAATTTCAAACCTATAAATCATCAAGGGATATTAAAATCCTTCACCATCATCACCATCTCGATTAGTAACATATTATACTAAAATCCCTAAAAAATTTATCCAATGATTGATCATAACACTACCACCTATTAAGCCATATAATTATCGAGGTTGGAATCACTCTTAGTATAACTATGAGGTGTTCTATTCTTACCATAAGATGCCAAGACACTTCACTAAGGACTGTAAATCCCTCCATGCCATTATTCAAAGTATCATCGATGGACTTCTCCCATAGATTAAAACCCTCTTCCCTCCAATCTAGATATAATCAAATCCAAACATCAAATCATACCTAGCCATCAAATCCCTAAAGATATCATTTCCAAACAATCACTTAATCACATCTAATAAAAGCAATGCTTCCTCTAGTAAAGCCACACTCCACTAGATAGATGTTGTTAGTATAACCACAAGAGCACATGCACAAGACCACGAATCCCTATGCCAAAATGGGCCCAAAGTCTATATCATTGTTGCTTCCTTTGAATCACCTAACCCATTTTTTTCTAAAGCTAAAGTGTTCATCCTTGCGACACTAAAAACTAATCCACTATAACCATACAAAACATTCTCATCAAACAGTTACATCAGGCCCCTATTAAAATGTCTCTTTACATGCTCATCCAAAATTCTCCACAGTACCAACAAGCCATGATTGAAGATCTTAAATCCATCTCAGTACCATCAGATGAACCCCACCATTTTCCAAGCTCATTGGATCTCTTAAAATGTTTGTCGTTATCACAATTTAACAACACTTTTGTTAAGAGAGTTATGATCGATAATGATGTAAACATTAACATAATATCATCTCATGCTTTCAAACAACTTTAGTTACTCGACACCTTAGTCACCCAATCACCTGTTGTGCTTCGTGCCTTCAACAATACCATCACTCCCACATTAGTCATGACCATTTTACCCATCAACATAGGCATTAAAAGTCTTCACAATATTTTTTACCTCGTAGAAGGAGAGTTCTGGTATAACATGCTACTGGGTCAACACAGGATAAGCGTAATGTGTTATATCCCATCAACACTATATAGGTTTATAAAATGTGAACATGAGGGTAAAACCTTCACTATCCCCACCAACCCTAATCCCTTAAAATCATGTTACATGACCTATAGACCTAATGACATCTTGCCTCCATTATAAGACTTTTCGTCTTGAGATCAAGCTTGAACAAGCTCTTCTAACCACTCATCCAAAATCTTGGATGATCAATCCTTCTAAGATGTCATCCAATGTATCTCATTGGGGGAGTATCAATTTCTATCTCTTAATGGACTCCCTATGCCTTAAATGTATGAGAGACCTGACAAACAACTACTCCATGAACCTAACATAGGAAATTTCATTTCCTTTGGGGCCCCTTTCCTCCAAACACATTTAGTGTATGAAGGAATCGAATGCCCTTCATCTCATCTCAACGATCAACCACACGCAAATCCATTTTCCTCAGAATTTTTGTTCTCAAAGAAACCTCAATTTTCCTAAACTTATATCTACCATTGTGCATGGAAGGGATTTGGTCTGGGTCGATATGAGCAAGGTTTGCACGACTTACCCTTTGAAGACTTGAGAAAAACTCAAGAGAAACATGACCTCAGCTTTAAAATACCTTATTCTAATATATCACCATTAATATGCTAATCACAACCTCACTCATCATCATCATTAGATCCATCCTTTGATGTTGATGATGTTATATCTATCCAATCTAATTTTTTAGTCATTTCCATCACAATTGGACCATTGAATTATCTAGCTAATGACGAACTAAAAATCTTCCCCTAACATTTCTGCATATGATAGAGGAAGATTCCCCTATTTTGACATTCCTCATTTTCCACAATGACGACGCTATCTTGACTTACATGAGTGCTTGAGGAAAGACTATCTTCACAAAACCCTTCCTCTTGACACACATGTACTTCTCAATGAATTGACCACGATGTTAATATCAACACATTGAAGGAGTTACATATTATCAAAATCGATCAAGCCTTAGACTTGCATGAACTCCAACAATTCAATACTTTCTTATCCAAACACAGTCAAGCCTTTGCATGGTCCTATAGTGATATTCTAGGTATAGACCCTAACATAATTATCCACAACATCGTTATCATCCCAAATTCTAAACATGTGAAGTAAAAATTTCATAGAATGCATCCTCACATCACACTACTAGTCAAAGAATAACTTTAACGTATTATCTCAACAAAATTCATACTACCTATTGATTATTTACAATGGGTTTCCAACATCATACCCATCACTAAATCCACTGGAAAATTGTACATCTACATAGAATTTTGAGACTTGAACCTTAGTTACCCCAAAGATGATTTTCCTCTACATAACATTGACTAACTCATTGATTTAACAAAGAGTGGCCATGAGATATTTTCCCTTATGGATGGTTTCTTTTATTATAATAAAATTCTCATCACACCCGAGGATCAACACAAGACATCCTTTATAACCCCATGGGGAATCTTCTGCTATAGAGTAATGCCCTTTGTCATGAAAAATGTAGTAGCCACTAATCAACATGCCATGACTTACATCTTCCATGACCTCATTGAAAAGACCATAGAATACTATGTCGATGATATCTTGGGTAAATATAAACACCAAAGAGACCATCTAGCTGTTCTGGACATAATTGATTTAATTTAATTTGAATTAATGAAATATATGTATTGTAGAGTGAATCTTGAAAGAAATGATGCATAAATACTAGAATACATAAATGACATAAGCAAGCTAATCGTTAAAATATGAAACCCTAAGAAAGAGATGAGATAAGAAGACTTAGCTGATTGACGCTCGATCCAAAATTGATTTGGACTAGGAAAAGTGCTAAATAGGTTGGTCAGAGTGTTGTAAATGTTCAAAATAAATTCTACAATGCGGGAATGAGGCTTAGGATAGGTCAAGAGGATGCATGGGTGCTAGAGACTTCTTACAGGTGATGGTGACTACACAAGACCTCGAATATGATTTACGTTGTGTTGCAAGGTATTTTTGTTTTTCCCTTTTGATCACTAGATGTTTGCACTATGATCACCGAACGTACTGTAACTTACAAAAGATAAATTCACTGCCGCATAATCCCACAAACCACATAAAACTTAAAAAGGAAAATGTAGAATGAGGAGTCATACTGACCCCGATGGTCACCCTAAGAGTGACCTTATGACTGATCACTATAATACATCTCAGAATCTATGTAGTTCTCGTGAGTTTTTGTAGAAATTGTGCCCTAGGATGCCCTTGTGTAAGTTGCACTTGATAGTGGGCTGTAGCTAGAATGTAGCAATGTAATAACATGTGTGGATGGAATAGAATTAACTTTCACTTCCTATTTAGTGTATATAGAGTTGATCACCCTTGTCCCTTGAATGGATGCTATATGGATGCTTTAGAGTGCTTTAGGTTCCTTTTAGATGTAAGCTTAGGTGATAATAGTAATGATTAGTGCTTGATCCTTTATTTTGAACACATAACTATGTATTTATATGATTCCCTTTTTAAATTTTGTAATTGACAACTAAAAGGCTGAACCACAAGTGAAAAAGATGACCAAAAGATAAAAGAGGCCTAAAAGGAGCGAGTAAGGTAGAAAAGGGTCGGGCGCCCAAAGGGGATAGGAGTTCTGGTGCTTGTGTCTGGTGGGCTTTGGTTTCTAAAGTCATAAAAGATAAATCGAAAAGTTTTTACTGGGCTGTAGGGTGTGTAAGATGAAATATAAAACAAGAAATGCATAAGAGAGGCCAAATCCAATCATCAATTACTAGTTTTCTTGCTTATGATTCATATGAATTCTTGTATGCTTTTAGGACCTAAAAATGTACCCAAGTGCGTGATTTTGTGTCTACAATAATATTTTCTCATTTATTACAATTCTTTCTCCAACTTAATCCTACTAAGTGTGTTTTTGGATTTCTCACAGGAAAAATCCTTGGATTTATAGTGTCTATCAGGGGAATCAAAGTTTACCCCGCTAAATTCAAGGACATTATCAAAATGCCTCCACTAACTAATCTTAAGAAGCTTCAAAGCCTTTAAGGAAAGCTTCAATCCATTTGTCTATTGATTTATCAATCATTAGACCACTGTCAACCTTTCCATCATCTTCTAAGAAAGGACATCCACTTCAAGTGGGACAATAATTATCAATAGGCCTTCGATGCCCTCAAACAATATCTTCTATCACCACTGTGCTTACACCTCCACGTGAGGGGGAGTCATTATATCTTTATATCTTTGCGAACTGACCATGCCTTGGGATCCATATTGGCACATTGAGATGAACAAGGTAAGGAACAAGTCATCTATTATATTAGCCACACACTTCATGATTAAAAACTCCCTATTCGAAGTAAAAATGTTGTGTTGTGCCTTATACTTCGTAACTTCCAAAATCCATCACTACCTTCTCAATAAAAAACCTACGTTGTCAAAAAATTTAATCCACTCAAATCTATTCACTATAAATTGTATCACTAGATGGATCATGCTTATGACTAAATTTGACCTTGAATTCATCTCCCAAAAATCCTTTAAGGGCCGAGGTCAATGCTAATCAGTTGTTGAAGCTCCCTTCCTACTTGATTAACTACATTGCAAACACTTCCTTGATGAATCTATCGAAACTCTTGATCATGAAAATTCCCATCTCCAAATGAACTTGTTCTTTAACAAGGATAAATATAGGTATGAGGAGGTGTTAGAATAGTCATAATACCCCCTTGGGATAGTCCTACTCCCTTATATTTCAAAATCAATTTTGAATGCACTAATAACATGGAAAAATACAAGGCCCTCATTGTGAGACTTGGACCACTACCTTTCTTGATGTATAAATCTTATAAATCTAGAAAAACTCATAGATTGTCATCAAACAAATCAAAGGGATCTACTAATGTAAAAATAATATCCTACAAAAATATAAAACCATTGTAGAATACTTGTTATAACTATTAAACCACTACGAAATCCAAACTACCCCTCGATCATCTACAAAATTCATAGACACCATGGCTTATATTGCCTCTCTCATCTCCTTATCACTAGATGAATCCAAAATATTTTTTATCAAATACAAACTCAATCAACCATCCTATACCAAAGTAATGAAATTCCCATAATTAATCACATAGAAGATGGATCGTATGAAACCCGATATAAACATACATATGACTATCTTTCTACTATCAAAGTACCTGTAGATATATCCATAAATGAAAAGATATTTTCAACAACATGTGTCCTGCTACGTCATACTAGGGGGTATCCTTTACAAAAGAGGATTTGACCTCCTCCTCTAGTGTCTTAAAACTCCGGAGGCTCGTCTAGCTATCTAAGAAGTCCATGACAACATATGCGGTGGACACTTCAACAATTTAATTTTTCTAAATGCATCTTACACATGGGATACTATTGGCCTATGCTTAACCAAGACTGTTGTGACTATGTCAAGAAATGTTTCAAATGTCAACAACATTCCAATCTCACACATATCCCTAGCCATGCTCTTCAACTAACACAAGACCCATGGCCCTTCTCATAATGGGGGCTTGACCTTATTGGCCTTATCAACCCTTGTTCATCACAATGACACAATTCCATCATCAAATTGGTTGAATATTTCACTAAATGGGTGGAGGAAATCCCCCTTATATCCATTAAAGTAGATAAAATCATTGACTTCATCCATCATCACATTATCTGTCACTTTGGTATACCACATAAAATCATCACGATAATGAAAAATCCTTCAAAAATAAGAAAGTTCAAAAAATTTATGACACTTACAACATCAAACTCATCTTTAGATTTCAAAAAAACTTGTAGCAACTTTAAATGGATTATCATGGGAGATTTTAACACTCCTATGAATCCAGGTGAAAAAGGGTGACAATCAAGAATTCACAATTAGTATGGAAAATCTAGCTAATATACTTGCTGATAATAATCTCATGGACATAGAGCATAAGGGAATCAAGTACACCTGGAGTAACAAAAGGATGAGGGAATATCTGATCCAAGTCAAGATTGATAGAGACTTTGTTTCTTCTGATTGAACTATGATACAAGATTTCAAACTTTTTTCACTTCCCCGTGTGGGTTCATATCACAACCCGATTGTTCTTAACATGTTAGAAAAAGAGGTAAAAACTAATGCTCCATTCAAATTTGAGAAAATGTGGATGTCTCATCCAGAGTTATATGATAGGATAAAAGAATGGTGGAATATAAACATTAGGGGCTCAACTATGTATATATTTGTGCAAAAATTGAAGAATGTTAAAAGGAATGTCAGAAAATGGAACAAGGAGGTTTTTAGGAATATATTTGAAAGGAAAAAAATTAAAGAAGACATCACTACATTAGAAAAAAGGTCAATGACAAAGGCATGGATGTAGATGACTACTACTTGGAAAAAGATCTTCTTTCCAAGATCCACATGATAAATGCTAGGGAAGAAACTTACTGGAGACTTAAATCTAGAGCTCTTTGGCTTAAATAAGGATATAAGAATACTAAGTACTTTCACATGAGTGCCCTAAAGCACATAAGCGACAAAAAGATTACAAAAATTAGAAGTAAAGAAGGTGCTTACAGTAAGGATATCAAAATCATAAAGGAAGAGGCTATATCCTTCTATAATAAGTCATAAATGGGGACTCACCTCAAAATGAAGACATTATGGAAATTTTTCTTGCAGTTATAACATCTAATTTGATCGATAGTCATTCCTTTAAGAAGCTTACTAAAAATCCACTATTGAGGAGCTCCATAAGACTATTTTTTCTACGGAAGGGGAAAAATATCTAGGTCCTGGATGGTTTTCTAGCTAGCTTTTAAAAAAAAAATAATGGGAAATTTGTAAGGATGATCTCCTTCAAGCTACCTATGAATGTATGAGAATGGGTAAATTTATCAAAGAGATAAACAACAAATTTCTAGCGCTCTTTCAAAATAAAATGGTTCATGTAGACACAAAATCACGCACTTTGAGACATTATCTAGCCTCAATTACATACTACTATTCATCTAGATCCTAAGTAAGAAAAGTACTAATTAACCCATGTCTTTGGCCACCTTTATTTGATTTATGCTTCTGATTTTAGTCTTGCACTTTTACTTGCTTAGTCTATCTTTTCACCTTTCAACATTTGTCATTCTGGACACTAGTGCTAAGACCGGGACGCCAACACCGGATGCCCTCGTTTAATCCCGAGTGCCCTTATTGTCTTTGTAATTCAGTCACAATTTATGGGTCCTTTCTAGACATTTGAGAATCTTATATTTTTGGTAGTCAAAATTTTTAGGGTTGATTACGAAATTCAAGTAAATGAATCATATAAATATAAAGTTATGTGATCATAATAAGGAACCAAACACTAAACATCTACTATCTCCACCTAAGGTTGCATCCATCAAAGGCATCTATAACTCTATTTGCATCCATCTAGATCCATCACAAGGGATAAAAGGCTGGTTCATCTACATCACACTTCATAGGAGGGGAGTA
Source organism: Taxus wallichiana var. yunnanensis (assembly GCA_018340775.1). Taxonomy (NCBI): domain Eukaryota; kingdom Viridiplantae; phylum Streptophyta; class Pinopsida; order Cupressales; family Taxaceae; genus Taxus; species Taxus wallichiana. The sequence continues at coordinate 597,948,064 of CM031237.1, read as the reverse complement.
TATTATTTCAATGCACACATTTATTACATTTTACATATTATTACTTGCTCGCTATTTCAAGTGTGACTGACACAAGAACAACCTAGGGCATAATTCCACACACACACACATAACTACTTTGGGTCGTAGATTTAGTGCAATGCTTAGTGATAAGTCCATCATTTTGGAAGCTAAGGACAATTTGAACCCTTCATTTACATCTTTATTTTTTATGGTTTTATGCTTTATTTGGGGTTTTACAGGTGATTCATTCATTCTAGATTTACATAAATCGGTGACATACATGAAAAAAAAGGTGAACAAGTGTAAAATTTTTGTGACACCTTAGAGGATGTTTTCTAAGCATCTACGCAGACTAGGGAACCCAAAATCCAGACCAGGGCACCCAAACTCTGGACCAGGGCACCTAGAATCCAGACCAGGGTGCCCATGGGCGTTCCTATCCTTCTATAGGCATCCCAATCCATCGAATCTAGCAGATTTAAATTTTTATAGGCTTCTGTGTCTTCATCTTTATTTATCCGGTATCCATTGAAACATATTCCAACAATATCTTTGAATCAAATAAGGCTCTTCTAACCATATTTGCAAATTAGGGTTTCATTATTTATTGCTTAGCTTGCTTGGGTATATTTTAGTATTTTAGTATTCATTTATTCATTGTAAACTTGCATTAGATTAGGATATTATTTTACATTTTAGCGTAATCAGTGCCAAGGACTTTAAGGAATTCATGCCCATTAGTATCTCAAATGTTCTCTACAAAATATTCACCAAGACTATTGCTTATAGTATTCAGCCTCTTCTACCCACTCTCATCTCCAATCAACAAAGTGGGTTTGTGAAAGCGTAGGATCATCCAAGATGGAATCATCTTGGTGAACTAATCCATTCATTCCATGTATAAAAGTAAAAAGGAAGGAATGATTGTGAAATTAGACATAAAAAAATCTTTGATAAGGTTTCATGGTGTTTCCTCAACAAATTCCGCATGAAGTTTTTATTTGATGACTATTTTCAAAAAATAGTAAGGTCATGCATTTCTACTCCCATGTTTTCCATCATAGTCAATGGTGCTCCTACGGGTTTCTTCAACACTAGTAGAGGAGTATAGAAGAGTGATCCCATTTCCTCACTTCTATTTATCCTCATGACATATAGCCTTAGTAGAAAACTTCTGCTTCTATCCATTCATGATTTCTTAAAGGATTCAATCCCTATTCTAATAATCTTAAATTTATTAATTAACATTTTTAGATGAAAAACTATTGATCATGATGGATTCAGTGATTATGAAAAGGCTTCGAGACAACTCATAATATTTTTCAAGAGATTTTTGATCTTACTCAATACTCTGGATCAAAGAAAAATTAAGATTGTAAAAATTCTTGGTTGCAACACTAAGAAGTTTCCTTCTTCTTATCTCGGTATGCCTTTGTTCACTGGTAAGGTTCCTATTAAGTATTAGAGTTCCTTAATTGAATGCTTGTTAGAGCTCAAATTACATCCATCCTAGATCAGGATGAGTGGGGCTTTGAGACAACATGGGACTATCTCCAAGTTATGTGACCTTGTGCACTTGAGACATACCTCCGGAGAAGGCCAGTTCCTCTACCTATTTCTACTGCTAAAACTAATAAGAAGGAAATGCATCTACCTATCACTACTCTAAGTTTCAAAGGGACCAGGGTCAGAAGGAGATGCATGGAAAAAGGAAAACTAAGCTAAAGGAGGTGATAACACTAGAAGGAGGGGGATGAACAAAATTATCTTTAATAAAATATTAATGAGAATGTGTATAGAAATGATAGACATGTATATCAAAATTGAACACACTCTTACACTAATTTTCATGGGGAACTATAAGAAAAGGAACTTATAAGGGATGTGAGAAAGTACAAAAATAGAAAATGCAAAAGAAAGGTAAGGAAAAGCAATAAAAATAAGCCAAGGTAGAAAATAGCCACAAAACAAGATTCTATTACTTTGGAAAATGCACAGTCGATTACAAAAGTGAATGAGGCTGATATCCACATGAAAATATCCATATCTAAAGGCCTGCAACTTAAAATTATAAGGAGAAGAGCTCTTAGCAAAGTAAAGGGGTCCAACCTTTTACAATGAGCCTTGATATAATATTTATAGAAGAAGAAGGAGATAAGCGAGAGGAGAAAGAAGAGGGAAATTAAAATTTTAAAGTTTAACCACAACAAACAAGAAATAAATTCCTATAAATCTACATGTAATATTGTTAGATGTGCCTCCCCATGTTTGTTTAGCTTGTTGAAGTAGGAAAGAGGGAAAATTGGATAAAATATGGGTGGTTAGGTCAACTAGACCTTTGCATTAATGGATAGAACACGTTTCCATGCTTCGTCCTACCAAATACCTCAAAAATATGATTTTGAATGGTCCAATGTGTAGCCCATGTCATAATATTTCTAAAAAGACCAACCGTGTATTAATCTAAGCCATACAACAAAATTTATGACAATTTGAAGTCTACAATGCAGACTAAACACACAATGACACATGGCACACACTTGATTGGGTGGAGGATTGGCCAATTGTTCATTTGTTTTATATTTTATTACATGTGTCACAAAATGGTTCATCAAAAGGATTTGACACCCGGTTGGTGCTCTTTGGTAGGTTACGTGTTACACACTCAAGTTTGACAGTGGTGACATGGCTTAGATGATTGACTCGGAAGAATGCGCAAAAGCATGAAAGAGGAAAGCGAAGGATGGGCACGTGTAGGTAATAAACATGAAAAAATGGATGTATAAATAGAGGAGACAAGTATACAAGTAGGGCATGGGAATCTAAATGAGAGTGCACGATAATAAGAGGGAAGGGACGCATGGAGCAAACCAAGAAAGAAACGTACAACATGAAAAGCAAGGGAAAGATACGCCGAAAGAATGCGGAAGAAACATGCTTTGGACTTAGCCAATTTGGAAGGAAAGTCGGGGTGTGCATGGGAATGCGTAAACTAAGGTAAGGAAGGTGAGAGCGTAGACGTGATATGTGCAAAAGGGAAAATGGAAGGAGATAGAGGAATGGAAAAGGATGGGTGTAAAAGCACATAGAGGAATGAAAACCAAGATAAATGTTATAAGTAAACAACCGAGTGTACGTAACTTGTAATATTGATCTTCGGATCTAGAATGGGGATGCAAGTTGTCAAAATAAATAGGGGAGTTATTTTGGATAACAATTTGGTGATTTTTGGGGCCATCTTCCTTCTAGATGAAAGAGATCAATATCCTTGAAGCATCTATTGGGCATGGAGTCTACATGGAATGAAATTTCTGATATGAATTATTGAAGACCCACCCCTAAAATTAATTGAAGCACTATCTGAACTTTGTACTGAGACGTTGCTAAAATTGATGAATTTTTTTGGAAGACTTCAAACCAAATTGAAATCTTAGAAGCAACATAAGAGTGCACACAAGGAGCATGCGATAAGAAAGAACTATGTACAAAAACAATAATGCACGCGCAACACATTTGGAGGAATTGAAACTACTCTAATATATAAAATGATGCAAAATACTTAATAGAAGATCTTGAGATAAATCCAATTAATTGGGATTGGTAGAGCGCCTCCATCAAGGTGAGACAATTCAAAAGAGTTAGCCTCCTTGCAAGAATCGACAATGTATGGGCCACTCCAAAGTGCATCAAACTTTGAATGGCTATAACATCCACTTTTAATGAATTAGAAATAAGGGTTTTTTTCTACATATTTTTCTCTATTCTAAATTCATATAATTTAGAACACACATTCCATTTCCAATCCATCTCATAACAGAAAACCATATGCAACTGTAATGACTCGGTGAAACACCGATCTCTCATTCCATGACTCGGTATTACATCGATCTCTCATGTTAACTTATTCAAGTGTATACATTGTATACTTGGTTCTTTTACCCATTAAGGGTCACTTGAGTGTCTTGTTTAAGAATCCTATCCGAATATCATTGCGATATTGATATGAAATCTCATGAACTTAGACTAGGTGACATATGAAAACACAACTAGCATCTTGCAATACTTAGGCCAAATTTTTAAACATGTTTACCGTGTTTACATTCCAAGAGAGCATACTCATCGAAAGGAATATGTATTTCACCACACTCACACTATTATCTAGATTGGTCTACCTCGACTTCTGTCAACCAAACCCGAGTCAAAGTTTCACACTAAATTGGGGCAGCTCACATGCACTAGTGTGGAAGAATACTCATGGTGACTAAGGATAAATAGACACACTCAATCAAATTTATTTGATTGGGTGTGTCTAGTTACCATAATTCAACATGAGTTGACTACTACACTAGTCCATGTGTCTATATCTATTTAGAGTAGAACCAAGAACTAGATTTTCACTTATGTCAATCGAGTTAATTGAACTAAGTGGGGTGTTGAAGCATAAATGGATGCATCACATTATCCTCATAATGACTCCCATCATTATGAGGGTACTTTGCTGCAACCCCTATATTACAATAACCTACTAAGTTCCTTCAACTAAACTAACATACTTAAGAACATTAGATTATTAACCCATCAAGTTATTATCTTGTTTAATTTATCGTTAAACAACGCACCTAAGGGTTCACTAAGTACGATAGATCCAAAGAGGATTCAAAATGTGATTTTACACCAATTGAAGGTATGTAGATAAAATATGCGTTCAATCAAATGAACAATTTAATCTTAACCCCTTATTTCCATTAATCGATAAATCTGAATTCAATATTTAGTAAGTAAGATCATTAAGTTTTCTTACTACAGTTTATCATTGTAAACAATCTCGATTGAAAGCTTATACATTAGACTTAGTGATATCCTAATGTCTAAATCCTCCTATTAATTCTTTTAAGCTTTCCCTTTACCATTCATTGTTTACATAAAAGAGCATACAACCAATCATCCTTTCTGATTTAAACTTATCACATAACAAGATAACATACATAGTCTATTTTAATGATCAAAGGAAGTATCCTTTTATTCATAATTAAGGACTATTGTCCTATTTAAGAAATAAGAAAACATAAGTTTTAGTTTCATAAATGAATACCACGTTCATCTATATTAAACTATCCTTATTCCCCTTTTCAAGTATGGATCTATCAATCATAGTCATCATAGTGATACCATTTCCCAAATGAAATGAATCAAGTATATAGATACATATATAGTTCCTTATACAAGCTTTATTTTATACCTTAGAATCCACTAAGTCATGCATGTCAATTTATAAGTATATCAATAAAATCCCATCATGCATATTAATATTTAGGATTATTAATCAAATCTAAGTCATATAAGGCCTTAGAATAAATCATAAATCAACAACCCTTCACAATAATTCATTAATCAAAAGAGAGAGATCACTTTACTTCCAACTTAATTAATATTGCATAAGTTTATAAGAAACCTTTTTCATCATTATAATCTTTTTTAATACATTTTCATAGTTTTTCCAACAAGTTCATTAGAAGGAATTTCAATCTACGAAAGCATCTGAATGAAGGAAATGATCTTATTAATAAAACAAATGCAAATTTTTATAAGTCTTTCTCCTTTCACTTTTCACGAATTCCATCTGCAAAATTGTTAGCATGAGTCAGTTCACAAGAATTGAGCATGATAAGAGCTATAACATTAAAAAAATGCTTTTAATCTAACTGTTTCATAAAAGTAACCCTACTATTTATGAAAAGGTTCCAAGTACAAAAAAATAAGATCAAATGAATAATCTTTCCAAAACGCCAAAATGTCAGAATAGACAAGAAGTCAATAAGTCAATTTAAGTATCATTGCCCATAGAAGAAGTTAACAATCCATCATAAATTAATTTTATCTAAATCACAATAATGATAATCATTTCAACATGATAACATTCCAAACTGCAACCAATTTAGAAAATAATTAACTAAAGTCATAATCTGTTCACATTGGTTTCAATTTAGTTCACCAAGCAAAGTGCCACTAAACACATACAATTCTCAATCCAACAATAAAAAATGAATTGATCTAAAAAAACCCAATGATTTGATAAAGCGAGTGTTGTTCTATAAAAATCACTTTCATAACAACAACTAAAAATATCAGATAAATAACTCGAAAGACCTAACAACCCTATAGACAAAAATCCCTACCTCTATCCAAGAGGATACCTTAGCAAAGAAAAAACTCGACAATACAGAATATAAACACCATATATTCTACAGGAGAAAAATCTCAAGCCTCCACAAGTCAAAACAAACACATGATACAAATTTCCTGAAGGATCTTCCATTTACACAAGATGAGTACCAAAACCTATTTGGTCCAAAACATACCATTCATCCTATACGACAAAGAGAAGTTCGTTACATAGTTAAGTATCACATCAACATTCAATACCTGAATGCTCAATATCTACCACATACAAGCTAAAGGAGAATGAAATCCAAGATTATCAAGAAACAAAAACCATAGATTACAACCTTCATTTACACACAAAATGAATTCACAAAAAAGCAATAGTCTTCAAGAACAACTCAAATATGTGAGTAAAATCTCTAAGAGACATCTTGAAAGAACATGCACATTCAACCTAACTTGATACAGTTCAAAGAATGTGTCCTTTGAGAACATCGATGGTCCTAACCACCAAAAATTCATCAAGGTAGGTCAGATCCATAAGATCTAACTCATGACACATGCACGCAACTCATAGAGCTAATAGTAAAAGAAGCCTTGATCAATAATAGAAGGCCTGGGATAAACAACGTCCAAAAGATATCATAAAATGGATCTACCAGTAATGGGTGCAAAGTTATACAAATCACAACGAACAAGAAGAGACAAAACTTACCTAGTTTCTCCCCTCCTTTCCATACAAACCAACCCAAGATGGGTATAAATATGCAACGTGAAAATAACGACCCATGAAAGAGAGAGACAAGGGATTACTAGTCCCTATTTTTCAAACACGTCCACCCGAGAAGGGTATTAAAACAACGAAACAAAACTTAAGAAGACAAAAATAGAAAGCTCCATTGTTTACCTAACAACATGCACTTATAGTGCTCAAAACCACCTTCGAGAATACCCGATCGGGGTTGAAAAGATATTTCAAAAACAACGATAAGATCAAAAGATCTCAGTATAATTCTTAAACCAAAAAAGGTCAATAAACTAAAACAAAATCCCAAAACAGGCCTACAAGAACAAGTCGACCAACATTATTGTTAATACAACCAATGAATAACCATTAAATGAAAAAAAGTTTCATCATAGGAATCATTTTATTTTGTGAACAAATTCAACCCAAATAACATTAATTTAAACCTAGTTTCAAAATAAGTTGGGAGTTCTAAAGTTCAAGAACTTCAAACCGAATCCCTACAAAAATGTTTAAATGCTACAAGGATACTAAATGAGAAGACAAATGCATAACAAAACAAATAATTTCCATGAAAGTTCATACCCAGTTTTCCAATAAAGCAACACATCTATTTTCTAACTTTATTCAAAACCCAGATTCAAGAAACACTATCATTCCACCGAAATATTCATATCCAAAGATACCATGTCAAAGAAACTCACGAAGCAAAAAAAAAGCAAACAAACATATCAGAAAACATTCTCAGAGACATTTTCATGAAGAGAAACATTCTTTTAATGAAAACATTTAAATAAAAGCAAGATATTTTAAAGAGATAGGGCCTATCATGCCTGGTAGTGCTCCTGTCTTCTCTTCCTTACTTCAATCCTTCAAACAAATCTTCCACAAAAATATTTCCAACAAAAATGCTAAAACAATCCACTGAAACTTTTCCCATTTTCTTCTTATAGTTTCCATGACCAAATTTTACCATTATTTCTACCATGCAAGGGCGAATTCAAACATGCAACATAATCAAATTGAGAGATCAAAAAATGAAAATACCACATGCAGAGCCAAGAAGCTCAAAAATCTGAATGCACAATGAAACCAAATGGTTTATTTTTCCTCCAACCCATTCTACTATTCCCCATGTGGTTTTCACTCGATTCGAGGTTCATTAATGCCATCAGGACTGACATAGTCCCTTCAAAAACTCCTACCATGCCTTATCTTTTGTTAGTTACAACTAATAGTTTAAAAACTTCCTCATAATTAATTTAGCAGTTGAAAACTCAACATCTCTTGCTACCTTCTTGCCTTAGCCAAAATTGGGGACATCGGTGTATTAAATGAAACATTAAAACTTGGCGATGCATTTGGAATGGTGAAACCTCCATCTAAATCCATTTGCTAACAAATCCAACCCCACTTCCTTAGGTTAGGTTGATGTCCATTAGGTTAGTTTCCCATCATATTAGTTTAAGACCATAGTTTAGGATCTTAGGCATAGTTCCAATAGCTTAGGATTAATTAGTGTCAAAACTTAGGATAGTTCCCCCATTATCCTACTTAGGAATTAATGAATAAATCACCTTAGCATAAGTTTAGGATAAGATCCATAATAAAAACACTTAGATTAATTAGGTCTTAATTAATAAAATAAAATTTCCTTTTGCAATTCATAAAAATGACGAATCAGATCACCTTAAAGGGTGAAATCAAAATATGGTACAGGCGCCCTGTGACCCCGGTGCAAATCCAGGTGTAGAAAATAGATATTACGAACGAATTGATCAAGATGATATATACACATAAAAAAATCATAAACATACATTGGATCAATATAATTGATCCAAGGTGTGATTAATCTGTACTTTGCAATCATCAACATGAAAAAAGTTTAGTATTGCAAACTAGGAAATGAAAAATTTAGACTGAATTTACTTCCTTCATCCATATGCAAAATACATAAAAAGGTTCATCATAAAAGTATATGAAATACTTAATTAATAAATTTAGAATTGTCATGACATGATGTTATCCAATTTTAGAAGATAAAACATATCATCTACAACAACATGATTAATTATTTTTAAAGAGTACACCTTATTCAAAATTAGAATCATCTCTCAACGTTGCTACTTCATTACAAAAGTGATCAAAGATAACAGCCATGGCGAGAGGCATTACAATGACACCTAGGTTTAGCTCTTTTAACATCCCATTTTAAGACTAGATCACTACATTTTAAATCTTGAGGCCTAGCATTTCTGTCAAACCAATTATTTGTTGATTGTTGATATCGTTATAGCTTGATCATGGTAGAATTTCTCAATTCTTCAAGTTCAAATAGCTCTGCCATTCTAATTTATCTGTGATCTGCGCCCTTAACCTCTAGCTCTGGGAAAGTTCTAGTGAAGGAAAATTAATAGATAAAGGAAGTCTAACATCCTTATCATAAAAATATTATAAGGTGAAGTACTATTACCTTCTTCACCATGATTCTATCTACCTAGAGCGCACACGAGACCTTTGTGTGCCACTTGCCTTTGGTTGATATTCATTATCTTCTTCATGATTTTGATTAGGTTCTTATTAGTAGACTCAACCAAGCCATTACCCTGGGGGTAATAGTTAGAAGAAGTCTTTAAGTAAATTTCAGGTTATAGTGCCCAACAAGAAATCTTAGTACCAAGGAAGGTTCTTGCATTATTAGAGATGATGGTCTAAGGAATACTAAACCTTGTTATAATATCCTCGAAAAAGTCAAGGATGACTAACTCAGTTGATTCCTTGAGCATGATAACTTCTGTCCATTTGGTGAAGTAGTTTGTAGTTGTGACAACACCCACTTATGGCTAGTGCTTGAAGGAGGATTGATAAATCCTATGAATTTGAGACCTCATTGCAAAAATAATGATCCACTTGGATTGGTTAGAGGGGAAGTGTTTCCAACTTATTATTTCCTAAAAAAAAAAACATTCTTTACATTTCATGACTCACTTGTACACATTCACAAACAACGTAGTACAAAAGTGTCCTACCTTGATGATCTTCATTGTGGTTAGTTTGGCATAAAAGTGTCCACTAGATAATCCATCATGAAATTATACTAACACTTTTCCAACTTGTGCACCATCAATACATATCAGCAACACACCATCAACGTTGATTATGAAGAGAACAACATCAATCAATGCATATGAGATAGACTACAACCTCAAATGTCATCTCTTTGCTTTGTTCAAACTAGGAGGGTATGTGCCATTTGAAAGGAAGGTGAATGTACATATGAAAATTGACACGTGACCTTCACTCTACACTCGACTCCTCGAGGTCATGCTTTGAGGTAGCTGATGCGGAAGTAGGGATGGCTAAATGATAATAAAATGTGGTGGTGGGTGAAAGTGAGCATAAATGGTATAGATAGGTTGTCAAGGAAATACAATTTCTTCAAATCAAAATAATGGGATTTGCTTGTTGAGTGCAATGAAATCTCGTCTAACATGGACGAGTTGAATTGACGGATCGGAAAGGATAACAAAATGGAGACTCCAGACAATATCAAGCTCTGCAGATATCCTCTCTACTAGCTGCATAATTCATGGGAAACCAATGAGAGCCTCATAAATATGTCTAGACAGGTCATGGAACAAGTGAGAAAGGATTGGTTTCACGGAATCTAGATCTGGTTGGCGGGAGTGGTCCAAAATGTGAGGGCTCGGTGAGATTCCTTGTTTAGAACATTCAATTATAATATGATGTCGGGTGATAATGGTGATGTATGGAAAACCAATGTGCGCAGAATCATGTCGATGTCTGTGATAAGCTCTAGCGCATTTTGTTGTGGGATTATAGGATCACTACCGAATGTTCTTGGTTGTTGGGGTCCTTGGTCATGGTGATCAAACTCTATTTTAAACTATCCAATACTCATAAGATTTTCAGCTTCTATGTTTAAGACAAGGAGTTATGTAATTTTCTCAGAATATCTCATTGGTGTTCTAGCAACTTGTATGCGTAATCCTGTATTATATTGGTAAAAAGGTCTCCTAGGTCTGGTTGTAGAACTAATGGGTCACAACCAAATGTTTGTTCTTGTTTAGGTCCATTTATAGTCATATGGGCATTTGTGCGTCTTGATTTTACTCATTGATGGTCATGTGGATGTTTAAATACTTTCAAAATAATCTATAGTTGGGTTTGTTTGACCAAAATTTATACGCTTTTGTCCTTAATGTTTAACTCTCTTAACTATTTAGTGATTGTTTTTGGATCTGTGGTTGTTTGGAAGACATGAATTCTAAGACCTTGATCTATGTCTACTAAGTGCTATCAAAAGATTTGGCTGAGGCACTATTGGTTCGAATATGTAATCCTGGGCTCTCTAGGGCCCGTAATTATCATGCAAGATGTAATTGAATTAATCTAGTGAAGTGAACTAATTAAACAAAGGAAATCTACACTATGTTTTTGGTATTTTCAAGATATAAATGAATAAAGCAATAAAAGTAGCTAATCTAATGAAAGTAAATATTTTTGGTTCTTTTCTGATATTTTGAAAAAAAAATATTCTAATCTAAATAAATAAATAAATCTAATACAGATAATTAACCGATGTAGTTAATTTCCTATGCAATTGTGTTAATCTAAACCTAAAGCAATTAATTAACTGAAACCTCCCTAATCAAACTCTCAATCCTACCTCAAAGGCATGAGAAGAAATCAGAGCTTCAAAGAAGCTTTCTTCCCCTACAACTTCCCTGACAATAATAAAGAGAGATCTTACAGAGGATTTTAATATGATCTGATCTATTGTAATTACTTAATGATTGCAGCTAATAAAATACTTTCTCTACTCTATTTGATATGAATAATTTGAATGCATATGATTCAAAATTAACAAATTTGAAGAAATGAATGAAAACCAATAACAACTCCAACTTGGAATACAAAATAGTGGCAATCCGGTTGTGTGGTACTTGGTCCCCTCAGTTTATCTTTCAGTTCCTCATGTCCACATGAGTCCAGAGGTTGGGAATGTAGTGAAAAAAATAGAAGGAAAGCACTTGGAGAAATGGGTAGCTTGAATTGGTAGTCTGGAACAATGCAAGTGGAAGAAAGATAACACAATAGAACTGAGATTGGCTATGCAGTTTCTAGCAGAATGAAGGTAAACTTAACAATTACAAGGATGCACAAAATAATTCTCCAGCCATTTTCTTGAAAACAAGCGATCAATTTATAGAAAGTTAGTATAGAGTGCACAAGCACACTTGGTAGCAATGAGATGCCAAATCATCACATGAAGAGGTAGTTAACTATGTAATCAACAATCACAAGTGAAAGAGGAGTTAAACATGAACAAATCAAGCCTAAATTTAGGAAATTTGATAAGAAACACATCCAAAAACTAAACTGGAGTTGAGTTACACATGTACAAAGCATGAGTGAACATTCTAGAAAATTTATAGGACCACACCACCTGCACAAGTGCAGTAGTAATTACCCTATTTGGGTGCGGTTACAAAAACCGCCGCCTTACCTGGTGGTGGTTATAAATACTGTAAGGTGGCGGTTTTGACACTAAAGGCCAAAAACAAAGGAAAATGAAGTGAGAAGCTAGGAAAAAGCATGTAGAGGATAAGTAAGACATATCTAGGCTACAAATATAAAATGCAAAAATAGTTTAGGAGCTCGAACACCTTTTGAAAAGATATGAATCATCATTGGGGACCTTTTTGTAACTATTTTTTAATAATGTAGCACATGTAAAATTGGGTGCATACATATTGCCCCCTCGGAGAAGCATTTTAGCCATGAAGAGGCATAAAACGTAGAGTCCGAGTATGACATTCCCGAAATGGGGAGTTAGAAGCTATACCTGACATGCCCATGTGCCAAAATGTCACCATCCAAACTCCCGCTACCTACAAGATGAAAGGAGAACTCAAGTGCAGATAGATAAAATATCAAAAATAAATGCTAAATCAAAATGACAAGAGGACTTACCATTTGTGGGGGTAGGAATATACCTACGCCAATGCTCCAGCCATATGGTCACATACACTCAAAATGAAGTTAAAACTCAAAACAAATATTAAAACACAACATATATATATAAAAAAACTCATTTTTCAATCATTTGCACATATCCTATTGGTGATTTTTGAGCTTTGGGCCCACGGTGACCATTTCAAGTGAGAGTGTAGTCAAACGACCATTGTGATGAGGTGAAGATGGCTTTAAGACCGAGAAACCCAACAATGTAGAAAAGGTTAGTTTTCCTTAGTTATTCATTTTGAAACCTAAAATGTAAAAAGTTGAAAATCTAAGCCTAGGGGGATATTTTCAAAATTTCTTGTTTTGAAATGGTCCTAGGGGGGCGCACATGGGGTAGTCTTTTATTTTACTAAAAATGGTCTTTTTTTGCATTTTTTTGAGTTTTTAGGGCTAAAGGGATGACCTGAGGATTTTTGACAGACCACCCCCACAAAGAATGGTTATAAGATCACCACCTGTTAGGGTGGTGGTTACAAAATCACCACCCTAGCAAGGTGGCGGTTACAAAATCATTGCTCTACATAGGGCTGGTTTTTTTTTCATTTTTGGGACAACGAGTAGATTTTAGCATGTTTAGACCATTTTTTTGGATTTTGTTTGTTTTATAATGTTTTTGATGAGCTTGCCTATGTTACTAACTCACTCTTTTGTTGTTTTATGAATGCAAGAAGGAGGAGTATGTCTGTTGGAGTCAGAGAGAGAGAGTGTGTGAGTGGCTACCAGCTATACTTGACCAGTTGACACAGACCGAGATAGATAGACATACTGCACTGGGAAGGGATTTGGAGGATTACATGGTGCCTCACATTACACCTCCTAGTCAGATTTTGTGTGACTTATTCTCTTATTGGGATGTGGACCAAACACTTTCTAGTTTCTAGAGTTAGAGGAGAGTGGACCATCACTCTTGAGGATGTATACAGGATACTCGGTGTTCCCATACTTGGCCGATGATTGACACTTGAGATGGGGATCTATACAGACAGGCCAAACTTTGGGCCACTTACTTGGGAGATGATGGGGTGTCACCAGGCACCAAACAGGGTATGAGGCTCCTTTCTATCCCCATTCTCCTATCCTACACTCCTGTAAGGCCATCATAGGTATCTTGGCCTCACGTTTGATAGGGGATAAGGGCGGGGACAAAGTTGTTGTATTATTGGGCCCCGATAGTGATGTAGATAGAGTAGTATGGGCATACCTATGCCTGGGGAAGATATATTGGCACTACATACCATGATTTATACCGGGTGGTCATTACAGGGAAAATCACTTAGTCATCCCACACTCATGATGAGTTGGGTTTATGAGAGGATCATCCCTATCATAGAGGGGAGTACAGGTACAGGATCCAGGGGCTGTCAGGGCCATGAGGTGGACTAGGGATGTCAGTGCTTAGGGTACCACACCAGCTAGTGGCTACCTTGACTACAGATGAATTTATTGCTATGCTATGCCCTACTAGGATATGGTGGGATTGTGGGGACCGGATGGGAACACAATGATAGCTTATGCCACCACCGGTCAATTAGTTGACAGATCATCTAGGGTGGAGACTCACCCATTTGGTAGAGTTCCCTCATAGTTTGGACTACCATACATTGATATTCTTCCTCCTGTGTCAATTGTTTATAGGAGTGTTAGGGAGTCTCGAGGTGGCCTCCTACAGGTGATCATGGTTGGACCATTATGACACTTAGGAGTTCCTATTACATAGTGAGATGGGTTATCCATGCTCATCGAGCAGCTAGGCCCACACCACTTCTCCTACTCAGGGATACCTTCTCATAATGGGGAGGAGGAGAGTAGGAGGTTCCGATTGATATAGATTATGAGATTGAGGTGAGATGGGGGAGACCGATGAGGAGGTAGGTGAGGAGGCCCACGCAGAGAGGGGATGATGAGGAGGATAATGACACTTGAGTGGCATGATACTCAAGAGATATCCATGGTGAGCGAGAGGAGGTAGATATGCAGATATGGAGACATTAGTCTTCGAGGATCCACTTCCTCATGATGGAGATAGAGATGAGGAGTCTATTATGGGACAACATTTGCCTCAAGGGAGGGGGAGAGGCATAACAGCACCTACAAATAATAACACCAATTTGCACCGTGGACCTACATGGATCCTACATGGATGCCTGGAGATCCGAGTATGTGATACTCTTTTCTTGACTTTGTTAGATAGAAAAATGTTAATCACTATGTACCATATTTCTATTTTTTAGTTTTTTGGTTTTCTAACTTGCCATTATTTTTTTTTTTTTTGCAAAGACTACTCAGGAGTGGTGAGATCTTATTCATCGGTTCTACATGGATACCTTGTTGCTCCCTATGGGGAAGACCAAAGCAAAGTGAGCTATTGGAGGATGTGGGACAATCCTTTGTAGGGCTCAGCCACCACCGATAACATTTTTTGCACCTCTTTAGAAGGTGGCGAGAGACCATTCTTTCTTTCGAACACGAGGATTGCAAAAGGTATGAGGCACAAGAGAGATTGATGAGGCAGAGCCATTCACGCAGTGAGACCATGGCTAGTGGTTGTACTCATGGTCACTCACACCACTCGGTGCATTCACGATGTCAGAGCTGAGCAAGTAGGAGTCCTGGAGTCAGGTGTGCACCTTCTCAGGGATCCCATAGGATTGATAGGCCATTGAGCCTTTATTGCTTTGTTTCCATTTTGTGAGGAAAATATATGATTTTTTTGTATTTTCGGGCTCATTGTAAGTGTTTTGACCATGCCTAGTGTGTGATGGCATTGTACTTAAAAAATTTATTCCATGATATATATATATATATATATATATATTTTTTTTGGTTCGGCTATCCTTTGCATAGAGTTGACTTTTTTTTGTGGTTTTTCACATGTGTACTCTAGATGTTTAGAACTTCTGATTTTGAATGCTTTTTTAGAATGTATGTAATGGATGATGAATGCTAATAACAAAATGATTTCTTTTTTCTTTTGTTTTTTGTAATGTTGATATATATGATGATTATGCAGACACATTGTAATGTTGAACTTTAGCTTTTCAAGTAATGTTTAGTACTTCTTTTTTTTTGGAAATGTGTGATGAATAATGATATGATAATAAAATGAATTCACTCCACTCCTAACCCCACACAACTAGTAAGATGTGAGGGCTCAACACCAAGATCCAAGAGGGATGCAAATTGTATGGTTTTGATAGAGATGGAAATGGTGAGAGAAAGACAAGATTTTGACATAAACCCAATTAGGAACCTACAACTTAACTCTGCATATAGTTTACTACACAGCCTAGAATGTGATTTCTTGCAAGTTTATCTAGACTTAGATCTGAAGATGGCCTCTTGATTGACACAATATGGTTTTAAGGTTTTGACTCTCTTTTGGAACATGTACATCTAATTCATTTTTCTTGGGATTTTAAGATTTTCAAAGCACTTTTATTAAATGAAATTACTTTAATTTATTAACTTATTTGTAGATACCCCCTACACCTTGCCCCATGCTACTAGTAGGAAGCATGGGCTCATCACCAAGGACAAGGCATAGGTGAGTAAGGGCACTTCCTCCTTTCCCAACCTCACGCCACTTGTAAGAGGCGTGGGCTCAACACCAAGGTTGGTGGGGAAAATAAGTGTGTAAATAAAATTTTTGATTTGATTTTTATTTGAGATATATAATTTTTTTTTTTTTTTGAACTTTAATTGTGCTTTTGGGAAGGAGGCTTTCCCTAGCCTCAACCCCACAACCAAGTAAGATGCGAGGGCTCAACACCAAAGGTTGAGATAGGTGAACAAGCGTCCCAGGTGAAAATGTTTAGAATGTTTTTGTACCAAAGAGGTTTTTCTAGGGAAGATATGACATCACGAAGCTTCTAGAACTAACTATGGGAAAATACAACTATGCTAGAAGAAAGCTATAGTAAAACCAAGTATGTAGCCTTGGTAGGATTAGTGTCAAAATTTTGTCTTGTCTTGTTGAACCGATGAAGTGATAAGAAATGTTGATGATAATATCATGAATGTTTGAAGAGATATGATTTGAATAATTGCCACATGTTTTGTAGAAGTTTTGAGAGTTACTTGAAAATAAGTTCCTTGATTACAAATTTTATAAATGAGTGAATGATAATGCAATGAAATGCAAGTAGTATACATATGGAAATGTTGGTGGATCATGCATAGTATCTCTTTTAGGTGAAGAGAGTTGATGATTCACCAAATTCCTCACCTTCTAGTGTACATAGGTGATATGCCCCATTTTTGTAGTCCTCTATGACTCGATATGGGCCCAACCATTTGGGCCTAAACTTCCTTCCCTCACCGGTATTTTTTTCTATTTAGTTTTGTCAGTCTTAATACCAAATCTCCTCACATATTTCACATTGTAAACTTTCTTTTTATATTTTGACACATCCATTCATCAACGTAAGCTCTATGTCATTTCTCAACATTAAGTTGAAGCTTCATCGAGGCTTTCCAATTGAGAGAGTTGTGCCTCTCGATAGCCTTCTTCTCCCAAAATTCCTTGTAGTGAGATACAAAGACTAGGTAATTCAACTTCAAGTGGTAAAACCACTTCTAAACCAAATACCAAAGAAAAGGGGGTTTCCCCATCGGCATTCTTACCGATGTTTGATAGGCCCACAAGGCTAGAAATAGCTTTAAGTGCCAATCTCATTTGTTCTCCTTGATATTTTTAAGGAGAATGGACTTTAACATCTTGTTTGTAGCCTCATCCTATCCATTGGCCTAAGGGTAATAGAGAGAAGCCATGTGGTGATTTATTTTGAACTTTTCACATAGTTCACACACTTCCTCATTTTTGAAAGACATGCCATTATCAGAGATAATGACTTATGGGACACCATACCTACAGATAATTTGGTTCAAATGAATTTTGAATTACACATCCTGGTATGGTGGTAAGAGGCATGACCTCTACCCACTTTGAAGTATTTGTGGCCATGATTATGAAGTTATGGTCATCTGTTGATGAGGAGAGAACTTCCCTATCAAATCTAGGCCCCACATGGAAAAGGGCCATGGTGTTGCAATTGGTTGTAGAGATTGGGCAGGTATATGGATCTCATGAGAGAACTCTTGACATTTGTGACATTTACGCACATACTCTACTACGTCATGTTCTAATGTAGGCCAAAAATAGCCCATCCGATGTATCTTTCGAGTGGTGCATGACCTCTGAAATGACCTCCACACACTCCATTATGGGATTCATAGAGGATATTTTCAGATTCTTCTTCATCGACACATCTAAGAAACATTCCATCAAAGGCTCTTGCGATAGAGAACTTGTTCTATGATTACGTATTTAGTGGCTATGACATGTAGTCCATCTTTTTTTTGTGATGTTTCCCCTTCAGGGTATGCATGGTCCATAATGAAATTAATAATATCAGTATACCATGGGCATGCATAGAGATGGGGGTTTGGTTTCACATAATATATGCATTCATCAGGGAAATCCAAGTTAACTAAATCACCTCCATCTAATGGGTTGTCAACTAACCAATCTATGATGATTTTTCCTTTGATGGAATTTTGGTTAACAAACGTTAGCTCGAACTCACCCATCGAGTTATGAAATGTCCAACTTTCTTGGATAATGAAACCTTGTGTTAGAAATGTTCACAAATGATCAGTCTTGATGATAACCCTTATTTCTTGGTTAAGCATGTAGTGTCTTAACTATTTTTTGTGAAAACTATATAGCAAGGCATTCTTTCTCTACCTATGTATAAGCATGTCTCATAGTCGAGCAACGTTTGAATGATAAAATAGACAACACACTCTCATTTTTCATCATCCTCTTGAGCTAGCATGCAAGCTAATGAGACATTTGTAGCCCATGAATAAAGAATAAGAGGGTGATCTGATTTAGGAGGCATGAGCATGGGGGTGATAGTAGGAATCATTTGACCGACTCAAATGCCTCGTGACACTCTTCCATCCAAATATTGTAGCAATCCTTTTTCAATAAATTATTTATTGGATGAATGGTGAAGGTCAAATCAGGAATGAACCTTTGGATTGCACCGAGATTTCCAAGGAAAGGACCTAATGCCGACTCATCTATGATGGTGGGATCATTTCCAAAACTTCTCATATTTTTGGTAGGATCTACATCAATCCCTCATGAAGAGATGATGTATCCCAGTAACTTCCCTCTCATCACACCAAACACACATTTTTAGGATTTAGTGTAACACCGTATTCGATTAGATGAGAGAGGATGATGCAAAGCACCTCAAGGTGATCACTAATGTGTTTTCTAGCCTTAGCTAGAAGGTCATCAATGTAGGATTCCACAATCTTATGAATGAGATCATGGAATATATAAGTCATTTCCCATTGGTAAGTTACACCAATATTCTTAAGACCGAAATGACATGACTACATAATAATAGGTTCCCCAAGGAGTGATAAATGTGGTCTTTGTTTGATCTTCCTCAGAGATCCTTGATTTGATTATACCCAAAATCCATCCATAAGGGACAACAAATAACTCATAACTAGCTATTGCATCATGATGACATGACATCAATGGATGGAAATGGGAAATCATCCTTGGGACATGCTTTGTTGATGTCCCAAAAATCAATGTAGATATATTTTTTCCATTCTTTTTTAGAATGGGGACGATGTTGACACCCACATTGAGTAATCAATAGGTTTAATGAACCCCACATGTAGGAGTTTCATCACTTCCTCTTTGACCATCAACGCCACCTTTGGTTTCATTGGTCTAGATTTCTTCTTGATGGGCTTAGCATCAAGACTTGGTCACTAGGTTGTGAACTACTACATGAGGAGAAATTCTTGTCATTTCTTTGTAGTTAAATGCAAAGGATTTTGAATTCTCCTTAAGGATTTTTGTGTATCTCTACTTCTTCAGGGGTTAGTGAAGAACCTAACTTCAATATTTTTGGGTCTTCCTCCATCCCATATTAATGTCAATCATTCCTTTGATCAAAGAGGCATTACCCTCTTCAAACTCAGGTGGGGCTAGAGGTAATTCTAATTCTCCCTCCTCTTCTATTTCATAAATTTCAGGCCTTCTAAGGAGGAAGGATCCATCGTGTGATCTCCAAAATAGGAGGAGAGTGAGGAATGAGAGAAAATCCTCTCTTATGGTGTTGGGATGTAAATCCATGTAGGCATTAAGATACCCTAAGATAGCTTCATCATTTTCACATAGTCTAGGTTGTAAGCTCATTCTCGGCCTCAACATATGCCAATATTGGGTTTGTTGGTACTTTGTGCACTAAGGGTTCTACACAAACCAAAACTGTGAAGTTGTTTTCTTCTAACTCCTTTCTTGAAAAAAGTGAGAAGCGAGAGGTGGCTATGGAATCTTGTGAGAAGGTTTTGTTCTCATGGAATGGATTTAATTGAGATGAAGTCAAAACCCTTTTGTCAAATTAAGCACCACAATTTTGTAGAGTTGTAGGTGTTCTTCCCTAGTCTCATATACTAAAACTTGATTTGTGACTAGTTACGAATCACCCAACACTCTAATGTTACAAGCACCAATCCTTTTGGCTACTATGAGACCAAAAAGAGAGCCTCATATTCTTACACCATTATTTGTGCATTTGAAATCTAATTTGAAGGAAAAAGCATGACCTTCCCTTCCGGAGAAGTGAGGATCACACCTACCCCAACACCAAAGTGGCACTTTTCTCCATCAAAGTGAAGTCCAACCAACATTTTTGGGAAGATTGAATGTTGGATCATTCTTTGTATCCTCTTCCTTTACTTTTATAACTTCCACCATGCAAATCCCATCAGCTGGAAGAGAGATCCGAGTCCCAGGGGCATGTCCTATGCCCATGGAATCAAATGGAAGGAGAATAGGTAAATCATTCTCCAATATCTCAAATATTTGTTGTGGTTTCTATTGACACTATCTCTATGACAAATAGTTTCATCCTTGACCACAAGAATCCCTCGATCAAGCCAGTAGTTTCTAATTTTGTTGTAGGAATTAGTTTTGTTTCGGGTGTTGAGCTAGTTGGTTTGTTTAACTAGTTTGCAGGGAGCTCAAACTCAGAATGAACCCCCAATCTCTTCTTCATATTAGCTAGGTGTATGTCAAAGGGTTTTGGGTCACCTTGTGCTATGAAGACCTTCCTAAGTGTAGGAATCTTACTTCTTGAAACAAAGTGAGGGAATCACCTTCATGTGATGTATCCAAGGATGATCGAGGATCATATTATAGTTGGTTTCTTATCTATAATATAAAACTCTGTGAGAACCATCTTGGGTCCTAGGGTGACTGGAAACACTATGGTTCTAATTGATGTTTCTTTGAGGCTATCATAACCTCTCAATGTGTTTCTCATTGAAGAGTAATTGGTTTCTCCATAACCTAACTTCTAGAAAAAAAAGGGGACTATGTTGATTACTTCCCCATCATCAATCATCACACACTTTACATAGTTATTGTAAATCCAAACTTGTAAATACAAGGCCATATCACCTCTATGTGTTATTTCAACATCTATGGGCATCTTACTTGATATCAAATACAAATCTGACATCTCTTTCTGGCTTCCTGGGAGGATAGACATCAAATTCTATATGGTTTATATCTACACCTCTAGAGGAGGAGTGACATTAATCAAATGTCCAAGACCCAATGCTTCTAATAAAGCAGCTCTATGAGTAGGGGAGTTTCTTCAACAAATCCAAGAAGGAGATGTGAGAAAAGGTCTTTGTTAGGTCATTGATCAAGTCATAAGCCCCTACTATTTTAAGCATCTCACGAATATCATCCGAATATAGATGGTAAATTGGAATAGGCTATGAAGAATAATCTCTAGTTCTAGTGGCAACATTTATCTAGGGCTCAATCTCTAGCTCTATAAGGCCCACTATCTTGGTTTACTGATGCCATCCAACGGAGGTGCCATGATGGGTTTGATGAAGTTGAAGCTTCATGATCATTACTTTCCCACCATGATACCCTTGTTTGATCCATTGGGGTCTAGCTTACCATTATTGGGATGTGTTGGGAGAGGATCATTGAAGATCCTTGAGTGGGACATTTTGGGGGACACAGGCCCCATGCAAGTGTTTTGAGTAGGCACGTAGGATTTTCCAAAAACATGTCAATAAAGAGTTGTCTTTGGTCTTTGGGTAAGCATTGTAAAAACTTGTTACAATCCCGAAGGTTCGACATCATGTCCTCAGACCCTATGGAAACCACAATATAAGTAGGATCATAATCCCAAGGTCTTTGGTTTGTGTTTTTTGTGGCCCAAAGTTCTATTATTGTTTAGCTATTGGTTATTATAGTTGAAATTTGGAGGTCATTTCCCTTGATTTGAAATTGATTCGGGTACCCACTTGATATCTTGGCTAGGGCCTTGAGCCTCGAATTTGTTGTTGTTGTTGTTTTTTTTTGTTTTTGATGGATGATTGAAGTCCACTACATTAATCATGGGAGAAAAATTGTTACTCCTTTGATTGTTACCATTATTATTGTTGTTAGCATTATTTGTATTTGGGGTATTAACAATGTTGGGTTTCTTTGTTTGATCGGTAACACCATCAGTTGTAACACCATGATTTTTATTGAGGACCTTAGGTCCTTGGTTGTTATTTGTATTGTTTGGGTAACTTGAGTTACCTTGATTGGGAGTGATCAACCTCCCATGTTAGAGTCATAGGTCTTGCGACCATTGTCTATTTTGCTTGATCTATCCAAGAGCACCCTCTAACACCTCTTCATAGCTTCTAAGTGGGAACTTTTGGACCTCCTCCTTTGTTTCCTAGTTAAGAGAATGAAGGAATAAGTCATAAATCTCTATTTGATCCATATTAGGAGTGTTTGCTGAAGAGTAGAGGACTTTCCGCCATCTCTAGATGAAATGTGTGACAACTCATTATGCTTTTGTTTTATGTGTAGGAATTCCTAATTCCTGTCCTTAGAAATTTATTCATGTCAAAAGCTTTAATAAACTCAGACACGAGTTGTTTGAAAGAGTGTATCAAAGCCTCCGAGTATCTTGTAATACCAATCAAGAGCAATACCTTCTAAATTCTTAGGGAAGATCTTTGTAATGACTACATCCCATGGGAGTAGCTCTTGAATGGAAGTCACATATGCCTTAATGTGTGCATTTGGATCTCCCTCCCCTTTAAATTTTGGAAGGTTTGGTAGAGGCCTTGGGAGCATGACACTCTATATATGGAAAAGTTCAAGGGGATCCTTGAGATATTCTGAGTAGGTACCTACCGCATGTAGGACTCGACCATTGATGATCCTTGTTGGGGAGGTGGAGGTGGAATTGGTTGTTGGTATGGTGTAACATATACATTTGTTGGGGCATAAGGAATCCCATATGGCTAACCATATGGGTAAGAGTACATGTCCCCATGTGGTGACTTAGAATACATGTGTACGTAGGGGGAACATTATTTTGGTATGGATTTAGAGGCACAAAGCTAGGAACATTACATTTCTAGTTGGTATGGCATTTTTAGAACACACTTCAGCTGGTGCATGTTGTGGATATCTATATGTAGCATGGGGGGCATACCCAAGGTGCCTGACCCAGTGAGAAGATCCCCAGGGATAGGAGACCATGTAAACTAGAGGATTTGGTGCAGTAGGCACTTGTCCATAGTTCTGCGATGATGGTGAATCTTCCCTTGCCCAACATATGAAGCATTAGCTACTTGGGCAAGTTCTAATTCCTAACCTTTTCCACCAATGTCGAGATGACCTCGGTGATGATGGCATGGTGTTTTGTTTTGGCGTATGTTGTTGAACCTTTATAGGTTGTTGAGGAGTGTGATATCCTACTATAAATTGTTCATTTTTTTTCCACCCCTCTTTAGGAGCATTTTCTGTTATGGGAGGGGTAGTGGTGTTGTTTTGAAGAAAGACATCTACATGTCCTTACACCCTATCTAAAGGTTGAGTTCATATTTTGGAAGCATTGTTCACTTTTGGCGTAACACACTAAATACTCCTCATCTAAAAATGGGAGTTGATTAGACTGCATATTGATTGGTTGTCTAAACAAAACCCAAGGAGATGAGCTTGACTCTCCAGTAAAATTCATGTTATTAGAGCTTGAAAGTTTAGGATGTTGTGTGTGTGTAAGTTGGTCAATTTCCTTGATCCTAACCGAGGATCCATTGTTGGTCCCCTAAGGAGGAGGAGTTTGAGAGGCATGCAAATGGGTTGAGTAATTTTCTGCCCATGTAGATAGCAAGGGTGATTGTTGTTGTCTTCCCATTTGATAGTAGTATGCCTCTAGACCCAAAATGGGTCAGCCATATCCATCATATCCCAACATATTCGGGGGTATATAAATACCCACAAAATAATGGGAGAGAGGAAAAGTGGATGAAGAAGATGGAAATGAAAAGAGACTAGCTCTTCACGTCGGGTTCACCAATTTGTACAGATGAAAATTGACACATGACCTTCACCTACACTCGACTCCTGAGGTCATGCCAAGGCAACCATGTGGAAGTATGGATGGATAAATGATAGTGAAATGTGGTGGTGGGAGAAAGTGTGTGTAAATGGTATGGATAGGTTGTCAAGGCAATATGATGTCTTCAACTCACAATAATGGGATCTTCTCATCAAGTGCAAATGAAAGCCTATCTAACCTAGATGGGTCGAATGGATGGATTAGAAAGGATGAAACACAAAGAATCCAATCAATATCAAGCTCTATGTATATCCTCTCTACCAGTTGTGGAATTCATGGGAAACCAATGTGAGCCTCATAAATATGTCCAGACAGGTCATGGAACAAGTGAGAAAGGCTTGGTTTCAATAAAATCTAGATCCGGTTGGTGAGAGTGGTCAAAATGTGAGGGCTCGGTGAGCTTC
The DNA here is from genome assembly GCA_018340775.1 of Taxus wallichiana var. yunnanensis. Classification (NCBI taxonomy): domain Eukaryota; kingdom Viridiplantae; phylum Streptophyta; class Pinopsida; order Cupressales; family Taxaceae; genus Taxus; species Taxus wallichiana. Next base: position 597,923,231 of record CM031237.1, on the reverse strand, counting down.
CTCATTTAGAATGTTCAATTATGATATGATATCGGGTGGTAATGGTGATGTATGGAAAACCAATGTGTGCAGACTCATGTCGATGTCGTTAAATAAGCTCTAGTGCATTTGGTTGTGGGACTATAGGATCACTACCAAATGTTCTTGGTTATGGGGTCCTTATATGGTCATGTGAATGATCAAACTTTGTTTCCAACTATCCAATACTCATAATATTTTTCAGCTTCTACGTTTAAGACAAGGAGTTGTGTGATTTCTCGAAATATCTCACTGGTGTTCTAGCAACTTGTATGTGTAATCTTGTATCTATATCGGTAAAAAGGTCTCCTTGCATCCGGTTGTGGAACTAATGGGTCACAACCAAATGTTTGTTCTCGTTCGGGTCCGTTTATAGTCATATGGGCATTTTGCATCTTGATTTTTTTGTTGATGGTCATGTGGATGTTTAAATATTTCAAGATAATCTATAGTTGGGTTGGTTTGACCAAAACTCATATGCTTTTTCATCCTCAATGTTTAACTCTCTTAATTGTTTAATGATTGTTTTGGATCTATGGTTGTTTGGAAGATGTGAATTCTAAGACCTTGATCTATGTCTACTAGTGCTATCAAAAGATTTGGTTGAGGTACTATTGGTTTGAATATGTAATCCTTGGATCTCTAGGGCTCGTAATTTTCATGTAAAGATGTAATTAAATTAATCTAGTGAAGAAAACTAATTAAACAAAGGAAATCTACACTATGTTTTTAGTATTTTCAAGATATAAACTGAATAAAGAAATAAAGGCAACTAATCTAATGAAAGTAAATATTTTTGGTTCTTTTTTATTATATTTTAAAAAAAAACTTCTAATCTAAATAAATAAATCTAATATAGACAATTAACCAAATGTAGTTAATTACATGTGCAATTGTGTTAATCTAAACCTAAAGCAATTAATTAATGAAACCTCTATAATAAAACTCTCAATCCTATGCCTTAGAGGCACGAGAAGAAATCAAAGCTTAAAAGAAGCTTCGCTTCCCCATCAACTTCTCCAAAATGATAAAGAGATATCTTATAGAGGATTTTAATACTGATATGATCTATTGTAATTACTTGATGATTGCAACAATAAAATACTTTCTCTACTCTATTTGATATGAATAATTTGAATGAATATGATTCAAAATTGACAAATTTGCAGAAATGAAGGAAAAAAATAAAAATCCAACCTAGAATACAAAATAGTGGTAATCCAGTTGGGTGATACTTGGTCCCCTCAGTTATCCTTTCAGTTCCTCGTGTCCATGTGAGTCCAAAGGTTGGGAATGCAATGACAACAATAGAAGGAAAGCTGCTGAGCAATGGGCAACTTAGATTGGTAGTTTGAAACAATGCAAGTGGAAGAAAGATAACACAATAGAACTGAGATTGGCTATGTAGTTTCTAGTAGGAAAGAATGTAGTTTAACAATTGCAAGGATGCACAAAATAATTCTCCAGCCATTTGCTTGAAAACAAGTGATCAATTTATAGAAAGTTAGTTGTAGAGTGCACAAGCACACTTGACATAAATGAGATTTCAAATCATCACATGAAGATGTAGTTAACTATGCAATCAACAATCATAAGTGAAAGAGGAGTTAAGCATGAACAAATCAAGCCTAAATTTAGGAAATTTGACTGAGAAATGCATCCAAAAACTGAACTGGAGTTGAGTTACATGCGTACAAAAGCATGAGTGAACATTCTAGAAAATGTGCATAGAACCACCACCCGCACACGCAGTGTGGTGACTACAAGATCATCGCACTACTTAGGGTGGTGGTTACAAAACCATCACCTTTCCTACGTGGTGGTTACAAAACCATCACCCAAGAAGGGAAACAATTTTGACACTAAAGGTCAAAACTAGCCTAAAACAAAGTGAAAAGCTAGGAAAAATAATGTAGAGGCTAAGTAAGTTAATCTAGGCTACAAATATAAGTTGCAAGTGGGTTTAAGAGCTTGAACACCTTCTAAAAAGATATGAATCATCATGAGGGACCTTTTGTAACGTTCACCGTGCAGGGATCTCTTCATCCACAAATAATGAAGTCTTAGGCTCGGATTGCACATCCTATATAAGTTTTTTACAAAGTGTGTTTCCTCTCACAAGCTTAATGGATTTTATATTCACATCATACTCCATGATTTTAGTCACCCATCTTTCTCTTTTTTCGCTGATTTTTGCTCCCATGATGGAGTCCCTTACAACGAGACCTTGATATGATTTGTGGCAAGTATACTTTTGAAATTATTTAGAGCATGCATGATGGCGAATAATTTTTTCTCTATGTGACTGTATTTCAACTCATAATCCTTTATTTTTTGACTGAAGAAAGCCACTGGCTGCTCCAATGCTTGTTCATTTTCTTATGTAAAGACAACAACAACACTCACATCAGCTCCATAAGCATAAAGGATGAAATCCTTTGAATAACTTGGTTGATGAGTGTTGGTGCGCAAGAAATTTCTTGCTTGATTTTGTTGTAGCTATCTTTTCCTTCTGCTGTACACTTAAAGAGTATTTCCTTCTTGAGCATTAGGGTGATGGGCCTAACCAATCCTACAAATTTAAGATTGAATCTCCTAAATTTTTTTATTTTTCCTACGAATGACTGTAATGATTTCTTGTGCGCTAGCACATAGAGATAGAGGATGATAGAAACACACTCAAGATCAATGAAAATGCCATCCTTTGAGACCTAATGGCCCAAAATTTTGCCTTGCACAACAAAAAAAATTTGAATTTATTGGGGTTGAGAGACACCCCAAATTCTCTACATATTTCAAATACTTTCTCCGGATGTGTCATATGATCCACACTCTTTTTTGAGAAGATAGTTATGTCATCCAAGTAAACCAGGACAAACTAGTTTATATAACCTTTAAAGGAAATGTCCATGGCTCATTGGAATGTTACGCTTGTATTTGACAGACTAAAAGACATCTTATAATATGTGTATGTCCCCCATTTGGTTGTAAATGATGCCTTGAATTGATCCTCTTCCTTATCCATGATCTAATTGAAACTAGAATACCCATCCAACATGGAAAATATTTGTGTGCCAGCCACTATCTACAGAATCTACTCCATGGAAGGAAAAGGCTAATGATCCTTCAAGGATACCTTATTTAGATCTATAAAATAAATGCAAAGTCTGATTTGACTGTTATTTTTGCACACTGGAACAAGATTCACGACCCAAGTAAAGTACTTGATGGGAAATATTATCTTTTCCTCAACGAGTTTAGAAACCTCTTTCCTCATGAGGGGCTCCATCCTTGGATTAACCCACCTCTACTTTTATCCGATGGGTTTGATGCAAGGATAAAGGTCAATGGAGTGTTGAGAAACACTTAGATCAAATCCTTTGAGCTCTTCATACTCCCATGAGAATATGGCACTGTATTTATAGCAAAAAGAGATGAAGGCCTTTTTTCATCATGCACACAATATTTTCCAAGTAGAAAATCCTTTCGTGTGTAATAGTGACTCAAATGCAATCTTCTTGAGCTGCACACATATTATTTTCTTCACCCTTAAAGTCATCATCCTGGGATGAACATTTTCTCAAGGTGACCATCCCTTTAGGAAAAATTATTTTTATTTAGTTGGATCACTTGCTCACCATTATTGTCATGCAAGTGAGCTTGCATGCTTGAAGATAACTCAACTTCATTATGAATGAACTAGAAAATTTACACATCATTGTTAATCACTTGCTAGCTAATTTCATTATCTGGAATATATGGTTTGATCACCATCTTGATGTGATGTGTGTTACCTTAGATAAAATCCTCGGTTGGCGAGAATTGTGAACCAAGCACGACCATTTGATCTACTTATTTTTTTAGCTTTCCGAGTCTTTGCATGCAAATTTAGAGCATCAAATCCCTCTAATAGGTCCCAAAATCTATGTTTATAATATTTGAAAAGCTTATTCTTTGATGTGCACTTGTTGACACTGGTGGATAACCAACTATGTATCCCCAAATATCTCAGTAGTGCCTTGACCTTTTTCTTATCAACAATTAGAATACCATGGATCAACGCTTCATATTCTCGCTACATTATTGGAGCATGCAAGTTGTATCATGTGAGTGAAGAATAATTTCTCATCTTTGGTAGAAATGAGAGAAACACCTACGTTTGTGCCATTTCTACTTTTGTATCCATCAAAATACATTTTCCACAAACCATAATTTTATTCATTTTGTTTGAGTGCACGTAGAAGCACAACTTATTATTCAAAGATGCAATAGGTATCAAGACCGGTTTTAAATCCTTTAATAAATTTAGGATAAAAATCAAATATGTGACACCTTTACGCCCACTCATATAACAATAAATCATGTATAGGAGGGGAAATAGGTTTCTTTTCTAAAACTGAAACTAGTTCTTGGCCTTCTTGGATTAGGAAATTGACTTAGAGAGGGGATGGGTCATATGACTCAACATGATATGAAAATATGAGCTTAGCTTGTATGGTAAACTATGTACCATACCCTGTTCTTAGTAACATATGAGACCAATTGGAAGACAAGTAGCCGCCTAATTTAGTAGTGAAATATCTCAATAGGAAAATGGAAAACAAAAGAGGTAAGTCAATTATTGGTACATCTTGAGTTATAGTGAGGATTGTACATGTATGGAGGGTTAACTCAAGATCCTTGATATCTCCTAGAGTAGTATTAGTTGAACCGTCAAGTTGTAAGACTCCTTTGGACATAGGGCTGTACTTGAGACCTAGGACATCAATAATTTTCTTTGGCATAACAGAAGTACTATCCCTTGAATCAATCATACAATTTTACACAAGGTATTTACCTACCATCAAAGAAATATGGGATTTTGACAAACTTTCTTACTTGCTTCTCCTCTACTTGAAATATTTTGACAATAGTTTGAGGTTTTTGGATAACTAGATCAACACACGGGAGTTGTGCTAGAGCTTCATGCAATAGGTCACGCTCCCACATTGTGACATTTACATTTATCTTCTTCATCCGGTCCACAATGTTGAATGGAATGCCCAAATACTTGTGAATTTGAGGAAAAACATTATATTTTCTTGATTGTTCAGTGCAAAGATAGAAGATTTGGGTTGTATAGAGGCTTGACCTACCAAAGGATGGGTGCACACCACTTTTATCTTGAGTATTGCATGGAACCTCATGCGAGAGAAAATTGTGTGCAAGAAATGTTGGGTGCTTGAACATATTTTGATGATTGAAGGTGAAATACATTAATTTGGCTTACAAAAGTTGAACGCCGCATGCCGAAATCTAGCATTCTCTTTTTGTACCTTATGTTATCAGCAACATGTGCATGATGCCTATTTGAGATATTAATAGCTTGATTCATTACACAAAAATCCTTGGCACTAAATAGCATAGGATTAGATCCGTAAATAACTTCCGTCATTTCTTGATTTCTAGGTTTGCACGCGCTAGTGGAAGGCTCAATGTTTGAATCATATTGAATTATATAAGCTGTTGCGCGCGTAAGGAATTGGAACAACTATCTTGGATACGAGGCATGTTGCAAGGAAAAAACCATTCTAAATCTTAAGCCATGTTGTTTTATAGTGGGAATAGTGCTTAGATTGTCTTTGGGTGCTAGAAGCGATTACGTAGGAGAAATTGTTTGGAATGGGAGGTGATCATTAACATGCCATATGCCATTCTCGCTGTTCTATGCATATATCTGATTTTAATATTGATTTCTAAAGGGATGATGGCCTTGGTTATACCCTTGATTGACACTATTATTGAAGGCTTGTACCTGCTGATTTTCTAAAGATATGACTTTGTTCGAAAAATTTATAGTGAGGGCCTTCATTTCATCATCCTCCTTCTGCTACACGGGAGAGAAAGATATGGAAGCAATGGGTTGATCAATTTGCTTGGGAATATGGTAATGGAAGGATGAAACACTTGAGGCATTTATGGGAACAAGGGCACGAGCAGGTCTAGGAGCTAACTTTCCTTCTTGAATTAGATACTTCTCAACCTTAATAGCTAATGCATAGGCCCTAAAGTATTGCGCCCCCATGGATTGGATCATGCCAACAATGATAATTTAAACCCCTTTAAAAAGGGATTACCTTTTAGAGTTGGGATTCTGGCGCTAGAATCTTCTCCCACATTTTCTGAAATTTGAAGTTGAAGTCTACCATGAGCTCATTGGGAGCCCTCTTTATGGTTTTCAATTGTTCAAGCGAGAGAGATGTCTTCCTTTTCTCCAAATTGATTGAAAGGGATACCCCTAGTTGATTCCAATTTTGAATTAACCCTACTATCAAACTCTTAAACCATTGCAAAGATCTCCCTTTGAATGAAGAGGCTAATAGCCTAACAACCACATCTTGTTCAATAACTTGGTGGATGACGCAAACATTAGCAATGTCCTGTATGTGGTCACTAGAGTAGTATGGTTTTCCTCAGTGAAGAACAATATACTATTAAGTGTCGATGCTGAAATATGATTTTTGACATTAAGAGAAAGAGGACTACTACCAATAAAATTGACAAATCCCTGATTTTCTTGTGGTGCCACCATGATGATAGGACCAAGATTTCCGAGAAGGCTATAAGGAAGGCCTACTAGGAGGTGGTGTTAAAATTGCATGATGCACTTGAGATGGAGATGCAAAAGTAGTCACTCTACTACATTTTCTTCTTGGATAAATCTAGAGGTACTCACAATATTCTTCAGCTACGACACTTTATATGGTATGCAATCTTCTCATGAAAGGTGCATAGACTACTAAAAACAATATCTATGAGAGTTGGGAGTCGCCGGATGTATTGAAACAAGCCTATAAAGGTTGGAAAAACTTAGTCACACGCCAAAAATTAACAATGATTAAATTTAAGATTTCAATACTTTATCCCACCTTGTGTGCCAAAAACCATTGGAGCTCAAAATTGCACCCATCCCAGATTATGATGAACTGGGGATTTGAGGCAACATAGGACTATCTCCAAGTTGTGGGACCTTGCAAAATTGAGATAGACCTATAGATAAGGCTTGTTCCTCTACCTATTTCTACCGCTAAAAATACTCCTATGAAGGGAAATGCATCTACCTATCACTACTCTAAGATTCCAAGGGACTAGGGTTAGAAGGATATGTATGGAAAAAGAAAAAATAAGCTAAAGGAGGCGATATCACCGTAAGGAGGGGGATGAACACAATTAGCTTTAAGAGAAGATGATGAGAGTGCGAAAAAAATAATAGAGACTTGTATCACAACATGAACACACTCACACACTTATTTTCATGAGTAAAAATAAGAAAAGGAACTCGTAAGGGATGTGAGAAATTACAACAAATAGAAAATGTAAAATAAAAGCAATAAAAATGAGCCAAGGAAGAGAATAACCACAAAATACGATTCTATTACTTCTAGAAAATGTGTCTTCGATTACAATCATGAATGAGGTGATATCGACATGAAAAGTTCCATATATAAAGGCCTTTAACTTAAAATATTAAGGAGCAGAGATCTTAGAAAACTAAAGGGATCTAACCTTTTTCAACGTGCCTTGATATGATATTTATAGAAGTAGAAGGAGAGAAGAGGAGGAGAAAGAAGAGGGAATTTTGAATTTTAAAGTTCAACCGAAACATCAAGTAAAAACTACCTACAAATCTACTCGTAATGTTGTCGATGCACCTCCCCATGTTTGTTTAGCTTGTAGAAGAAGGAAGAAGGGAAAATAAGATCAAATATGGATGGTTGGGTCAACTAGACCTATGCATTAATGAATGGAACACGTTTAACTAATTATCTCTTATCAAATCCCACCAAAATCATATTTTGAATGGTCCAATGTGTATTCCATGTCAGTAGATTTCCAACAAGACAAACCGTGTATAAATATGAGCCTTGCAACAAAATTTATGACGATATGAAGTCTACAAAGGTGAAATTTGCACACATAATGACATGTGGCGCACACTCGATTCGCTGAAGAATCAACCAACTATTCATTTATTTTGTATTTTTTCCACGTGTTGCACAATGGTTTGTCGTAAAGTTTCAAGACCCAATTAGCGCACTTTGGTAGGTTGTGTGTTGCACACTCAATTATGACAGGTGGTGACATAACACAAGTGATCAGCGAGGAAGAATGTACAAAGCACATGAAAGGGGAAAGTGAAGGATGGGCGTGCGTAGGTAACATGTGTGAAATAAATGGATGCATAACTATAGGATACAATTATGCAAGTGAGGCATAAAAATCTAAATGAGATTTCTTGGTGATAGGAGAGAAGGGGTGCACAAAGAAAGCCAAGAAAGAAGTGTACAATGCATAAAGCAAGGGAAAGATACACTAGGGAAGAATGCGGAAGATTTCATACCCGTTAAGAACTATCCTTGGTTATTTTATAATTTCTAGATGTAGGTGAATGTGTGTGTGTGATTATCATGTTTGACTTGATTGAGGTGTAAACTTACTTCTTGTTTAATCATATACTTTTGTGCTAATCGTCATTTCTGCAATCGTGTGTAGTTGATTAACCTTATGAAACTTGCATGGTAGATTAAAAAGATGAAACCCTTGTTGGAAAACAAAGGTATAGTTGTCAGGATTATATTTAAAATGTTATTTTGAAAACCTTATAAGGCATTATACAAATGTTGATGGGTTTGTAACGCTTATTGAATCTGTCCTAATGATAGAGAAAATGTACATATGCATATAAGTATGTACAAAAGTACATACACATATACATCTATACAAATATTATTTATTAAAAAAATAATAGATATAAAAGTTGATTTGATGTATATATGTATCTATGGATATATATATACACATATACATATATGTATATGTATGTATGTATATATATATATATATATATATATATATATATATTTTATATTACTTTGGCTTATGTTTATACCTAAACAACAACCATAATGGTCGATCCATATGCTACAAGAAATGCAATTTTTATAGTGTAAAGGGTAGGGGTCACTAGTTTGATCGAGCCCCACCCGAGCTCCAACCAAGCTGTTAAGATCCACCACCTATGCTAACATTTGTTAAGTGGAAGATAACACATCGTAGGCTGTGCTGGAAAGTGGTAGATAGGGTTGGAAATTGGGATGGATCCTAATTAGTTGGATGTGTCTAACCACCCAAACATGGGGCTGATATTTCAGGGAAGTTTGGGGTGGACACACAAAATATGGTAGAAAATTTAGCAGGGACTAAGGGGAAGTTAGAGAGAATGTGTACCATTTGCATTGAATGAAAAATTAATGAGGCTCCACCTGGGAGAAGTGGGAAGCTTCTCGAGGAAGCCACCACCGAGCTAAGTGGTTAATTGGTTTTACATTTTTTTATTTTAGTATTTTTGTTCCTCCATGCGAGCTTTGCATGCAAGTTTATTTTGATATTTTTGGGCATCATGTTGGAATCTGCATGTGAAATCATAACTCTAGTTTGTTAAGGATATTATATAGTTGATGATCATGGGTTTTATTGAGCTCCCCGTGTCAATTCATGATTATTATTCTGTCTAGTTTTATGCAACAGACTTGGAGGATTTATAAGGAAAGAAGAAAGTAGATTCAACCTTCTTCAAGCATATTTCAGGCATGGAATCACCTCTTTCTCATCTTTATCATTTTTAACATTAAAATATTTTAATGGAAATGGAGAAAGTTTGTGTTTCTTCTGTATTATCGTTTCTCCTTCATGGGTAAGGTTCATTTTGTTATCCAAGTCATGGTTGAATAAATGTTGACTTGATGGCTCTACCTGTGATTGTATAAGCTTTTGAATGCATATATGTTATTCCATTTTTCTCACAATCGAGCTATATACAGACTATATGTTAAAAACATGTTAATGTTATGATAATGATTCTAGGTGATACCCAGATCATAAAGGAATGATTGTAGGGTATTATGGGGTTTTAATAAACTCATGGCTTTTCTTTTGATGGCTTATTCATTCACCAGTTTAAACAAGCATTTTCATGTTACTCTATGCATTATATGGGAACTTGGGTTCATTTATAATGGCTATTCAAACACCCTTTCATGGTGGGGTTGATGTATTGTCTGGTGTATGCTGTTATGGAAGTCTGTGAGGTTCGAGCATGAAATCGAAATCTTGTATCTTATCATTGTATGGTCTCTTTTCTTTATCATGGTCATTCTTGATAGTATAGACTATATGTTGATCATTTTTCATTTTCCCTTTCTTGTTTGGTGTTTTGAACTGATGTATAGGTTGTGCAATCGATCTTGTATATGCTAAAAATGAGCTTAAGCTCATATACATGTAGCCTATCGTTAATGACACTGTTATGTGGTTTTGGGTTTGTGCCATTGTTATTGTCCATTATGGATGAGCTATTTCACTAGTTGATATAAATCTAGGATGGCTCGTCCATCCTAAATGTTTCATTTAATTTTTTTAGACCAGCTAGTGGTCAAGGCACCTTGCATTTGGATTATCTCCCTATATATTGAGAGGTTTAATTTTTTCAGACCATTACATGGTCAATAGAGATTGTGCATAGAATATATCACCGAATGGTGAAGAGATGTGATCTCTATTATATACAGGGTCACTATTTTCTTCCTTAGACCACTCTGTGGTTGATGCAACTGTGTTTTACCTTTCACCGTATGGGTGATGGATTATGGGTTCGATTTACCTTGGTTTGAATATGTGATTGTATTTTAGTGAAGTTAAGGTTATTTTACGAAGTTAAGGTAATTGTGGGATGTAAGTACATTGTTTAATAAAATATTATTATTAAACAAATGTTTATATTATTATATCCTTTTGAAGAATAATGTATTCTTTTATCAAAGTTTAATATTATTTCATTAATGATTATGATAATAATATTAAATTATTAAGTTGTATAATTTAAATATTATCTTAATGAAATATAATCTTAATAATATTATTATATTCTACTTTCTTTAATCAGTTATGTAATACCTGAATGATAAAATGAGTGGGATTGTATGACTGTATCTGATTCGTAATTATTATTATACGAAAAATATATAAACATATATGTATGTTTTTATTATAAAATACTTGATTGATATTTTATATAACCCTTATGGGTATAAAAGACATAGTGGATGTTTTGTAATTTGAATGATAATTGTTATTCCTTAGCAATCTGAATTATCTTGTTATTGATTTGTGTTGGAAAATCAATTGTTTCTTTATGGATTATGAAAGAAATAAAAAGGAGAAAAGTTATGTTGTATCCTTTATGATTTTTAGATTATGTGGATTATGTTTCATTGAAATATTTATGTGCTTTGAATGGTAAAGATAAGATGGTAGAATTTTTCATGCTAGTTATTTTGAACTAACAGATTACCTAAATTTTTTACATATGGAGAATTTTAGATCTTATCTAGCGGATGATTTGCCATGACTATGTTGAATTTTTATTGCATGATTAAAAAAATGTTTTCTTATTTAACTCACAAAGCAAGCTTGTGCTTTTCTAATCAAATTGTTGAAGGCATTAAGACCTCTCGATTTTGTATCAATTTTTGAAAATAATAATTAAGACCTCTAATTAATAATGATATTAATTCAAGTTTGAATATTTCGTAATATTTCTCTTGGCTATTTATAACATTTATTTAGATTTGTGTACCCGTTAATATGTTAATGAAAAATACAACCATCTATTGCCATCTTCTCTCACATGATTTTGGGTTTTTAAAGGGGTGGTTAAGAAGTGGTTTGGGGAAGCAAAGATCATCATTTTCAATCAACACAAGCAATTTAGTCACAACAGTGATACAATGGGTGAAGTTCCTTTCCAAATCGAACCCACCTGCGACCCTTCCTGGAAGGATAATATAACTTTATGGAATTTTTGTAGTTGGGAGGGGTTTCTAACCTTATAGAGAGGATTCAAGGACATGATCAGAATATTTCCTAAATTTTTCCACTAAATGGAAGAAGAGGATGGTGAAATATGGAGGACATGACATTCAAATCATAGAGGAACTTATTACAGAGGTAACTGGTCTTAGCTTGGATGGTAGTAGATTCTTCAACAAAATAATTGACAAGAACACAAAGGCAAATTTTTTTCTTGAAGTGAGCGAAGAGTCAAGTTTGTCAATGTGGGCATTAAGGTAAAATCCATCCCAACACCCTTTGATGAGCTTGCCAAGATGATGGTCTAGTTTATCACACTTGAAGGAAGGTATATTACGGTTCCCATTAAGCATTTGGTTTTTTTGAATCATTTCCGTAGGAACCTATAGGTCTGTTTTCCTCACTACATCCTCAATTCTATGGAACACTCCATTTTAGAGTTTAAAAACCACGTATGAGCCAATCCTCTCTATTAGGGAATCATTTTCCTCCTTCACTACCATTGTCTCACCCATCACCCCACCATTCCTTTAACCCCCGCCATTCCGTCCACCCCTCTAAATTCTGATCCTGCCATTAACCCCATCACCATTTCTTCTAAGCGAGAGAAAATTCCGTCCAAGAACCCATCTTATCCTAGTAATCACCCTTTTCCCTCCAACTGAGTACTTCGTAGGAGTAAGGAAATCAAACTTCCTAGAATCTCCTTCACATTAGCAGCACATGGCCTAGTGGCTCTACTCAGAAAATAATGAGGAACTTCAGAAAGAATTGATAACATGGAAAAGGAGATGGAAATTTTAAAAAGATACATTAAACAATTGTCAAAGTAAAAGGGTGAAATGCATTTGGATGAGGATTCGAATTTGGTGAAGGTCAAGTCAATGAAATTTACAAAAATCTAAACTCTCTAGATAATAGATTGGGGAATTCAAAGGATATGCATGATTGCAACATTTATTCCCTCAAGGCTATCTATGATTTCATAGAGTAGCATGTTAAGAGTGTCTTCATGCTTAGTGATATTCCTGCTGCTATTTGGGAGGAGGACTCAAAGTGTGACAAGGTTTTTTCTTAGCTGGATAAAACTTATCCCTCTCAAATCGTGCCTTGGCTCTCTTTAGTTTAATATAGTTAGCAAGGGACAAGATTGATAGAGCATCAAAGAAGTAATTTTTTGTGTGAATGCCTAGTTTTTGTTTTTTCATTGCTTTTTACGCTTTTGTCTCCTTTGTGTATTTTCCTTTTAACTACAATGACTACAACAAGGCTTCATTGTATTATATGAATGTTGATCAGTTTTTTATGCTTTCATTGGATTATCTGGATTTTGATCCTTTATGTAATAGTGTATAGTCCCTTAAAAAATATTTTCCATTGATAAAAAATATGTTAATGATATTGAATTAAACACCCCTGCTCATGATAGTTACTATTATCAAATTGAACTATGAATATGTGGGAATAATATATTTTGTGTGATGGCTTTAATATTTGTATTGCACTAAAATATATAAAATGGATATAAGATACAATCTATTAAATTAAATAACTAAGGTTGTTATTTTATATATTGTATGATGGACTATTAAATGATGAATAATGAGTAGAGATTATATAATCATTATGGATATGAACAAATGTATTATATGCAGTTGTTGAAGTTTAATAGTTATTCCTAAGTATGAAAACCTTGTTGATGTTGATGATTGTACACATTCAATGACAAGTTTTATAGTTGTGTACTTAAGCAAATATAATGACAATGTCGTAATTTTGATGAATTAAGGACTACATAATTAATGCATCTTGCTACGTGTTATCCTACAAAATTGACAAGGGAAATTTGTAGGTAACCATACCGAAAATTTTGTTTTGGCCCCAAGGAAGTTTGACAACGTTCGAAGAAGCCCAAATTCCCTTATGAAAATCAAGTTTTAAGGACTTAGCCATTTTTCAGTATTTTTGAGTTGGGCGCAAAAATTGTTGTGGAAACATTAAGAAAAGTGTGCCAAAGGCGTTGAGAAATTCCTGTCAACATGCTGAAAAGTGCGCTAAGGCGCTGAGAAGTTCCTGTTGACATGCTAAAAAGTGCACCCAAGGCAATGAGAAGTTCCTATCAACATGCTGAAAAGTGCGCCAAGGCGCTGAGAAGTCCTGTCGACATGCAGAAAAGTGTGCCAAGGCACTGAGAAAGTCCTGTGGACATGCTGAAAAGTGTGCCTAAGGCGCTGAGAAAGTCCTGTCGACATGCTGAAAAGTGTGCCCTTTTACATTGAAGAGTAGTTTCTTCCTGGGATCCATTGATATTTTTGTAAAATATTTAAAAAGCATGTTGGCATACACGATGACATCATCCATGTTGCACCATGGGATGTTGCCATCCAAAAACTTGCCCAAGTCAATTGTTGAATTTTTAGATATTTTCTAGATATTTTGTAAGTGGTTGGTTTGCTTTTGTCTTCTTTCCTCTTCTCCTTCTATAAATACTTGAATACTTGTATTCTGGGTGGACATTTTTTAGATGGAAAATAGAAGTGAGAAGAAAAGGATTTTTACTTTTGTAATGTAAGAAAACATTAATACAAATATTGAGACTTTGTGTTGAATACATGTGTTATGTGCATCAGACCTTTCTTATGTCAGATCTGTGTGTTTATTCTGTTAGATCTATCTCTACTTTTTTGTCATTTGCTCATCAATATTGCTTTGTTTGTTTATGCAAATAGGTTTGGCTCTGTTTACTACCAATCCCAAAACATAAACCCTCTGACCTTTCTGCTTTGGAATTCATTTCTTTTCTCCCTTTAGAACTATCCTATCTCCTCTCTTCCTCTCGTTCCTTTCTGCTCACAAATGAAATACCCCAACTGGGATGAGATCCCAAACCCCTGAAGGTAGAATATTGTAGGACTTGTGCAGATTCCTGCTGGTAGAATAGAAATAAACCAGTTTCACTTTGCTATCTCAAAGAGGGGCTATGCCCTGCACACTGTTGGCTTGTCTATCCATAGATCTGCCCTACCGATAGATTTTTAGACCAACATTTTTTGGCGACTCTACTGGGGATCGAACCAGATCTATGTGAGTGTTATGTCAGCTAAAAGACACTAACAGTTTTAAAGCTGTTGAGGTGACTAAGAAAATAGATAAAACTGTAAAAATCACTACCTGTTTGCAAATCTTAACTCTTTGTTTAAAATCTAATTTTTTTGCAAAAGTGATCCAAACTAAAAATTTTCTTAAGAGATCCATAGATCTGGACCAGTTAGAAACCTTTAGTTCGCTGAGTTTTTATAGAAACCCGTATATTTCCGTAGATATGAGATTCTGACAGTTTTACAAATATTTTCAAACCCTTGCAAAAAGTCAAATCTAAGATCTGAAAATCAGCTTACTAAGTTAACCATCATTTTATCCTCGCTAATCTTTGTCATTAAACTGCAATCGGTTTTCAAAAGAGGGATAAAATTAAATATTTAGAAAAGTACATGCTGCTGATTTTTGTCAGAAAAATCAGAAAATCAGCAAGTACAAACAAAAAGAGTTTTTAAATCTGCTCTAAAATCATTGCAGATCTGAAAAGATACATTGCGGGTGAGCCATTTACCCGTAGCAGAGATCCCATGGAGAAGTTGATCCTATTTTTGATCTACTTCAATGGCACAACTTCAAAGATTACACTAAGACGCTTCATGTCACTGAGTTCAGCTAATCGGTTAGCCAAGTGCCTCACCCTCTACGAAAGAACCATGTTTCACAAGGAGCCTCCACATCCCTTTGCAGTGCTCTATTACTCAGTGGAACTGCTCCCAGCTCGCATCCTCTTTCCAACTTTTCAAATGGCAGTACCATGGGGAAACGCTATGGGCCCTCTTACATTGCCACATCTAGTTCACGCACTCCCTCATGGAAACCACAAGAATTTCCCAAGATTTGATGGGAGTGGAAATCAAAGCATGGATTCACATATATCTGCATTTATTATGTCATGCAACATCCTAGATGTGACCCATGAAGACATGTCAGTACGCCTCTTTCTAGAGACCTTGCAAGGACCCACAACAGAATGGTTCCAACATTTACCGGCCGGATCTATCACCAGTTGGGCCACATTACAAACTACATTTGAAGATAGGTATAAGCCTTCAGAAGATGCATTTGCATTACTATCAAAGATCACTCACCTAAAGAAGGAAGTCAATGAAACCATGCATGATTTTATCACTCATTTCAATTCACTAATTAACCGTGTGCCACCTACCATGTTGCCAACACCAGAAAATCAAAAGTGTTTCTTTGTGAATGCCATGAGCTCAAGAGTAAGTTTCTTACTCTTACAAGAACAAATCACCACCTTACTTCTCACTCAAGCTGCGGCCATTCGGATAGAAGGAAATTTTCCTATATCCGCAAGTTGAAATGAGAGCCATCCAAGCCTAAAGCTTCAACTCCTTCTCAAGCCACTTCATCAGATCCATCATTCTAGAATATGGCGAATGACTTGCTCGTGTTGAAGAAGAAATTATCTCAAGCTTCTCCTAAAACTCCATACCAGGATATCCCATGGAGAAACTTCACTCCCAATAACACCCCACAAAGGCCATGTGTTTTCCTGCAGCTGCCCCATGGTTGGCACTTGAGGCTCCTCCGGTCAATGCCCTGGTCGAGATCGAAGAAGAGGAGAAAATTTATGAAGAACCTTCATCACAAGGTGAAGATGATCAAGATGTCGGTGAACCGACTGACGACTCTACAATCGGGTATATGGAATTTGAAGATGAGGAATCTGATGAAGAAGAGGGTACCCAAGGGTATGCAAGCAGATAGTCATATGTTGTTTTCACCCACTCACAAGGAAAAGAAGTAGAAGTTACTGCCAGGATACAAAAGAGAAGGTTGTGTCAAACACGCCTCCAACAATTGCTAAAAGAGGTAATCCTCTTCCTGCTCAACCTCCTATTAAGCCTTTTATGAAGAAATATTTTCCTCCCATCTCTCCTCCAAATCAGCCTTTTTCTATTTCCATAAAGACCAAGAACTCCCTGCCTACCATCGTGAAATGAAGGACTCATTCCCTCATCAACGCAACCCTTGGTCGGATTTGACATAATCGATCATGCTAAAAAGACTAAGATTCAAATGTCTGAGGTTGAATATCTCCAGCCAAACCCCGAGCACTCGTAAGATTTACCGAATATATTTAAAGCCAAGTTGCTCCCCTCTCCTATCTCCCTAAAAGGAATCCTTTCCACTCCTCTTGCATCTCGCATAAATGTTACCTCGAATTTCGCATCGTGAAAATTGAACCTTTTTATCTCTCCTTCCTAATCAACGGTAACAAACTAAGCAACTGCATAATTGATTCTAGGGCTTTCGATAATGTCATGCCGGCAAAGGTCACTCATGCTTTCGGCCTCACTCTTACTAAGCCTTTTGGTAGATGTTACTCCATGGAAACCAAACAGGTTCCATTAATTGGTCAAATCAAAGACGCACAGTTCACATTTGTAGCGTACCCAGAGAAAAGGGTAAAAATGACCATCCTCATTGCTGATATCCCAACAGCATATGGAATTCTACTAGGGAGAAGCTTCTACATAGAATTCAGTGGAGAGATTCATATGGACTGGTCCAAAGCCAAAATCCCTGTCAAAGGAGTAATGCAAACATTGGAGCCTGAATCACAAAAGAAGTACCTGGTCACCAATTCTGACAACCCCAAAGCCCAAATCCTCTTCAAATCATCAGGGATGGGGAACTACTTCTTATCCAATGAGTTCGATAAGATAGAAATTCTCATCCGTAAGGAGGACCTTAACAAGATATGGACACTGTAGTTTGATGGCAGTTGTGTAGTGAGTGGATGTGGCGCTGGAGCTGTCCTAATATCTCTTGAAGAGGAGATTTTTCTCCTTTCTTTTAAATTGTAGTTTTTCAATACAAACAATACTGCTGAGTATGAATATTTGTTACTCGGTATGCAAGCTGCAAAGGAAAGAGGAATCAAGAACCTAAAAGTACAAGGTGATGCCGAATTGATCATCAACTAGGTAAAAGGGGTGTACCAAGTGAAAAATGACAGACTCAGGCACTACCGCAATGTAGTATGGGACAACATTGAGGAATTTGACACTTTCTCAATAAAAGCCATTCCAAGAGCTCAAAATGACATGGCCAATTCATTGGCCATCTCAGCATCCCTTATGCTCCCTCACCTAGGGTTGAAAAAGACACACATACCATTAAGGTAGTCTTCTGCCCAAGCGTGCTGTATAAATTCTCAAAGACTGCAAGTATTCAACGATGACAACTAGCTTATTTCCTTTCTAGAGAAAGCAAAAATTTCAATGAGCTTAATTTTGAAGGATCTACTTCTGCATGCCGTGAATCACTGGTCAAATAAATGAATCAAAAGAAGGTGATGACATATGCCATCTCAAGGGAAATAAGATTCCAAAGGGTTTAGTCTCTCTAGAACGATTGTTTGACAAACATGATCATTTTTTCAAGAAGAAGTGACAAGATGATCCTAACTCCTCTCCAGAGACCGAATCGGTCAACCTGGGTACTGTAGAAGATCCGCAGTTTGTGAACATCGGGAAATGTTGTACACCAAGAAAAGTGGAAGTTTGTCAAATTGTTGAAGAAATATATGGACGTATTGGCATGGTCTTATGCCAATCTAAAGTCTTTCAAGCCTAAGGATGTTCAACATGACATCCCGTTAAAAGATGATGTCAAACCCTTTCACTAGAAACAAAGGCATTATAATCCCAAGATCTACCATCCGGGTGGAAATATAAGATGCTGGATGCGAGGATTATCTTTCCTATCCATCTAGTACCTGGGTCGCAAACATCATTCCGGTACGAAAGAAGAATGGTGAGATACACATATGTGTAGATTTTTGCAATCAATCGGTGTCTTGAAGGACAACTACCTACCGCCATAATGGATCAGTTCGTAGGTAGTAACTAGTTCGAGATATTGTCCATGCTTGATGGTTTTTCGGCTATAATCAGATTAAGGTCTCACCCAAAGACCAATTCAAAAACATTCACTACTCCCGGGGCACATTAACCTATAACAGATGCCCTTTGGCTTGACCAATGTTGGTGCCACCTTTCAAAGGAGTGATGGACTTCGTATTCAAAGGTATGATGGGAAATTTCATCATAGTTCATCTAGATGACTTAACTATGTTCTCAAAAAAGTGAAGTGATCATTGTGATCATTCGGAGCAAGTATTGATTACATGCTTTGAGAGCACGGGATTTCCCTAAATCTAAAAAAGTCTATTTTCGGGGTCACGGAAGGAAATTTGCTAGGACACGTTGTCAGAAAGGAAGGAACAAAGATAGACGTCGAAAGGGTTAAGGCTATTCAGATCCTTACCTTACCCACAAGTAAGACCAGTGTTCACTCCTTCGGAAAAGTGAATTTTCTCGACGCTTTGTTCCCGACTTCGAAAAGACTTGTTACATATCGAATATGATGAAGGGATCACAAAATTTCTGTTGGAGCGAAGAAGGAAAGATGTCATTTGACGATATAAAAGCCTCTGTTGTTCATGCACCAGTCTTGGTATGTCCTGACTTCTCCAAGGATTTTATCATGTATAGTTATGCATCTAAGAATACTGTATCGGCCATCTTAATGCAAAAAAACTCTGAGGATGTTGAATCTCCAATTGTGTTCATGAGTTATCCTCTCAAGCCTCATGAATTAAAGATGTCTCAATTGGAAAAACACACTTTCAACATTGTCAAAGCAGTCAAGAATTTCCAGTACTACATCTTGAACTCTCATACGGTGGTGCTGGTTCCCGACACGGTAGTCAAGTCAATCCTAACTCAATAGGAGTTAGGAAGCTTACGAGGAAATTAGATCGCAAAGGTCCAAGAGTATGATCTAGACATAAAACCAACCAAGCTGGTAAGAGGCAAGGGCATATGTCAGCTTATGGATGAAAAAAAAGATTCAGAGGTCCCTAAAGAAAAAGATGATTGCATCGATGGAATGCAAGGCCAGCTGGAGAAAGCTGATTCTCTACCTATGGTTCTATTCGTTGCGACTAGCGACAAATGGTATTCTTGATATCAATTTCTTTCTCACTTATGGTGAGTGTCTAGATCATTTGAATTCAAAGGAGAAGCAGACTATAAAGCTCACTTGAAGCTAGATATGTCATATGGGATGACAATTTATACAAGCGGGGGATGGATGGCATCTTCTTGCGATGTGTTGACAAGCCACAACAGGTAAAATTGCTAGAAAGTTTTCATGACTCAGCCTGCAGCGGTGAATTTTCCTCATCTGTGATAGCACATAAGATCATCCGGGCCAGGTACTATTGGCCAACACTATTTTAGGATACAACCACCTAGGTAGCAAAATGTGAGCTCTGCCAATAGTTTGTTGGCAAACCAAAATTGGCTGCTTTTCCCCTCAGGCCCGTCATTATTGACGAACCATTCAGGCAATGGGGAATTGACTTTATTAGAGCACTCCATCCCTAATTGAGTGCCGGACATAGTTATGTCCTAACAACAAAAGATTACTTCACCAAATGGGTGGAGGCCATACCTGTCAAACATGCCACTTCTGAAGTTGTTTACAACTTCATCAAGGAAAATATCATCGTGAGGTTTGGCATCCCACACAAGATCGTTGCTAATAATGCTTCCAAATTCTCCTCACGGGAAGTTATAGGTTTTTTCTATGAATATGAGATAACCTTGGCTCATGCCTTGGATTATTACCCCCAGGGAAATGGTCAGGTAGAATCCGGTAATAAAAACCTAGTGACCATCATACGGAAGCTGGTCAATGAGAATCAATGGTCCTAACACAAGTCATTTTATGATGCTTTGTGGGTAGACCGTATTACTCAAGAGATCTATCGGTATGTCACCTTGTCAAGTGTTATATGGAATCAATGCTTTGAACTCCCCATTTTTGTGGAACTTCCTGCTTTACGCTTAGCACGAGCGATCGAGGATGAGACTTTCCAGAATTATCTAGAAAAGAGGATCATGTATCTAATAGAACTTGAAGAAAAGAGAGTAAGGGTGGTTGACAGGATCACCAAACATCATAACCAAGTCAAGAGACTATTCAATAAAAATTCCAAGTAGAGGGATTTCCAGGTGGGAGATCTCATCCTTTTATGGGACAAGTGAAGAGAGCCAAAGGGCATGCACGGGAAATTTGACTCTCTTTGGAGAGGGCCTTTCAAGATCAAGCAACTCAATGGAGAGAATAACTTCTATCTCTCATATCCAGACAAAACCGAGCTCCCATTTCCTATATGCGGCAACATCTCAAAATATTCAGAAGTAGAGCTTGTTCTCTTCTTCGTTCAGCTTTGCTTTAGTTGCGTGTTTATTTTTGTCATGTGTTTTCTTTTGTTGGTTGTGTGTTTTCCTTTTTCATCACCCTTGTTTTTGACTCTGTAACCCAATGGATAGGCACATGAAAATTTAGGATTCTCTACCCTTAAGTTTCACTCAAAGATAGTCCCCAGAAAGAGCCAGCTGTTATCCTACAAAATCTACAAGGGTAATTTGTAGGTAAGCAT
The DNA here is from genome assembly GCA_018340775.1 of Taxus wallichiana var. yunnanensis. Taxonomy (NCBI): domain Eukaryota; kingdom Viridiplantae; phylum Streptophyta; class Pinopsida; order Cupressales; family Taxaceae; genus Taxus; species Taxus wallichiana. The sequence continues at coordinate 597,901,723 of CM031237.1, read as the reverse complement.
ATACCCAAAATTTTGTTTTGGCCCCAAGGAAGTTTGAAACGTTTGAAGAAGCCCAAATTCCCTTCCGAAAATCAAGTTTTAAGGACTTAGCCATTTTTCATTCTTTTTGAGTTGGGCGTAAAAAATGTTGTGGCAACATCAAGAAAAGTGCACCAAAGACGTTGAGAAAGTTTTGTCAACATGTCTTTGAAAAGTGTGCCAAGGCACTGAGAAGTTTCTGTCGACATGCTGAAAAGTGTGCCAAAGGTGCTTGAGAAGTTCCCGTCGACATGCTTAAAAGTGCACCAAGGCGCCGAGAAGTCTTGTAGACATGCAAAAAGTGCACCAAGGCACCGAGAAAGTCTCGCCGACATGCTGAAAAGTGTGCCTAAGGTCTTTGAGAAAGTCTTGTCAACATGCTTTGAAAAGTGCACCAAGGCACCGAGAAAGTCCTGTCGACATGTTGAAAAGTGCACCCAAGGTGCTTTGAGAAGTTCCCGCCGACATGCTGAAAAAAGTGCACGTAAGGCACCGAGAAAGTCCTCGCCGACATGCTAAAAAGTGCGCCAAGGTGCTGAGAAAGTCCTGTCGACATGCTAAAAAGTGTGCCAAGGCACTGAGAAGTTCCTGTCGACATGCTGAAAAGTGCGCCCTTTTACACTAAGAGTAGTTTCTTCCTAGGATCCATTGATCATTTTTGTAAAATATTTAAAAAGCATGTTGGCATACATGATGACATCATCCATGTTGCACCATGGGATGTTGCCATCCAAAAACTTGCCCAAGTCAACTGTTGACTTTTTAGATATTTTCTAGATAATTTGTAAGTGGTTAGTTTTCTTTTGTCTTCTTTCCTCTTCTCCTTCTATAAATACTTGAATACTTGTTGTATTCTGGGTGGACACTTTTTAGATGAAAAATAGAAGTGAGAAGAAAAGGATTTGTACTTTTTGTAATAGAAGAAAACATTAATACAAATATTAAGACTTTGTGCTGAATACATGTGTTATGTGCATCAAACCTTTCTTATGTCAGATCTATGTGTTTATTCTGTTAGATATATCTCTACTTTTTGTCATTTTCTCATCAGTATTACTTTGTTCGTTTATGCAAATAGGTTTGGCTCATTACTACCAATCCCAAAACATAAACCCTCTGACCTTTCTGCTTTGGAAATCATTTCTTTTCTCCCTTCAAAACCATCCTATCTCCTCTCTTCCTCTCATTCCTTTATGCTCACAGTCGGAAATACCCCAACTGGGATGAGATCCCAAACCCCTGAAGGTAGAATATCTGTAGGACTTACGTAGATTCCTGCTGGTAGAATAGCAATAAACTAGTTTCTCTTTGATGTCTCAAAGAGGGGCTATGCCCTACACACTGTTGGCTCGTCTATTCATAGATCTTCCCAACCAAATTTTTTTGGACCAACAATACCCTAATTAAATTAAAAGCTTAATGATTGTACATAAATAAACTTAAGGAAATTGATTACGATTAATTAATCGAAACTAAGTTATGGACCTTAGGATTAAATAATTAATGCGATGAATATCATCTGCGTTATGAAATATAAATCTATTGTAAAACTAATTCAATGAGGTGAATAGTACAAAAACCTAATGCATGGTACTTGACAGGACAAAATTCGGATGGTTGTTATAGTGTGGTGTTCACTAAATGACACAAGTCATTCATTGAATACTACCATACAAAAATTATCCTAAGTTGTCCCTCAAGTTCCATTTATTACACATGTCATAATCAACATGAACTGAGTTATGCTATGATGCAGAGGTTGTCTATCCTATTCAGTCTTGTTCCTCTGTACCAACTTACATTAGCTATAGGGAAGAAAGTGATCTCATGATGATGCAATTCATTATGTGAGATCTTTCTCTCCCATAGGCAACCTAAGTTGGCACAGTCATGCTCATCTTACTTTGGATGCACAAGTTTTGTATCGTGTGTGTGACTTAAATTTAATTAACTTAAAAATTATTCAATTATAATAACAAAACCAAGTGACATGGTGATGGGACATGTTTCAGAGACAATGTGCATTATAGAAATAGAGCATGCAATGCATGACTCATAAAATTTGGTTGAAGTAGTGTATGTCATTACATTGTCAGTTCACCTAGTTATAACTAAAGTGTGAGATACCAGATAAGATTTGAATGACTAAACCCCATGTAGAAACTTTGAACAAAAACTTGTAAAATAAATTCCAAGAAGGGCACTAACAAGTATACTTTGTATACTAACTTGAAAGAGTACTTTATGGGGGATCGAGTAGGATCTAAATGACCCATGAATATGCACATGCTTATTTAATTTGTTATCTGAAGAATTGCAATTATTTGATGTTGGATTTAAATGTTAGTTTGTAAATTTAAATCATTGAAGGCATATGTATAAATTGGGAAACAAATTTTTTCCCGTAATTATAGTGTTTGAAGTGGTTTTTACGGAAGAAGCATGCGAGAGACTTAGCCAATTTAGAGGGAAAGTCAGGGGTGCACACAAAAGGGAAAATGGAAGGAGATAGAGGAATGGAGAAGGAAGGGTGTGTAGAGCATGTAGAGGAACTGTAACCAAGAAAATATGCCAAGTAAACAACTAGAGTGCACGTAACTCTGTAATATTTATCTTTAGAGCCAGAATGGGGATGTAATTTGTGAAAATAACTAGGGAATTATTTTGGACAAGAACGTTTTGAAAAGAAACTAGCAAGATGGAAGGTTACGGTTATTTCTCAAGTGGGTAAGTGTTTACTCATTAAAAGCATCCTATAGAGTCTCCCTATTTATTTAATGTCTCTTTTTAGGATTCCCGAATCAATGGTTGAAAAAATAGAAAGAATCCAAAAATGGTTATTATGGGAGGGCGTGGAAGAACACAATGGAATCCCATTGATCTCATGGGAGAAGGTTTTCCTCCCTAAGAGATGTGGTGGGTTGGGAATAAATAATATCAACTGGATGAATAAGGCCATGATTGTAAAAATGGGATGGAGGCTGATTAAAGAGGATCAACCTTGGACCTCTATTGTTAGAAGAAAATATCTTTGCTTTAAAAATAACCTTGATTGGATTCATAATGAAGATATCCCCTATAATTCATCTTTCTGAATGCTTTGGTTAATAACAAAAATTGGTCACTAAAGCAAATAGATGGAAACTTGGAAATGACAAAGATATTATTTTTTGGTAAGATAAATGCGCTACCAACTTCCTCTTAATAACATTGATGATGATTCCCAACTCTACACTTACTTCATGAATGAGTTAGGTGAGAAAGTTAGTGGCATACCAATAAAAACTCTTGGATCCAATTTTAGGCTGATGGAAAATCCAATGATAGAAAGATTGCTTTGAGATACAAAATATCATCGACAATCAACACATTACTAGAATTGAGAGGTAGGATGAATTTATTTGGGATAACTCCTTAGATGGGAATTACTTGGTTAAATCTGGTTATTTAATCTTCTTTGCATTGTAGTGTCCTCAATTTTACTCGACAAATTTTGGATTAAAGTGTCAACTCCCAAAATCAACCACTTCCTCTCGACTATCGCTCATAACCAAATTTTGACTATTGATAATTGTGTGAAGCGTGGTCAACATTTTATGAACAAGTGTATAATTTGTAAAAGTATTAGGAAACGGTAAATCACTTACTTTTGCACTGTGACTTTGCTAGATCTATTTGGAATTATTATATGAAGTTTTGGAACACTAAGTGGATCTTTCTTGAGTCTATGGTGGATGCATGGGAATAATAGTGCTTCCCCTCTAAAAATTACATTGTTAAAATGATATGGAGGATCTCCTTTCCTCATATCATTTGGAAAATATGGAAATCACATAACACTATAATATTTGAGGAAAAAAACCTTCTATATAGAGAAATGTTAATGGGATTTTTGATGATATTAGATATGATGTCTCCAACTTTAAAAATAATAAAAAGAATAAGAAGAGTAGAGAAGATAATAGAATCCTTGAGCTATGGGGATTAAATATGTTTTCCAATAGGGTCCGATTCTCGACTTATAGATAACATATAAAATGGCATCCATTAATCTTAGGATGGCTTAAGTTAATTATGAAAATGATTCTAAGGGAAATCTAGGAAAAGCAGGGGAGGAGGTTACATTAGAAATGATCTTGGAAAATTTATCAAACTATATGCAGTCCCATGAGTACTAACTCAAATCATCATGGTGAAGCACTTGATACTCTATGGGGTATTAGAATAGCAAGAGAAATTAACACCACCAATATCATTGTAGAAGGGGATTCTCTAAACATCACCAAATGCTTAAAAGGTATCACTCAATCTAGTTAGTCAATTAAAAACATGATGGAAGAATCCACTCACATCATTAACACTTTCCAAAACTACTTGATCCAACACACATACCGTGAGGGGAATAAGTTAGCAGATATTATGGCTAACGTGGGTGTTAATCTTAATAATATACAAGTTTGGAATGGGGAAGAGTCCCCCTACTTTTTCTATTAATATTATTAATGATGAGAGGGAAGATATTGATGGAGCTTTGGAATATGCATGTATGGTGGATTCTACTACTTTCTTTATATTTCCTTTCTTAGTACTTCAACTATTTTATTGTTAATCGTCCCTACCTTGGTGTGCTTCCGAATGGGTTTTGTTCTCAAGCATGGGGGAGATCAATGCAGAGTAGAGCTTGTGTAGATCGATGAATGGAAGAATAATGAGGAACTGTGGGGCATCCTACACAGGGGAGGATTTTATCATTTCATGGATAGAATCATGGGGTATGACTATCACCTGTCACAAGACTTTGTAAGAAACTAGAATGATAGGGAGGTGAATTAGAAGGGGAGGAATTTTGAGATCAATGAAGAAATCATTGAAAAAGTGATAAAGAGCAAAAGAAAGGGTTTAAGATACAACAAGAAAAAATTGATTTCAAAGAGGAGGAAAAAAAGTTCTTGATGTAGGAGAATTATTGGTTCATAAAATGGAGGCTTCACTCGTGATTCCCTCCCATCTCCATTCAACATGGTGGGTCTCCTGGTCATGAAGTTCATTATGCTAGAGGGTAGATTCTTAGTAATTCCCTCTTTTCATCTCATTTTCCTCAATCATTTTTGTAGAAATTGTTTAGTCACTTTCTTGTTCTACACTCTCCATTCATTGGAGCATTCTATTAATTTGGTTAAATGAGGAAAACATGTCAATCCCATGCATCACACAGGTGATTTTCCTTCTCTACAAATATTTTGATTTCCTTATTCTCCACCCCTCGCTGATCTCTCCTCCCCTAATACCCTTCCACCTCCCACTTCTCCCTCCTCCACCTCCGTACCCCCTCTCCCCATCTTACCACTCACCATCCCCTTATTCCTCCTCCCCTACTTCCCTTCCCCCACCCCTCCTATGTCCATTCCTTCCACTTCTATCCCACATGCCTCCCACCCTCTCCCTTATGTCTCCTTCTCTCCCCATCTCCATTCATATACCCACTCCCCTCCCTATTATTTTCCTCTTATAATATCCCACATCCCTTTCCCCTCTACTAGAAAAATTCCTACTAGCCCATTTCCAAGAAGATATCTCAAAAGAAAAAGGTATAATTTCTATTATCTAGATCTCGTTCTCCCGTCTCCTCCTTCCACGAGGGATGGGGATGTTGTTTTGGGGTTATGATTCATAGGTGGAAAGATCATTTTTAGGACATCAAAGGTTGATACTATAATTATTGATGATCCGAATGAAAAAATGTCAAAGATCGTGGGATATCAAAAGAAATGTTGAATCTGTAATCTTGTTGAGGACTTGGTTGATAAAAAAACTATCGGATAGGTGCTAAATAGAGTCAATAAAATTAAGGAGGTGGGTAAAAGGAAAACACCGTATATCATATCAATGTAAAAGAGTAATCTTGACTTCCTCTCTGCTTTCATGGACCAATTTGAGGTACATAACAAAAAGATAAATCTAATAAAGGCACCTCTTTCAAATACATTAAGAAGGGCTTGGACAATGTTAAGAAGAGATTTTACAAGCTCATGAAATGACCTCGTATTTTTCTATTTTTCCGGGTCTCTTCTTGTAATTTTACTTACTTTGTGCAAACAAATTGCTAACATCCTACTATTTTTTTGTTTTTTTGTCGACTATGCTATTTGCTAGTCTTGTTTCTATCTTCGGTTATGTATCCGAATATATGAGATTTAGGCCTCTTTTGTAACTGGGTAGGGTCCTAGCCAAAAACTTTTACCCTTAATAAAAAAAATATTATTGCATGTATAAGAAAAATTTAAGTCCCAACAACCACTAGGCTAGACAATGTTTGGCTAGAATGGAAGGTCAAAATGTTAGTGATCACCCTTCAAAGTGTGAGTGATCACATTTCCAAGTGTGAATTCTCACACTTCAACATGCAAGTGATCAAAATAAGAAGTGAAAGTCCTCAACTAGCACTATGAAGTACAATCACTCAGATGTCGAAGTGCGATCATTTGCACTTGGGATTTTGATCACTCAAACTTTGAAGAGAGATCACTAAAATTTGACCTGCCATTCTAGTCAACATTTGAGTTATTGCATCTACGAGAAATTTTTTTGTCCCATCAAACGCTAGGATACACACATTTTGAAAGCCATACACTGTGTTTTATGGATAAAAATATACACACAGTAGCATGATCTAAGAGTCTAATAGAATGTGTTATATGGTCAAATAGGAGCACTAATATGGTCGAATAGGATCCAAATTATCAATATGTTCAATATTTAGATTAAACGACATTTCAAAGATATTCATATAAGATGTATATTTTATTTTCTCATTATGATTTCAAGCATTTGTTTTAACCTTGGAATTGTTATTGATATTTTTCATTTTCAATTCTCCATAGGTTCAAGATTTAAGTGTCCTCACTACTAATTTTATCTTTTTATTTGTGGATACAGTTGAAAATGAACTCTTTTTTTGAAGGAGCACATGTGGATTTACTATCTAAAGGTATGAAAGTTACAGAGGGACTAGTTTATCCATCTAGAACTACACTCCATTGCAGAGACATGGGTCTAACTTATTTGTTGTCACAATAAGTATTGTATTCAATGGCAGAGTGAGACTACCATACACAATTGATGATTGTGAAACCATGGAAGAAATTGAAAACAAGGGATACTATATCCCATGGGAAAAGAAACAAATGATTAAGCATGTGATTTTAGAAGTTTTTCATGTGGGGGTGATGGCATTCAAAACATCATGAGTAGTGACTCGGAGGATACATTTGATGAGGATGAGGGTTTGAATTATAACAGTGATAGCCATTGTTTCACAACTCCTAAAGACAGGGATAAATTTTCTACAACCTATGTGGTGCAAAAACATAAGTGTGCTCCGAAAGAAGGTGACATAGCTGAAGGGTTTATATCCATGGTACAAGAAGAACATCTAATTTTAGGAGTAGTGTTGGGACCCACATAATTTGGTGTTTTTGTGGAGAATATTATAACTACATGCAAAGATTTCTATCCAACTATATAACACAAAAACAAAGTTGCATGGCCAATAAAAACCTAGTGTATCTAGAAACAAGAACTGCACTTCATGTGAATGGAAATTCTAAACTTCAAGAAACAACTACCACATCAAACACTGACTTTAATTTGAAGTTCAAGGGGGTTGTTGTGAAGTTACATTTTTTCAAAAGAACACAAATTTATTGCGAAGCATCAATTACAAATGTCTCAGTAAAGGAGACATGGCTCACTTTAAAAAATTGGATGGAAATACGTTTGGGGTTCATATTAATAAATGAATCTGAAATTTTTGCAAGGGTTTCTCCATATTAGAAGGAGCTCCTATCCAATGGCCTCGCCAACTAGTTAGCCCATCTAGATGGTTCCATTATTGAAGTAAGGTTAAAATAAATTCTAGAAGAGTTGATGGTAAAAATGTATAGTGCATTTTAAGATCCATTTCCTCAACTAGTATACCCAAATTCATTTGAATCCACCATATGTAGTAATAATGAAAACTTGATAAAAACCCGACAACGCCTGCAAACGCCAAAAGGTAAATACTACTCCAACTAGTACACCAAAGGAAATGGAAAATGAGAAAAAAAGAGAACAATTTTTTTCTGAAGTTGAGAAAAAACCTTGCTGCAAGGAAGGATGTCTCTCTAATCTATCTCTTAGTGCTTTCAATCAAAGTTGGAATTTAACTCTAGGGATGGATGAACCTTCCATACAAAAATTTGTATGTAATGCATTCACCACAAATTCTAGTAGTTGTGATAAAGGTCAAACTTCTAAGCATACTATAGATAAATTGAAATTATGTGGAAGGGATGTATGTCAGAATGCATGGTACAAATGTCATGGAATCCCAAAATCACATATTATAGATTAAAAATATTGATTAATGGCGGGAGGAGGCAGAAATGGAACGTATGAAAATAGAAATAAACTTCAAGTAGTGTCACAACTATTACATTGATATCCAAAACTGTGAAGAGGAATTCGATATATCGCCACACATGTATCATTCAAAGGGGACAAGAAGGTACTAAAGTAACAATGATACTTCTCCATGTATGTTATTGTTATGCTTACATCCTACAAAAGTGTAATGAGGGACTTTCACTATTGGTCCTTCCTCCAATGTCTCAACAAAATATGGTAAGAACATTTCTCCCATGTTTCAATCACCAAGAACAACTTCTTCACCAAATGTGACGAGTGCACAAACCTTAAGAAAAACATGTAATCACCTCTTGTCTAGAAACACTGGCACAAATAGATCAACACTAGAAATGACACAATTATTATATTCAAAGTTGTTCAAATTACTATGCACATAGATTACAATCACAACAACAACCTAATAACTACTTGAGCATTGTCATGAAAAAATGAACAAGATGAAAAATGGTGTACCAAGGATGGAAAAAAATCAAAATCAATAAGAAATGTTATTAACCTCCCCATAACCTTGAGTAGTGTTGGTGCTCGGTTTTAACCTCGCCCCTTTTGGACCAATTAGTTTTTTCAGTCTGCGTGGCTTGAGTTAATCTCTTTCTTCCTGTGTGGATGCTTGAAGTTTTATTTTTATCAGGTTGTTGTCGTTAAAAATTTCTCTATGGGTGTGAATAATGTTGAGCTCTATTTCAGTTGCAGTTTCTCCTTCCGTGCATACCTATTGGTTGTTTGGTTGTAGATGATGGGTTTTCCCCTTATTTTATTTTCCATGGTCATGCCTTCTTTGTTATTTTTTTCCTAGCATCTCATGGACATGTGGTCATCTTTAATTATATGTAACACGGCGGTCTATTTGGTGAACTTGTCACTTTTGTCACAATTGTAAAAATGCCAAATTGGTAAGGTGGCCCCAATAATTTCTAATTGGCTATTCAACAATATGAAGTGGTGAAGAAAATTTCTTACTTTGACCCCAAATATGTACACATGTCATAAGACGAGCGGTTGCGGGAAGGCATGCCCTGTTAGAATTTTGATACATTATAATGAAAGGTGTAAAAGTGTAAAAGGAATGCCTAGAGCCCGCAAATGGACATGTGGCCATTTTTAAGTTAAAAGTGGGAAGGTGGGTCACCGGAGGACTTTGGAACTTTTAGCCTTGTTTTGAAAAAGGAGTAAAGTATAAAAGTGAAGCGCGACCCCGCAAGTGCCCAGATAAAGCCATGTGTTGAGTCTTCATAAAAGACGGGAAGGCGGGTCGCCATTGTATTTTAGAAATTTTGGCCTTGTTTGAAAAGGTAAAAGGTGTAAAAATAAGTCGACTCTTCCAACGCCCTAGGAAAGCCACATGTTAAACCTATATTGAAAGCGGGTAGGTGGGCCAGAATGTTTAAAAGAACACAATTATTCTGAGTGGCATAAAATGCAAAAAGCCCCCCAGGCCCACCTCAACTAAGATATTTTCCATGTGGACGACCCAAATTTGAAATTGCAAAAAATAGAGTTAATGACTATAAAGCAATGCATTTAATTTTTCCACCATTAATGCTCTTATTGTAAATAAAGGACCTTGGGGATGTGAATGTATTCATCTCTTATTACTAATTTGATGATCTTTCATCATTTTTATCTATGAAGTGCTTTTGAGATATTGTGGGGCTCAATTTGTGAACCAAAAAGTGTGAAAGTTGTCCATCTTGAAATAAGAATTTCTCAGGCACCTACAAAAAACCAGTAAGAGTTTAAAACTCCTATGTTTTGTGTTTGTTTTCATCGAAAAATCAGTTGTAGTAAGGATAGGGTTTTTAAATAAAAACTATACCACTTTCTTCCTTAGGTATGCTAGGGGTCATAAGTGACCTCGACAGGATAATAGATACAGACTTGATGAATGCCGACTTGAATGATTTTCATCAATGATTGAGTAGTGCCCACATGAGTGAATCCTTGAAGGTAATTCGTGATAGCTGTATTGCCTTGGTGAGTTCTATTCCACTTTCTATCTAATGCCAAGAGTTAGTGTGGTATTGCGTGATGAATAATTAATTTTAGAAGAGAGAGGTATTAGACAAGAGTGGGGATGTGGTGTTGACATTAACACTGGAAGCCATAAGGGTAATTATGAAATTACTTGTAATTACAAACCCCATTATTATTGGTATCAAACTTGCCTTGGAGGATTATGAAGTAAAAAAGAAGGAATTTGCAAAGATGATAAAAAAAAATGGCTCCTTAGAGATAGAAAGACATCTACAAAAATCCCCAAAAGACTGGTTAGGACTCAATTCATTGAAGAGGTTGAAGATATCATTGTGCTCCTGAGTAGGATGGCTGGTTTGGAGACTACAAATGAATTTAAAGAATGGATGTCCACCTACATATGGATTATCTTGGAAAGAAAAGGAGATATTTTTGGGCTACTTTCATTTCTGATGTAGTTCATGATCATATGACCACCATGGCAACTAAAATTAAATTGGGGGAAACTATAGACTTGGAGTTTTATATGATGACTTATCTGGTATATAATGTTGTAGCACATAGGCATTTTCGACATTATCACCACAAGTTGATGTTAAACGGTGCCCAATGCATGAAATTTTCCCCCAATTGTAATTAACTAATTTGAATGGAAATATTAGATTAGTAAATGATGCTTTCATTGCACCAATTATTTGTTTGTTCAAACCAGAATGGGGCAATATAGAATTTTTGAGCATGCAAGGCAAGTAATTATGGAGTATGGATGTTACTTCATTCAATACAAGAAGTTCACTTACATCAGAGTTAGTGGTTTTGAAGGAAAACCTTTCAAGTTTCCAAGGTATGTGGATGACAAGATTTGTTTATGTGAATTGGAAAGGTAATTAGTGCCTGTGCACAAGCTAATTGTTGGGAGGCACAAAAAAATGTTAAATTCCCTATTATAATTGGTAAGTTTTCTTGCCCCTCCATTATAAAAGCTAGATTGATTGAGAAGAAATGAAGAGCTTGGCCATGGAGACATTTGTAGCTAGACCTAATTATGACATTCGGTGGGTGGTTAACAATGTGGCTAATACTTTTGAGCATGAGCCTCACTTTGAGGACTATTGGATGAATTGCAGAGATGAAGAAGATGTTAGGTTGAGAGATTTTTCATGGATGACTTTGTCACAAGTTGTGGATTTCAAGATTTCATTATTCGAAGGACTTGTTGATGATTTAAATACAATAAGTAAATTCTATATTGATCAAAAGATAGAAAGTCAACCCATAGTTCCCCCAAGTTGGGATGAGGAAGAATCTGATGATCCTTATATAAGGATAAATATATGTCATGAGGAGAATGGTGATTTGGTTGACCTAGATAAACATTGACTTATCAATAAAGAATACAAAGATTCTAAATCACTTTAGAAGTCTTGGAAACTTGGATGATGATCTCCCACATCTGAGGGAGGGTGCTGATAAGATTGACCCATTGGGAGGAAAATATCCTTTATTTCCCTCCAGGAGGCCTACTGCTGGGCTTATCGATGAATGGATAGTAGCCACAAGTGAGACAGGTACTTCCATGTCTACCCTCAGGTATAAAACTAAAAGAATGCTCTTGAAATCCATGGAAAATTTTCCAATTACTCCTATAGTGCCACTCCAGGAAAAGGGAAAGGGTTTAGACTCACATATGGGCTTCCCAAATGTTGTTCCAGAGCAACATAGTACTGAGAAGTTAATGAGTGCAACTATCATAAGTGGTCATAGTTAGTCCAAGTAGCACAAAGAGGAAAAAAGGCACCACCTAAATTGATGAAGTTTGAAAGGGTGCACAAGAAGCCCAAAATTGTCCATCACCAAGTCCTGGTGAGGGTAGGTGCCCATACACCAAATAAATTCAAGCATAGAGATGGGGTAATTGATCCCCCAAAATGGAAAGGATTGTTAACATTGAGAAACAACAGGATACATCATTTCCAGATATGAATCAGTCAAGTCCTCTAATCCCTCATTCATTCTTTGTGGAGAAGGAAGTAAAGGACACTCAAAGTTTAGTTCCTCAAGGGGATGTTGCAGTCAATACAGTGGAAAACAATTTTTTTCCTCATGGTATGGACATTCCTGAAGCTCTACTTGTTAGAGATATTAATACACCTCCAGTACAAACAATGAATAAATTTGAAAATGTGCAAAATGAGGTGATTGATTTAGATACTATTAAGGGATTTTCTATGTTGGATAAGCTCAAGTTATCCATATAGGAACCATTTTTAACACCAATAGGTAGTATTGAAAAGGATAAGGGATCAAAAGGAGATACTCATGTGCTGGCAAGTGAAGAGATGGTTCAAAACACATGAAATTCTTTCACAGAACAATTATTGTCGGTATCAAGCAAATATGAACTAGTGGTAGAAAAGGATATGGATATTGAATTAATGGTAGAAGATATTGTGCCCACTCCTATTAAGGTGGTTGAGAGTGATAACGTTCACCAAGTAGAAAAAATTTCTTTTAAAGATAAACTGAAAATGGCACAAGACTTAATTGTTGATGAAGAAATTGTCATTAGTGGTGAATCACAGTTTTCAATGGGGAGTGCGGATCCATTTCCATTAGATCAACCTACCATAACATTTCCCGAGGTGCCACTTGGAAAAGAGGATAGTGATTTGGCAACTCAATCAATCATGGGAGAAAAAGAGCCCATTACCCAAATTTCAATACAAAAGGGCAATGAAGTGAAAGTTCATACCACTATGTTTTCAAATGAAAAAAACAAAGGAGGTCCCCTTGAAAATAGAGGTTGATTAGGTTAAGGATGACCAAACTGAAATGCCAAGGCATGAGGAGAAGCATCTAGAGGAATCAATAGCCTAGATTGAGACAAGTGCTCTAGAGAAGACAAAAATATTGACACCAAAGGAGCATGAAGTATCCATGCAGATGATAGTTGTACCTGACAAAATCTAGCAAGGATTGTAAGAAACAAAGGCTAAAATAGGTTTGAGGAAGGGTTTGATTAGTGAATTAATGTTAAGTGAAGAAATAACCCTTCCTATTCAAGTAGTTGATCTCACTACCTTGTCTTTTCCAAAGGAAATAAGAGCCCCAAAGAAAGCCAGAACCATCACAAGAACCCTTACTGATTCATCTGGGGCAAGAACTTTGAAATAGTAACCCCTTTTGAGGGGAAGACAAGAAAAGATATAACTGATGATGATTACAGTATTCAGGTCATCCCCTTGGGTAAACCATCAAGGGAACAATTAAAGCAGGGAGTGTCTGAAGTTGTAAGTGGTCTTCTACAAAAGGTAGATGAGGATGGAATAACAAAGAAACAACTTAAGGAGCAAGTTAGAGCCTTAAATTCATGTTTTCAATAGCTGACAAGGAAAACCAATTCAGGAGCTAGTAGGTGCCTCTGTGAACACCCTTGAAGGTATGGAAAAATTGAATAGTGTTGTTAAAAAGGTCCAAGCAATGGACACTTGGGTTGGGTGATTAAAAAGAAGGGAAAGGAAGTTATCACTAAAGCAAGGACAAGATATGAAGATCTCAAAAGTCACTTAGATGAAATTGATGGAGTAATTGAAGACAGTGACAATGAGATCTTTTACTTGGAAGGAATTCTCCCCAAGCTTGACCATATAACAAGGCTTAGTGAGGAACTGGTTGAGCAAGAAGACATTGTACCAATAAAGCACAAAGGGAGCCAATATGCTCTTGAAGAGATGACAAAGATCAGATTGGATACCCTAAATGAAATCAAGAAAAAACTTGAAGTCAAGAAGGACTTGGGTTGATGATTTACTTTATGCCATTAATAGAAGGCTAGAAGACATGGTGGTGGATAAATTTAAAAAGAGTTATGGGGATTTAAAATTGGATTTCTTACTTAGTTCATTTGAAGGTAATATCCAGCAGATGACTTCTCCTATGACACTATTGAAAAAATGATGAAAATTGAAAATAGGATTGAGGAGTTGAAAGCAAGGCCATTAGAATACAAGCAGAAAATGGCTCAATGTTTGGATGTAGTATCAAGACAAACATTGATTTTCCATCACCACTGGGACCGATGAAAATGAAATGAATGAATTTTTCAGAAGATATGATGCTTATGTGGCTAGATTTCCAGAGGAGTTGGATACAGAGGAAAAATATGAAGAGAAGGAGGCTACATATACAAAAGAAGAGGAACATGCTTGAACACTCTCTTCCTCATTTTATATTCTCTTTTCATACTTCATTGAACTAATACTATGAATTGATGTTTTTGCTACATTAAATGTAGTTATCTCTTTGAATTTTTACTATTTCTTTGTTTCAATTGAAAGTAAAAAATGTAGTAGTTCATGATAGATTTGATTAAAATCTCACATACATTTGGAAAAGATATGTGAACTATTGACATACTTGTATTGATTGCAATTTGAACAAAAACATGAAGACAGGTTCTATAGGGGCCCTTTCCCATGACAAAAAGAGATGTACATACATCAGAGATCAAAATAATGGAAAGAGAATAGTACTCAAACATCCTTTAATCCTACTTCATAGCTTCCCCTCAGTAGGGGAAGTCTATTCAAAAGTTTTTTCTTCCTAGGTACAAACTCATCGGTGCCCCATGTTGTTTGTATAAAGATAATCAACCCTGCCAGGTCCTTGACATCCCCATACCCATTAATGACTCCAAGGTCATCCTAGGATGAACCCATAATCTCCTTAATCTCAAATTTCTTTTGATAGGATGATACCCAATCCAGAGGTCCAGACCACTTGAAAATAAAGTTGTTTTCCCCTTTCCCTTGTGAAGAGTCGACGTGCCTAGATTGCTTTGAAGAGGGGTGTTTGAAGTGTTGAGAGGGGAAGATGCTATAGGTTGGTGACTGGAAAAATATGAGGTTTTGAACTGGTTCCTGTTTCCCACTTCCTAAGGAAGGGTAGATTTTCCATTGGAGAAGGAATTGGTTGAGGACCTCAAAGTTCCCATTTAGAATGAGGGGCACAATGCATCAAACACATGGATAGACGAGTTACAAACCACCCTCTGCTATCCCAAGATGAAGAAAGTGCTTCCCTCAAATGATGAGCAAAGATAGATTGGTCCTCTTCTCCATCTCGAGATGATGACAAGAGAATGAATGTGTGTTTCACCTTCCTCTTGCTCGAGGATGGTGTTGATAATGGACATGATGGCAAGGGCACATTTTCTTCTGTTTCTTTTCCAAGAATTGAACCCTCTTCTCCAATTCACTTACTTTGTTGGAGATGGGTAAGAACTCTGTATCAATGGAGGTTTTTTCATACAATATGTATGACTCCTTAGGGATTTCTTTTGAAACAAACTCTTCATTACATAAAAAGGGACATTGAAAATTGGTTTTCCTAGAGACCTGAGGCCTCCTTTCAATCTAATATATTTTCAAATCCTCAGGTGTTTTCATGTGCTCCCATCTAAAAAGATGGAAATACATGACTTGGAAGGAGGTGAACACAGGATTGATTCTGATCAACCTAGTTAAAAGTGCTATACGGACCCATTGATATGTCAATGGTCCTTTGGTGTCTCCTACACATTCCACTTTAAACAAGGCTCTAACAAAAGCTTCATCCAGGCCACTCAGGTTGAAAATATGATTCAAATCTTTCGAGGAAATCTCCTTCAGGCTCGTGTGCCAGTGTCTTTGCCATTTCTCCTAGTAGAATATTCTATACTCAGAGTTATGAAATAAATACATAATTACAAAGGAACAAAAATGAGTTTTATAGCCCAAAGGAGACACATATTTCAATTTGGAAAAATCTTTCCCTTGAGGTAAGAGGGATCTTGCTCAGTTTACACAAGGGAAATTTAAAGACTAAAGGAAAATATAAACAAGCAGAACTAGTAAATCATGGTGATTTGACAGACATCTTGTATAGCATTCAAGCCAGTAAGATGAGAAGTGAAGTGCACTGAGCCCAAGAAGGATTTCAAGAGATAAGCATAGGTGTGTGTCATGTCAACAAACATATGGAAATGCTCAGTGATCATTTGAGATGATTTCTTAATCAAGATCTGAGGGGGATGGTTCAAGTAACTTGTTAAAAGCAATAACCAGACATCCTAGTCAAATACAAGTGGAGCCCATCAAAATGACTCATGTTTGGACACCTGGTAGTATAAGATGAAGTGCATGAATACCATTTTTAGAATGAACATGTAACAAAGAAGTATTCCCTCGAATATTCTTGTTTTTTGGGGGAAAAGAGATTTGAATTGAAAAGGGTCATATAAAAGCATGTAAAAGTGATGAGAAAAGGGGGTTGTTTAATTTGTATGAAAAAGTTTGAGAAAACCATCTTCTTGAGAAACCGTATGAGAAACCCATTTATTTCATGTGCCTTAAATTTAATCATGTCAAGCTGGTTGTAAGTGTACAGCCATTGATGAGCTCTGAGATTGTTATGAAACTTTCCCCAGTTGATGAATTTAATAGGTCTTGAATTAATCTATGTTAATCATGGGAATTATTGTGTTTGTTTCATTTCAGAATGTTTTCAAATAGTTTTTCTTGTTCTTGTTGCAATCTTATGTTAGAATCTCTATAAGTCACACAAGATCTCATCCGTGTGTTAGTATTGTGGCATTTGCAATTTCATTATGAGAAGAGCTTTCATCTTGTGATGCAAATAAACAATTTAAAATCACTTTACTTTCATTATGTTGATAAAGATTGTTTGTTAGTCTATGAGTGTATCTTAGACGTGATGAACCAGGGATTTCTAATGTTTAATTGAGTCTTTAACATGAGCCTTTGTGTTGAATTCTTGAAGAATGTATGAAATCGTGCACCTCTGGGCTTCCATTGTTACACACCTTCTAGTTGAAGGAATATTTAGGCTATCTCAAGCATTCTATGTTTGTGAATTTTCCAGTATTTGTTAAAGGTTCTCAGAGATCTGATATAATCAACTTTATCCTGCTTAACTTCCCACCAAAAACATCTTAAACAATGAATTCTACAAGAACTATCCCTGTTTGTACTTTGTATATCCATAAATGAACAAATTCCAATGCCAAAATATGTAGAAACAATCAAGTTTCAATTAATGTCTCTAGTAACCTGAACCTTATCCAGAAAATATCTCCATTCTCTAGAAGTGACAACTCGTGAGAGTTAGATTGTGGTGTATTGATCATATTTTCTCAAGGTCATCCTGAAAACTATGCAAAGAAAGATTTATTGATATTCTTCATCAATATAGGTTACAAAATGGGTCCTCTCACCCTGGTTGAAGGCACAACCTAAAGCAGTGAGGGTAGATCAAACCCTTAATACGGTGTTATCCATTTTTCTCAACGTCTGAGTGACAAAGAGTCAGCCGAATTTCATTCCCATCTACAAAATGAAATTATATTATGATTCATCTATCTCTTAAGCATCCTTCTTGATCCGTGATGTTGCTTCTCAACACTTAAGGGAGAATCAATTTGGGTACCAACACCGATCTAGCACCATTTTCGGGACTTATTTGCATAAATGCATACACAAACTGACCCTAGTAATGCTTCTTATATGATTTAAGTGCAAATACATTGTTTAAATGTCATTCTTTGTCAAGATTTGTAAGAATTGTGTGAGATCACAACTTCATTGTGCAAAATTTCCAGTTTCTAGTGGTTATTGCACTAATTTTGTATCGTCAAGTGATAAATACGGGTAAAGGAAGGTTGGATCTTGCTAAGCTTTGTGGGAATTAAGTATTGATAGACATTTGACAAGTTTCTTATAGTGCATTTGCACAACTAAGGTGAGAATCCTTAGTGGCGACTCCATTTTGGTTTGAAATTTGATAATTACCAGTGTCTTAGCCCATGTCAAGTGAGATTTGTCATTAATCTTGCAAAGCTGGAGGGAAGAAGATCTTTCTTCACTAGGACCCTACTAGGAAGTTATTTCCAGAGCTGGGAAAGGAAAATTTAGAAGGAAGATGAATCTGGAAAGTAGTAGGAGATCACGAGTCAAGAAAGGAGATTCCAATTGTGGAAAGTGAACAACCTATAGTTGAAAATTACCATACGTCTTCAAGTGACTCTGAACCAAGCAGTCCTCATGTAACTTTGAATTCTCCAACTAGGAGAGGGCCCATCATTTGCATCTGAAAAGTGTGCCTCTCAAGTTTTTCCTGTGTCCTCCAAGGTTGATAGGGTTTTCCACGAAGTTGAGTCATTAGAGAATATCTATTTTGAAAGCTATACTCCTGTGCTCCAAAGACCCCTCATTCCCTATCATTTTGTTTCTCCTGTAAATTCACCACCTCAAGGCAATATGGCCCAACCTCCACCTAGACCTCCTTTTGTTGTCAACACTTTTGGACCTATAGATTTTAGAGGTATGGATGGATATCCTAATATGGTGCCACAAGATGTCAGAAATAGGTTGCCAAAGTTTCAAGGGAATAATGCCATCACTGGTGACCAACATTTAAAACTCTTTGTCAACATGATGGAAGATTTTGAAATTGAGTTTGAAGATGTGTATGTAAATTTGTTTATTCATACTCTTGAGGAGGATGCACGTGACTAGTACAAGTCTTTACCAGATAATTTGATAGATTCATGGACTGAGATGAAAAATGCCTTTAGATTTCAATATGGGGACAAGATAGACCCCAAGTTCCTTTTATCTGAGTTTGAAAATATAAAGAAAAATCCAAATGAATCTGTCCATGATTTCAATACTAGGTTCAATAAAACCTTGAAAAGGTTACCTATAATCTTAAGGCCAAGTGATGAATCCTATTTGATTAAGTATTCTGATGCTTTTGATAAAAAGGCTTTCTTATTACTTAAGAGATAAAAACCTGGGAACATTGAGGCAAGCCTTCACTATGGATTTACAAATTGAGAATAATATTAAGGTAGTTGGCAAGCCTCCTAAGAGGGAAGGTGTTAAGTTGATCAATCTTAAAAGCCTCAATCAGGCAAAGGTTGTGGATCTGGAAGAGGTTGTAAAAACTTTGGTTGGAGCAGTTAAAGAGATATCCTATAAATTGGCTAGAGCAAAAAAGGGGATAGGACAAAATTCCCAAGGTCAACATAAGCCACAAGGTCAGGAGAGATTTGGAAATCACCCCAGAGGTGATCATAGACCAGATGACCAAGGAAAAGGGCCCATGGGGTCAGGAAATAGACAACCTCAACCCTAGGAAAATAGATTGGTTCCTGATCCTTTAACTACCAGGATTTCTACCATGGAAGAGGCCCGTGTTATGGAATGGTGTGATAGGTGTTTCTTACCACATTCCCCATGTGATGTAAACAAGGAAATTGAGGAAGTAGATGATGATGATGAAGCATATGGTGATGTGTGCATGATGGAATGCCTTGTAAGCTCACAACAGGGGGCAACCTCAACTGAACTGATAAGTGCAAGAACTGTTGAAGACTTTTGGGATTGTGTCCACTGGGTATTACCTCTTCCCCCATTAATAATTTTGAAATTGATATGGTACAAGCATTTGATTTTCCCAATCATGATTTTGAATACTTGAGGGCATTGATGATTAAAAAATATGATGGGGGAATTCCTTCAGAAGAAGACATACAACATTGTTGATGAATGCAGTAGTTTCTCAAGAGAAGGAATATAATACTAGAAGTAAAGTTGTCAAAGGGGTAGGGCCACAAGCCAAGCCAAAGATTCCAATCCTTACCAATATCCCTAAGGAGACCCCTAAAAAGGATACATCTAGAAAAGGCCTAATTTCCCCAAATAGAACTTGTACTCCTCATGCCCAGACTGTCAAAACCCCATACTATCAGATGAAATTGTAAACCTTCCTCCTAATACTTGCCTTACCCAAATATATTCCTTGTGACATAGCTCAAATCTTAAGCCAGATCAAGGTTACTGTCCCAATTGTTGAATTACTTAGGATCCCTGAGCATAGGAAAAGGGCATTTGAATATTTGGGATTCAAGGAAGAAAATATTACCCAAGGAAAAAGTGTTAATAATGTGGAGGCCCCTCCTATTATTGCAGAATTGGAAATACCTCAAGCATTGGAAGAATTGGGTGAATCACCTGAGGTGTATCTAGGAACTTCTTTGGTTGAATCTCAACTAGATGTGGATCCATTTTATACCACTTTGATCATTAAAGATAGGTTGGTACATAATTGTATGTTTGACTCAGGAGCCTCATGTAATGTAATGCCTTTAGAGGTGATGAATGAGTTAAATATCAAGGTGACAATGGCTTTTGGAAAGTGTACTGCTATGGATTCAAGAGAAGTGCCAATAATTGGATATGTCAAAGGATTAGTAGTGCAATTGGCTAGCTTATCCGGGAAAATGCTTGACCATGAATGTAGTTATTGTGGATTGTCCTGCCAAATGGGGGATGTTGTTATCTAGAAAATGGGCAGCTAGTGTGGGTGGAAGTGTGCAAATGGACATGTCATACACCACCATACCAATTGAGGGAAATATTGTGAAGTTATATGGTGAGAAGAAAATGCTACATCTGATTGAGGATCCTAATAATGCTTCTTATGAAGTATTGTACATAGATGTTGATGTCGATAACTTCATGGGCTATGCTGATTGTAAGGAGCATAGAATTGAGGAGTGCAAGTATCCTGAGTAGGTAGGTTCTCCTTGGAATTTGATGTTTGATGGGGCATGTTCTAGATTTGGTAATGGCGTCGGTGTTGTTTTGATATCTCCAAGCCAAGAGGTTTAACTTTTCTTTTAAACTCAATTTTGAGTGTACAAAAAATATTGCAGAGTATGAAGCACTATTGTTGGGTTTAAGGATTGCTTGGAAATATGGTGTCAAGGATATTATTGTTAAAGGGGATTCAGAGCTGATAGTCAAGCAAGTTAGAAAATTGTATGCAACAAAGAATCAAAGAATGAAACAATATAAGCATGTAGTTTGGGACTTCATTGAAATGTTTGATTCTTTCAATATAATACATCATGATAGGAGGTATAATACTGTAGCAGAAAAATTGGTATTGGGATCTAGGTTTGAAAATTGTACAATGTCTCCCTATTGTGAATATGATATTGAAATATTGACCAGATATCTGTCCCTGACAATATCAAGCACTGGAAGGTGTTTGAAGATGATGCTCAGGTCCAAAGGTTTCTACAGAATAAAGGAGAATTTTCCAATCAAAGTATGGAATGGGAACCAATGGTTTGTGCAGGTGAAGGAAAAGAGACCTTATTTGGTAAGGACATTATCCAATTGAAAACTAATACTATTCCTAGAGGTTTGGTTGCACTGGAATCAAATTTTGATAATGTTGATTGCATTATTAATAGACACATGTCACCTTGAGGGATGTTGAGGAACATAACCTAGGCACAAAAGATAAACCTCGAAAAATATGGTTAGGTAAATTTGAATAAAGAAGAAAAGAAATCATATATCCAATTATTAAAAAAGTACCAGGATTGCTTGGCATGGTCATATTCAAAATTGAAGGCATATAGGGAAGACCTTTTTCAGCATGAAATACCCCTGGAAGCCAATGCCAAGCCATTTAGTAGAAAAAAGACCAATTAATCCCCTCCTTTCCTCAAAAATGCAAGAAGAGTTGAAAAATTTAAGGGATGGAGGAATTATATAGCCTACAAGATACTCCTCATGGGTAGAAAACCTGGTACCTGTTTGAAAGAAAAATGGGGATATAAGATTGTGTGTTGACTTCAGAAATTTAAATAAGGCATCAATCAAGGACAACTATCCCTTGCCAAATATGGATAACATGTTGCAATTAGTTACTAGTTCTGAGTTGTTATCCACTTTGGATGGTTTTTCTAGGTATAACCAAGTGGTTGTGAAGTAGTTAGAGAGAATCAAAACCACTTTCACCACTCCATGGGGAACCTATGTGTATGTCAGAATGTCATTTGGCCTGATGAATGCCGGAGCCACATTTCAAAGAGCAATGGATATAGCATTCTCTGGATATATAAATGATTTCATTTCGTGTATCAGGATGATGTGACAATTTTTTCAAGGAAAATAAGTGATCACCTGTACAACATTTAGAAAAGATGTTGTTAAGATGCAGGGAATATGGTATATCATTGAATCCCAAGAAGTGCCATTTTGGGGTTCAAAAGGAAAAGCTGCTTGGACATATTGTGTCAAAAGAAGGGGTCATGATTGATCCCGAGAGAGTGGAAGCCATTAGTAAAGTTCCTATTCCAAGAACCAAAAAGGGAATTCAGTCCTTTTTTGGGAAAATAAATTTTATTAGGAGATTTATTTCCAACTTTTCCAAATTAACTATCCCAATCACCAGTATGTTGAAGAAATATTAGAGTATCAAATGGGAAGAAGCAGCTATTCAAGCCTTTACTAGGATTAAGGAAGCATTGAAGAATGCCCTATTTTAGCAGCTCTTGATTATAAAAAGGCTTTCCAAATGTTTTCCTTTGCTTTAGAGAATACTATTGCATCTGTGTTGTTACAAAAGGATGATGAAGGAGTTGAAAGACCAATTGATTTCTTTAGTAAAGCATTACAAGGAGCAAGAATTGAAGTATACTATCATGGAGAAACATGCCTTTTCTTTGGTCAAGGCCACAAAAATATTTAGGCCATATATTTTGAGCTCTAAAGTTATAGCTTATGTTCCCCATACCATGGTTAAGGATATCCTATCAGAGATGGAAATTTCAAGTAAAATATGCCGATGGGAAAATAAATTGCAAGAATATGATATGGACATCCAAACTACAAAATTGGTCAGAGGATTGGGCCTAGCAAAGCTAATGGTAGAAAGCAACCTGCAAAACAGTTGAGATAAATGAGGTTGAAGAAGAAAGATTGAATATTCTTGAGAAAGTGACAAATTTTGAATGGTACAAGGATATTATTTTTTATCTCAAACATCTATAGTGCCCTGAGTATTTAAGCAAGAATCAAAAGAGAGCACTTAAGTTAGCCTCCTAGAAATACATCATCACTGATTATGGGTTAGCTTGGAAGAACCCTAAGGGAGTTCTTTTGAGATGTATCACTTGAGGATGAAGCCCCAAAAATAATTGATGATTTCCATGGAGGAGTTTGTGGAGGGAATTTTTCTAGAAGAGTCACAACTCATAAAATATTAAGGGCTGGTTACTGGTGGCCAACTCTTTTTAAAGATACAACTCTTCTAGTAAGAAAGTGTGAGAGTTGTCAACATTTTTCAGGAAGATTGAAAGCTTTAGGCTCCCTCCCTTATAGCAGCTGTATCAATTGAAGCCCCATTTAAGTAGTGGGGAATGGACTTCATTGGTGAGATTTTAGATTCTTCAAGTGTAGGCCATAAGTGGATATTAGTGGCCATTGATTACTTCACCAAGTGGGTGGAGGAAATCCCTACCAAGAAAGCTACCCACCAAATTGTTATGGACTTCATTCTGAATCATATAATTTGCAGGTTTGGAGTGCCTACTAAGATAGTTGTTGACAATGCTATGAGTTTTTGAGCCAAACCTTTGGTAGCCATGTGTCATGAGTATGGGATCAATTTAGCATATGCTTCAAATTATAATCCCCAAGGTAATGGACAAGCAGAATCAAGCAACAAGAATTTGTTGAAGATAATCAGAAGGACCTTGGAAGTAAACAAATGGAAGTGGGGTGAGCAATTGAAGTTTGTTGTTTGGGCTGATAGAATTACTATCAAAAGAGCTACTGGAAAAAGTCCATTTGAGTTGGTGTATGGAACTCAAGCTCTACTTCCCTTGCATATGCAATTATCTTCTTACCAATTTATCCAACAATTGGAGGACCAGGAGGTCAGTCCCTATGATGCTCGTATTAATCAAATTGTTGAATTAGATGAAGAGAGAAGAGAATCCCACCAAAGACATGTGAAGTTCAGGGAAAAATTGAAGAAATTATTTGATAAAAAGGTAACTCCAAGAGATTTTAGTGTGGGAGATCTTGTGCTATTGTGGGATAGCAGACATGAGGATAAGGAAAACATGGAAAGTTTGATGCATTATGGATGGGCCCTTATTCTATTGATATTAGGATTGGCCAACACACTTTTTCCTAAAAGACTTAGATGGGGAATTTCTTGAGTTTCTTGTTAATGGTAGGCACTTGAAACATTTCCTTGATTGATTTCTCATAATCAAGGTACACATCATTGTATAGTGTATAGTCTTTTGTTTTTGTTCTATTTTTGTGTTTTTTCTATTTTGGTTTCTCCTGGTCCTGGTGACCAGTTCTTGTTGGTTTCTCGGTTTGATCTTGGGAGGTTGGTTGTTGTTTTTTTTTGGAGGTTGGTTCTTGACTCCATGGCCCAATGGATTTTTGGCACATGGTCTGTTGTTTTTATTATGTTGTTCTTGTGGCACTCACTGGGAGTGCCCATCCCAAGTCGGAGCCGGTGTTGGTGCTCGGTTTTAACCTCACCCCTTTTGACCAGTTAGTTTTTTTAGTCTATGTGGCTTGAGTTAATCTCTTTCTTCTGTGTGGATGCTTGAAGTTTTATATTTATCAGGTTGTTGTCATTAAACATTTCTCTATGGGCATGAATCACGTTGAGCTCTGTGTCGGTTGCAGTTTCTCCTTCTATGCGTACCTATTGGTTGTTTGGTCATAGATGATGGGTTTTCCCTTCTTTTATTTTCCATGATCATGCCTTATTTTTATTTTTTTCCCAACATCCATGACACGTGGTCATCTTTAATTGGACGTGGCATGGTGGGTCTATTTGGTGAACTTGTCACTTTTGTCACAATTGTAAAAAATGCCAAATTGGTCATGTGGCCTCGATAATTTCTAATTGGCTATTCAAAAATATGAAGTGGCGAAGAAAATTTCTTACTTTGACCCCAAAGATGTACACGTGTGTCATAAGATGAGCGGTTGTGGGAAGGTGGGCCCTTTTGGAATTTTGAGGCATTATGATGAAAGGTGTAAAAGTGTAAAAGGAATGCCTAGAGCCCGCAAATGGACACGTGGCCATTTTTAAAGTTAAAAGTGGGGAGGTGGGTTGCACTGGAGACTTTGGAACTTTTAGCCTTGTTTTGAAAAAAGGAGTAAGGTATAAAAGTGAAGCGTGACCCCACAAGTGCCTAGATAAAGCCACGTGTTGAGTCTACATCAAAGATGGAAGGCGGGTCACCGAGAGGTATTTTAGAAATTTTGGATTTGTTTTGAAAAGGTAAAAAGGTGTAAAAATAAGCCATGACTCTGCCAATGCCCTAGGAAAGCCACGTGTTAAACCTATATTGAAAGTGGGTGGGTGGGCTAGAATGTTTAAAAGCACACAATTCTTTTGAGTGGCATAAAATGCAAAAGGCCCCCAGCCCCTCAACTAAGATCTTTTCCACGTGGATGACCCAAATTTGAAATTGTAAAAAAGAGTTAACGGTTGTAAAGCAATGCATTTAATCTTGCCACCATTAATGCTCTTATTGTAAATAAAGGACCTTGGGGATGCAAATGTATTCATATTTTATTACTAATTTGATGATCTTTCATCATTTTTATCTATGAAGTGCTTTTGAGATATTGTGGGGCTCAAATTTGTGAACCAAAAAGTGTGAAAGTTTCATCTTGAAATTAAATTGCTCAGGAACCTGTAGAAAACCAGGTAAGAGTTTGAAACTCCTATGTTTTGTGTTTGTTTCCATTAGAAAATCGGTTGAAGTAAGTTAGGGTTTTAAATAAAGACTATGCCACTTTCTTCCTTGGGTATGTCGGGGTCACAAGTGACCTCGATAGGATAACAAATATAGACTTGATGAATGCTGACTTGAATGATTTTCATCAACGATTGAGTAGTGCCCACATGAGTGAATCCTTGAAGGAAATTCATGATAGTTGT
Organism: Taxus wallichiana var. yunnanensis; assembly: GCA_018340775.1. Classification (NCBI taxonomy): domain Eukaryota; kingdom Viridiplantae; phylum Streptophyta; class Pinopsida; order Cupressales; family Taxaceae; genus Taxus; species Taxus wallichiana. The sequence continues at coordinate 597,875,419 of CM031237.1, read as the reverse complement.
ATTTCCTTGGTGGTGCTATTCCACTTTTTGTCCAATGCCCAGAGTTAGTATGGTATTGCGATGAATTATGACTCTGAGAAGAGAGAGGTATTAGATGGGAGTGGGGATGTGGTGTTGACATTAACACTAACAACCATAAGGGTAATTATAAAATTACCTATAATTGCAAACCCCATTACTATTGGTATCAAACTTGCCTTGGAGGATTATGAAGTAAAAAAGAAGGAATTTGTAAAGATGATAAACACAAAATGGCTCCTTACAGATAGAAAGGCATCTACCAAAATCCCCAAAAGACTAGTTAGGGCTCAATTCATTGAAGAGGTTGAAGATATCATTGTGCTCCTGAGTAGGATGGCTAGTTTGGAGACTACAAATGAATTTAAAGAATGGATGTCCACCTACATATGGATTATCTTGGAAATAAAAGGAGATATTTGTTGGGCTACTTTCATTTCTGATGTAATTCATGATCATATGGCCACCTTGAGTAGCTAAAATTGAAATGGGGAAACTATAGACTTGGAGTTTTATATGATGACTTATCTAGTATACAATGTTGCAACACATAGGCATTTCCCGACATTATCACCACAAGATGATGTTAAACGGTGCCCAATGCATGAAATTTTCCCCAATTGCAATTAACTAATTTGAATGGAAATATCATATTAGTAAATGATGCTTTCATTGCACCAATTATTTTCTTGTTCAAACCAGAATGGGGCAATATAGAATTTATGAGCATGCAAGGCAAAAGCAATTATGGAGTATGGATGTTACTTCATTCAATACAAGAAGTTCACTTACATCAGAGTTAGTGGTTTTGAAGGAAAACCTTTCAAGTTGCCAAGGTATGTGGATGACAAGCTTTGTTTATGTGAATTGGCAAGGAATTAGTGCATGTGCACAAGCTAATTGCTGGGAGGCACAAAACGAATGTTAAATTCCCTATTAGAATTGGTAAGTTTTCTTGCCCCTCCATTATAAAATCTAGATTGATTGGAGAAGAAATGAAGAGCTTGGCCATGGAGACATTTGTAGCTAGGCCTAATTATGACATTTGGTGGGTGGTTAACAATGTGGCTAATACTTTCGAGCATGATCCTCACTTTGAGGACTATTGGATGAATTGCAGAGATGAAGAAGATGTTAGGTTGAGAGATTTTTCAAGGATGAATTTGTCACAAGTTGTGGATTTCAAGATTTGTCATCATTCTAGAAGGACTTGTTGATGATTTAAATATAGTAAGTAAATTCTATATTGATCAGAAGATAGAAAGTCAACCCATAGTTCCCCCAAGTTGGGATGAGGAAGAATCTGATGATCCTTATATAAGGATAACAATATGTCATGAGGAGAATGGTGATTTGGTTGACCCAGATAAACATTGACCTATCAATATAGAACACAAAGATTCTAAATCACTTCAGAAGTCTTGGAAACTTGGATGATGATCTCCCACATCTTGAGGGAGGTGCTGATAAGATTGACCCATTGGGAGGAAAATATCCTTTATTTCCCTCTAGAGGCCTAATTGTTGGGCTTATCGATGAATGGATAGCAGCCACAAGTGAGACAGTACTTCCATGTCTTCCCTCAGGTAGAAAACTAAAAGAATGCTCTTGAAATCCATGGAAAATTCTCCAATTACTCCTACAGTGCCACTCCAGGAAAAGGGAAAGGGTTTAGACTCACATATGGTCTTCCCAAATGTTGTGCCAGAGCAACATAGTACTTGAGAAGTTAATGAGTGCAGCTATCATAAGTGGTCATAGTCAGTCCAAGCAGCACAAAGAGGAAAAAAGGGCACCACCTAAATTGATGAAGTTTGAAAGGGCACAAGAAGCCCAAAATTGTCCATCACCAAGTCCTGGTGAGGGTAGGTGCCCATACACCAAAGAAATTCAAGCATAGAGATGGGGTAATTGATCCCCCAGAAATGGAAAGGACTGTTAACATCAGAAACAACAAGATACATCATTTCCAGATATGAAGCAGTCAAGTCCTCTAATCCCTCATTCATTCTTTGTGGAGAAGGAAGTAAAGGACACTCAGAGTTTAGTTCCTCAAGGGGATGTTGCAGTTAATATAATGGACAACCAATTTTTACCTCAGGTATGGACATTCTGAAGCTCTACTTGTTAGAGATATTAATACACCTCCAGTACAAACAATGAATAAATTTGAAAATGTGCAAACTGAGGTGATTGATTTAGATACTATTAAGGGATTTTATATGTTGGATAAGCTCAAGTTATCCATGGAGGAACCATTGTTAACACCAATAGGTAGTATTGAAAAGGATAAGGGATCAGAAGGAGATACTCATGTGTTGGCAAGTGAAGAGATGGTTCAAAACACAGAAATTATTTCACAAAACAATTATTGTCGGTATCAAGAAAATATGAACTAGTGGTAGAAAAGGATATGGATATTGAATTAATGGTAGAAGATATTGTGCCCACTCCTATTAAGGTGGTTGAGAGTGATAACGTTCACCAAGTAGAAAAAATGTCTTTTAAAGATAAACTGAAAATGGCACATAAGACTTAATTTCTGATGAAGAAATTGTCATTAGTGGTGAATCAAAGTTTTCAATGGGGAGTGTGGATCCATTTCCATTAGATCAACCTACCATAACATTGCCTAAGGTGCCACTTGGAAAAGAGGATAGTGATTTGGAAACTCAGTCAATCATGGGAGAAAAAGAGCCCATCGCCCAAATTTCAATACAAAAGGGCAATGAAGTGAAAGTTCATACCACTATGTTTTCAGCTAAAGAAACAACAAAGGAGGTCCCTTGAAAATAGAGGCTGATCAGGTTAAGGATGACCAAACTAAAATGCCAAGGTAGGAGGAGAAGCATCCAGAGGAATCAATAGCCTATTGAGACAAGTGCTCTAGAGAAGACAAAAATATTGACACCAAAGGAGCATGAAGTATCCATGCAGATGATAGTTGTACCTAACAAAATCCAGCAAGGATTGCAAGAAACAAAGGCTGAAATAGGTTTGAGGAAGGGTTTGATTAGTGAATTAATGTTAAGTGAAGAAATAACCCTTCCTATTCAAGCAGTTGATCTCACTACCTTATCTTTTCCAAAGGCAATAAGAGCCCCAAAGAAAGCCAGAACCATCAAAAGAACCCTTACTGATTCATTCGGGGAAAGAAATTTTGAAATAGTAACCCCTTTTGAGGGGAAGACAAGAAAAGATATAACTGATGATGATTACAATATTCAAGTCATCCCCTTGGGTAAACCATCAAGGGAAAAATTAAAATCAGGGGAGTGTCTGAAGTTGTAAGTGGTCTTCTACAAAAGGTAGATGAGGATGGAATAACAAAGAAACAACTTAAGGAGTAGGTTAGAGCCTTAAATTCATGTTTTCAATAGCTGACAGGAAAACCAGTCAAGAGCTAGCAGGTGCCTCTGTGAACACCCTTGAAGGTATGGACAAATTGAATAGTGTTGTTAAAAAGGTCAATCAATGGACACTTGGGTTGGGCGATTAACTGAGAAGGGAAAGGAAGTTATCATTGAAGCAAGGACAAGATATGAAGATCTCAAAAGTCACTTAGATGAAATTGATGGAGTAATTGAAGACTGTGACAATGAGATCTTTTACTTGGAAGGAATTCTCCCCAAGCTTGATTGTATAACAAGGCTCAATGAGGAACTAGTTGAGAAAGATACATTGTACCAATAAATCACAAAGGGAGCCAGTATGCTCTTGAAGAGCTGACAAAGATCAGATTGGATACCCTAAATGAAATCAAGAAAAAACTTGAAGTCAAGAAGGAATGGGTTGATGATTTACTTTATGCCATTAATAGAAGGGATAGAAGACATGGTGGTGGATAAATTTAAAAAGTTATGGGGATTTAAAATTGGATTTCTTACTTAGTTCATTTGAAGGTAATATCCAGGTAAGACGACTTCTCCTATGACACTATTGAAAAAATGATGAAAATTGAAAATAGGATTGAGGAGTTGAAAGCAAGGCCATTAGAATACAAGAAGAAAAATGGCTCAATGTTTGGACGTAGTATCAAGACAAAAACATTGATTTTCCATCACCACCTGGGACCAGATGAGAATGAAATGAATGAATTGTTTAGAAGATATGATGCTTATGTGGCTAGATTTCTAGAGGAGTTGGATACAAGAGGAAAAAGATGAAGAGAAGGAGGTTACAGATACAAAAGAAGAGGAACATGCTTGAACAATCTCTTCCTCATTTTATATTCTCTTTTCATACTTCATTGAACTGATACTATGAATTGATGTTTTTGCTACATTAAATGTAGTTATCTCTTTGAATTTTTACTATTTCTTTGTTTCAATTGAAAGTAAAAAATGTAGTAGTTCATGATAGATTTGATTAAAATCTCACATACATTTGGAAAATATATGTGAACTATTGACATACTTGTATTGATTGCAATTTGAACAAAAACAAGATAGGGTTCTATAGGGGCCCTTTCCCATGACAAAAAGAGATGTACATACATCAGAGATCAAAATAGTGGAAAGAGAATAGTACTCAAACATCCTTTAATCCTACTTCATAGCTTCCCCTCAGCAGGGGAAGTCTATTCAAAAGTTTTTTCTTCCTAGGTACAAACTCATCGGTGCCCCATGTTGTTTGTATAAAGATAATCGACCCTGTCAGTCCCTGGACATCCCCATACCCATTAATGACTCCAAATTCATCCTAGGATGACCCATAATCTCCTCAAGCTCAATTTTATTTTGATAGGATGATACCCAATCCAGGAGGTCCATACCACCTGAAAAGAAAGTTTTTTTCCCCTTTCCCTTGTGAAGATCCGATGTGTCTAGATTACTCTTGAAGAGGGGTGTTTGAAGGGTTGAGAGGGGTAGATGCTGCGGTTGGTGACTAGGAAAATATGAGGTTTTGAATTGGTTCCTTTTTCCCACTTCCTGAGGAAGGGCAGATTTTCCATTGGAGAAGGAATTGGTTGAGGACCTCAAAGTTCCCATTCAAAATGAGGGGCATAATGCATCAAACGCATGGATAACCAAGTTACAAACCTCCCTCTACTATCTCAGCTAAAGAAAGTGCTTCCCTTAAATGGTGAGCAGAGATAGATTGGTCCTCTTCTCCATCTAAGATGATGACAGAGAATGAACATGTGTTTCACCTTTCCTCTTGCTCGAGGATGGTGTTGATAATGGACATGATGGCAAGGGCACATTTTCTTCGTGTTTCTTTTCCAGGAATTGAACCCTCTTCTCCAATTCACTTACTTTGTTGGAGATGGAAGGCCTTGTATCAATGGAGGGTTTTTCATACAATATGTATGACTCTTTAGGATTTATTTTGAAACAAACTCTTCATTACATAAAAAGGGACATTAAAAACTAGTTTTCCCAGAGACCTGAGGCCTCCTTTCAATCAATATCTTTTCAAATCCTTAGGCATTTTCATGTGCTCCCATCTAAAAGATGGAAATACATGACTTGGAAGGAGGCAAACAAAGGGGTTGATCCCGATCAACTTTGGTTAAAAGTGCTATACGAGACCCATTGATATGGAAATGGTCCTTTAGTGTCTCCTACACATTCCACTTTGAACAAGGCTCTAACAAAAGCTTCATCCAGGCCACTCAGGTCAAAATCTGATTCAAATCTTCCAGGAAATATCCTTCGGGATGTGTGCCACGAGTGTCTTTTCCATTTCTCTGTAGAATATTCTATACTTAGAGTTATGAAAGAAATACATAACTACAAAGGAACAAAACTGAGTTTTATAGCCCAAAGGAGACACATATTTCAATTTGAAAAAATATTTCCCCTGAGGTAAGAGGATCTTGCTCAGTTTACACAAGGGAAATTTAAAGACTGAAGGAAAATATAAACAAGAAGAACTGGTAAATCATGGCAATTTGATAGACATCCTGTATAGCATTTAAGCCAGTAAGATGAGAAGTGAAGTGCACTGAGCTTGAAGAAGGTTTTCAAGAGATGAGCATAGGTGTGTGTCATGTCAACAAACATCTGGAAACGCTCAATGATCATTTGAGATGATTTCTTAATCAAGATCTAAGGGGGACGGTTCAAGTAACCTATTAAAAGCAATAACTAGACATCCCAGTCAAATACAAGTGGAGCCCATCAAAATGACTCATGTTTCGAACACCTAGCAGTATAAGATGAAGTGCATGAATACCATTTTTAGAATGAACGTGTAACAAATAAGTATTCCCTCAAATATTCTTTTTTTTGGGGAAAAGAGATTTGAATTGAAAAGGGTCATATAAAAGCATGTAAAAGAAATGAGAGTGAGGGGGTTATTTAATTTGTATGAAAAAGTTTGAGAAAATCATCTTCTTGAGAAACCTTTTGAGATACCCATTTATTTCCCGTGCCCTTAAATTTAATCATGTCAAGCAGGTTGCAAGTGTACAGCCATTGTCAAGCTATGAGATTGTTACAAAACTTTCCCTAGCTGATGAATTTAATAGGTCTTGAATTAATCTATGTTAATCATGGGCATTAATGTGTTTGTTTCATTTCAAAATGTTTTCAAATAGTTTTTCTTGTTCCTATTGCAATATTATGTTAGAATCTCTATAAGTCACACAAGATCTTGTCCGTAAGTTAGTATTGTGGCATTTGCAATTTCATTATGAGAAGAGCTTTCATCTTGTGATGCAAATAAACAATTTAAAATCACTTTACTTTCATTATGTTGGTAAATATTTTTTTTAGTCTATGAGTGTATCTTAGACGTGATGAACCAGGATTTCTAATGTTTAATTGAGTCTTTAACATGAGCCTTTTTATTGAATTCTTGAAGAATGTATGAAATCATGCACCTCCGGGCTTCCATTGTTACACACCTTCTAGTTGAAGGAATATTTTGGCTATCTCGAAGCATTCTATGTTGAATTTTCTAGTATTTGTTAAAGGTTCTCAGAGATATGATATAATCAACTTTATCCTACTTAACTTCCCACCAAAAACATCTTAAACAATGAATTCTACAAGAACTATCCCTGTTTGTACTGTGTATCCATAAATGAACAAATTCTAATGCCAAAATATGTAGAAAAATAAGGTTTCAATTAATGTCTCTAGTAACCTAAACCTTATCCAGAAAATATCTCCATTCTCTAGAAGTGACAACTTGTGAGAGTTAGATTGTGGTGTATTGATCATATTTTCTCAAGGTTGTCTTGAAACTATGCAAAAAAATATTTACTTGATATTCTTCATGAATATATATTACAAAATGGGTCCTCTCACCCCACAGTTGAAGGCACAACCTAAAGCAGTGAGGGTAGATCAAACCCTTAATACAGTGATATCCATTTTTTTAACGTTTGAGTGATAAAGAGTTAGCTAAATTTCATCCTTGGCTACAAAACGAATTATATTATGATTTGTTTGTCTCTTAGCATCCTACTTGATCCGTGATTATGATCAACACTTAAGGGAGAATCAATTTGGGTACCAATAAGTAGTATTATGACACTTAGGCAAAAAACCGAGGGTTTTAGGCACTAAGGTCTCCCTTTTATTGAATGACGAGAAAAATTTACAATAACATCATTGGAACTGTGTATCAAGAAGCTATAAGAACCACTTACAGATCATTATGGTGTTTTTATATAGTATTGAGACATCAAAACAACCATTACATGATACACTATTGTAAAATGATGTGTATGACAAGTGTAAAGAATAAAAGAAGAAAAATGAGCAGGATCATACAACTAATATTGTAAGCAGATGTTCAAGTTCATTTAGAAAACAACCACCAATTCTTTACTTGCAAGTAGATAATGCTAGAAGTGACAAAAAAATCACACATTATTTGTTTTTGCATTCATACTGACATCCAGAAGGGTTTTCAACATAGTGTTTGTGAGTTTTCTTCCGAGTGGGTCACACACATGAAGACATATATATTACATTTGGGTGATTATCAACAACATTGTGCAAATTAGATACATTCTCTTTGCCATAAATAATGGACACTTACAGACCATGTCGAGAGGATTCCAACACATTCACTCCATACCCTATTGAGGGAGTCTATGAATTTAAGGCCTTTTTGGAACCACACTTGATAGATGAAAACCAAAAGATCTTGTGTATCAAAAACCAACAATGTTTAAATTCCATGTTATCAAAAACATTCCTGTCATGGAATACAAAACATCAAGCATGGATTCCTTATGGTCGTAACCAATTGAGATCTGGAAAATAATGGATGGGAAACCTTTCTTACCTAAAGGGGATCCTCCATTAACACCCTTTAAAGAACTAAAAATTTGGCATACCTGTAGAAAGGCCTTCAGAATACATCACACACCGAGAAAAGAGTTCAACATATAGTGGAGAAGCATTCCATGTTCCAAAGATTACATATTGGAAAAATGTTTTGTGTTCCCTAGAGAACCCCTTTGTCAATTGTAACATGACCAAGAGAGATTATTTTTGGCAAAAAATAATTTAGGATAACACAATGTATGATTAGATATTGGGTGCACAACATCTTGATATGGATAGTTACTATAGTCAAAATGTCATTTCAAATAAGGATATATATGTTGGGTCTATTTTTGACAGACCTCAAGATGAGTTTAACCCAAGAGAGTGGATGTGAATGATGAGCCAATGATATTAGTAATACCAGTTGATGAAAAATACCTATATGGATGGGTAAGGTAAAAAAATTCTAATAAAAGATGTTTACACAAAGACTAAAAAGATAAGGGTTATTGGTGGGAACCCACAAGAAAATAAAATATAGAAAAAGAAAGGTACCAAGAATGCTTAAAGAAAAAGCAATGGTGGAGAAAATCAAGGGAAACATCAGATATTAATTTAGACAATGTCATATAGGCATGGAGACCAACTAAAATATGAAAATGAGATCAAATTAAAATAGTGACTCGGGAATGATGCTATCCAGACATACCTTGCAAAAATTCAAGAACAATAATTAATGCATTGTAATTAACATTTTCTGGACTAGATACCCTTAGAGGATCAATCCTTATGTAATTTTCAATATAATTATCCCGAAGGAATTGATTTCCTATGGAAATAAATTTTCAAATCCATTTTTTCAAAATAACATCTTTAACGTAATTATTAACTCTTTTTGTTCTTAATGATATATAGAAAGGAAAAACATAAAATTAGTTCACATTATCTATATTTTATTCTATTTTGGAATAATTTCCATTACAATGATTTTCATTTTACAAATTGATGAAATACATGTTAAATAGATGTATCCTTGTGGCGCTACGCTTATGTTTCTTTACACCATGATGCATATGTAACTTAGCTACCGCTAGGATTATGTAACTAAGAAACCACTAGGATTATATAAATTAGCGGCGCTAGGATTGTGTAACTTAACGTCTGCTAGGCTTATGTAAATTAGCGTCTACTATGTAACAACCAATTTTTAACACTTTAATTCAAGGATTTTTGTTAAAAACAGATCTCATGTTTCCTTGTTCTAAATTAAAATAATTTAGAACCAACATCCATCTAACTCAATCCATCCTATAACAAACCATGGGAAATTGTATGAGTCGGTTGAATTATGATCCCTCATAGTTTACTCGATATGAGCTAGTATACCCAGTATACTAGTGGTTTCCTTTTTCAGTCAAGGATAATCAAGTGTTTTATTCTAAGTGTATACCTAGGTATCCATCACAGAATCCCATCTAACATCCTACATCTTAGATCTTGGTGAAACTAGGACAATGTAATAAAAACTTATACTAATCATGCTAAAGTTTCAAAACATGTTTTCCATGCTTGGTTCCATGATGGAACATTCATCAATTGGAACTTGTCTTTCACCATTTCACTTAATTTGTGTTATCTGGATTAGAATCAGATAGTGGAGTTATAACTAGTTACAAGTTGCATACAAGGTACAAATCGGATCAACCTACATAAAGAGGTGCCGGATGCCAACTTAGGATGTTAATGGGTGAGTAAATGTATCCGTAATGATTTGCATCATGAGGAATTCATTTCCTTTCCCATATCCATCATAGTTAGCATCGGAGTAATTGTATGTGTAAAATTACCAACCTTATAACTCTAACGAAACTTGTTCTTAATGGTATTACAACTATCATAATACGTGGAACTTGACAAGGCAATTGCGCAACTCGGATATCTACTATACAAAAATATCCAATCAATGAACTACATCATCAAATGGATACTACTCTATAGAGGCAATAATGAGTTGGCCCACTAAGTTTCATTAATTGGAAACATCGTATCTTAGTTTTTTTAAAGTAATTTAATTATATCATGACAAGTTTTCTTCATGTCAAAATGATTCTATCAACACTTTTGTGTATGTCCCTAAGGTCCTAAGTCATGAAATTCACACAATCCAAAGGTAGATTTAAGTTATACGTTTACATTCATCTTACATCCTAGTTGTTAGATTTTAATTAACTCACTTTGTTATTGCCATAGCCATTAATTGTAAATTTGCATTAGTGTAGTACTATTCTAAGGATTTCACTTAATTGAATTAAATACCAAATGAATAAACAACAATCCATATTGTAATTAACCCATAGATATTTAATTATATCATGTTTATATATATTGACCATTAAATGTTATATTTCATTACTCAACATTACACGATAGTTATAAACATAGGTTCCATATTATTACGTCAATTAAATAGTAACATTTTTCCAGCAATTTTATTCCATAAATGTACATCTTTAAATAATAAATACAACTGATTTATTCCCTTCTCAATATAGTTTCAAATCATTATAGGCTAATTTATCCTTTTATTAATCAAACCGAATATTAATAATTCACTCGCTTACAATCACAATAATTAATACATTATGGCATTTAATCAAAAATTCAAAATAAATAATATACTTCAATAACACCCGCTAAGAAGACTTGAATTCCGCCATATCTGTAAATATTAGAAGAGGTCAGTTCGAATGAACTGGCATGAAAGGTTCTCTTTCCTTCTTAACAACTTATGTCATTTAATATTTGAATAAATGAAATACTGTAATATTAAACCATGTAAACAACATAATAGTACAAAACCTAATTATTGTATACTTAATTTAATGAAATGTTCACTACATTTTAAAATCGAGTTACTTAATGGTGATTCAATGGAAAAATAGAATTCGAACAAGAACAACAAAGCATTCAAACCTCCAACACACTTCCTAACAGTGGAATAATTTATAACTCTATAACAGAACTTAAATTATGAAAATTATGTACATATTCATTAAGGTAATCTTATTAATTATTCTAATCCGTAACAAGACCAATTACAAAAGAGGTCCTTATTTTCCATGGTTCAAATAGTATTTCTTATCATAAGTAATTTTCTAAATCATTAAAATGATATGGTCAAGCATAAGACATAATCATAATTCCTTATACTCAAAATTAATCCAAGGACAACATTCTCCTATCCATTATATAATAGAAAAACAATCGTCTAAGTAGATATATCCCCATACCGCTATGATTACAAGATGTTTGACAAAGTTAAGGTAATTATCATTACCTTAAACGTTTCAAAGATCACCAAAAATGACCACGAGTTTCCTCAATCAAAACAAAGACCACAATTACCAATTGTGGATCAAATTCAAATAACGAAGGGAATATACTCACCACAGACTTGCACAATATCCCGAAATTTTCCGCTTAATAACAAGAAAGTGAAATGATATGATGCCAAACAATATAGGTAAGGCCATAATTTTAACAAAGTAAAAATGACACCACCAAGCCAAAGTATCACAAAGTTCAAAAATACTAAGGTAATATCAATTACCTTAATAAAAATGAAAGCCTTACAACAACCAACACTACATATCCTAAAAAATTCCACAACTAAAAATGTCAATATCAATCAATAACACTAAAGGAATAACCATTCTACAAACCAAACTTATGCCTAGAGATTACCTTTTTATACCATTACAATAAACTGTTATCATTTAACAAAAATTGTGTCCATACCAACATAATGTCTTGGATTCACCCATGAATCCATATAAGATAATATAATATTATCTTGTTTGAAAACCATAAATGAAAGAGGTAAGGATTCCATTTAAATAATCAAGCAAAATTTCACAAGGGTTTGTTATAGAATCTACTCGATGAGCAAGAAGATATAATACCAGAGGTATAAACATAATCTTACTCAAACCCTAAAGCTGACTAGATAAAGGCATTTGTTTTTAATAACAGAAAACCCAAATGGGTTCATGAAATAATAACTTAAGACTATATACTATGAGTTGACCCTAGATAGGCCATGTAACAATAATCAAATAGTTTTCACAAAATGAAAGCTAGGGAAAACACCCATTCCTTTTTGACAAAATCCCAATGTATACCATTACATGGTATTTATAAACATATACATTTATGATCATTTGAGTAAAAACCCTATTCAAGCCGGATGTTTTGTATAATAATAATAATACAAACTGAAATTTAGAATGGGTATTCTAAAATAATAGTAACATGAAAACCTAGAAGAAGGGTTACATTCATTCATCCAAAAATAGTAGAGCATAAACATTTCCAACAATCTAATAAAAACAATACAATAAGCCATCAAACACATATTCACACACAAAAACAACTTCATAGAAACCAATGCCCAAAGATGCAATCTCACCCGAAACCTAGATCAAACCAAATTAAATTGCATAGATTTTTGTTTATACAAATAGTAAATAGAATAAGCTATAAAGAAGGAGATAGAACAATTCATGCATGTGAGTGGAAGACTAAAACTTTTCCTTTCCTTTTTTCCAACTTCTTCCAAAGAAGCTTGAATTTGATTCTTCTTCAAATCACAACTAAAAACCCCAAACAATTTCCATTTCCTTTTATTAATAGCAGTCTTTAATGATTCTAAAAATATCTCAACTAACAGTCAAAATATGCATGCAATAGTTCAAAAATCAACAACGAACACAAAAATGGGATTGAATTCATGCATCCAAAGCTTAAAAACACTATGAAACTATCAAATATAATAATGAAACCAAAATGACCCAAACATCTTGAAGTTTTTCCCAAAACAACCTCATGCATTCCCGATATCTATGCTCAAATTAAATTCCATTAATACCTACGAGGAAAGTGTAGTTTCCCCCAAAACCATTGCCTCTAATCTTTCATTTTTAAATTTAGCAATTCCACTTAACTCACGAAATAAATTCATGCCATATGTTACAACAAGATAGCCATGCCACCAAACTATCTATTTATTTCCCGTGTTGCTTGGTCGAAAGAGCATCATAAATACCTTTTTAATATTTACCATTTTGTACAAGATACGTAGGGGTGGGTGTCAATATAGCCATGAACTCAAGCTTAATCACCTTAGGTTCAAATGCACATTCCCACTTTATTTATTTGGGATTAATGTGATCAAAACACTAGCTTGAAATGTTAGGAAACATCATAAACCTTAATATTATTGCCTAATCTCATGGTAAGCTTCCATCAAAACATATTCCTATTACCTTATTACTTTTGGGGTCGGTGATGCTCAATTCATTAGCCCTTGAGATGTTAGTGATAACATAAAATTTATTATTATAGCATAAGCCCCATGGTGAGATACCATTAAAATAGCCATAGCCCAATTGTTTTAGTAATTGAATATGATTAACTCACGATTCCACTAAAACCAACTTCATAATATTTGATAAGGAGTATGGTTTAAAACCATATAACAATTTTCTTGGTAAGGTCTAAAGACCTTTAGTAACCAATGAAAATAGTTCATCACAAATTAACATTCTATAGCGTGTCTTAATATACTTAACAATTTAATGTCTTCCAACATGACCTTAGGCCATCCTTTGAATAGTTATCATTAGTTTTGGATACCAAGTATAATCAATAGTGATCAAAACCCTATGATATGCAAGTTCCCAGGGTATAAATAAGGTCATGCAATTTTCAATACTATAAGGTCTATCTAGAGACTCAGTTGTTATTAAACAATCTCAATAATGAAATCATATCAAGGAGTCATAATTGGTCAAAGATCAAATTTTAATACAACAAGTTTATACAGGATAAAGGAATCTCACATAACATAAAGCACCGAAATCACCAGTTAACAACTTATCCTTTTGTAAACACAAACTAAATTTATGGGGTGTGACACGCTATGCTTATATATCTTGCGGTCGTTAGGATGATGTAACTTTGTGATGGCTAGGCTTATGTAACTTAGCGGCCACTAGGATTATGTAGCTTAGTTGTTGGTAGGCTTATGTAAATTTCCACCTCTATCTTGGTGTAACTTTTCAGCCAACGGGATTAATTCACCAAGTAGAAACTATTCTTATGTAAGATAGTGGCTCTTTAGACTTATGTAAGTTAGCAAGTGCTAGGCTTATGGAAGTTAGCAAACATTAGTATTATGTAGGGGTATCTAAAAATAGAAAAACAGTAATCCTAAAATATTGAAATTGAAATCCAAAAATAGGAATTTAGAAATTGGATTCCAATAATGGCAAAATTGGAATCCAATAATACCGATATTGGAATCCAATATTTGCGAAATTGGAATCCAATAATAGTAAAATTAGAAGTCAAATAAGTCCAATATTGGAATACTATTACCACTAATGGAATCCAATAATAGTAATAATGGAATCCAGTATAGACAAAAAGGGAATCCAATATACGTAAAAAGGAGATAGATTTCTTCCAAAAATTGTAATACTAGAGTCCAAATTCACTAGAATATGTCTAGATTTAGTGAAATAAGCGTTACAGGATAACGAGTGCTTCATAAGTAGAATTTTACTTGTAGGATACTATACAACTATTATCCTTTACTTCTTGTTTGCTATTGTTTTCCACTATTTACGAGCTGCATCCTATGTGTTGCTTGATCATTATTTTCTTATCAATGTTTTGGCCCTCATTGTCTTATGACATTGTGAGCGATGTCCCATGCATGTAACCCAATTTTCGTGGTCCCTCTTGTCTTTATAGTTAATTGATACATTTTACTCTATTGCATGCTAGATCTTTTACACTAACACTTGTTTATAGCCTATATTATTTGCATGTGCCTTGGTTTCTACCATGCACATCCCCTACCCCATGTAGGTATCCAATCTATGATATACATATCAGTTTTAGGCTCTCTCGTTTTAGCCGTCAAGTCCTCTCATTTTAGCCACTTCCTCCTACAAATGTTGCATGCAACCTAAAGGAGGGGGAAATTATTGGGCAAACAAATCACCCTTCCAACAACACAAAACTACAAAACAAAAAAAATAGTGTAGAAATCACAAAGGCACATAGTTACAGAGTGGTCCAAAATTAGACTTGGATCACAAACATAGAGAATACACTAGCACCCAATATAATATAGAAATGGTGGGCACTTGTGTCATGGGGAAAAAATAGAAAGTTTTTTATTCCAAATTTTTTTCCAAAGAAGTTACAAGATCAGATCTAAAGTATCAAACACTTCACTTCAGTTACATAATTTAGTCATTTGATTACAATTCGATTCTGAACTCGATTACAAATTCATTTACAAATTGGTTAAAATCAGATGTGCCAATTTACAGTGGCACTTATAATTTGAGAAGAATTATGAAAGGAGATAAAAACATACCTCTCTCCCCAAAACTCTTCTCCTTGGCGTGAGATCTCCCAAAAACTCATCCTTGGCATGAGATCACCCACAAGACTCATCCTTGGCATGAGATCACCCAAAAACCTCACTCTTGGTGTGATATTTCACAAAAACCTCATCCTTGGTGAAAAATGCTCAAATCCATAGCTCGACACTTTTTGGTTGAGAATTTGTCACACCCTAAATTTTCATTCTATTATGTTACAAAAATAAGCTTTAATATATGAAATAATTTATGAATGCAAGAGGATTAAATCTTTATTATGTAGTCCCATTTGCATCTATACACACACATATATCCAAAAGGATATGTATACTTATGTGTAGTTATACACATGGAATCGCAACCACACTCGTCGTCATGCATTCATGGATTACTTAATATTGTAACTTATTTTTGTTGTACTTGTTTGTTATGATTCTACTTTACCTTACTTGTTGTAGGTAATGATTGGTAATGCTGAAGAATCTGTTTCATGGTTGTATTTGTATTACTCGGTGTTTGTAAATGATTGTTATTTTTTTGATGTTACGAATAACATTCTAATGTTGTCTATATTGGTATTAGACCATAATGCATTAAAAATGTTTTTATCACGGTCTTTGGTAATGTTTTTGGACATCGACAAGGTAAATGTTATTGATATTAGTGACCTACCTAGAATTTAATGTGTAGATGAAACTGAAATTGGTCTCAAACCATAATGATTAGAAATTTTTATATGTTAAAGGTAATGTTTGATTTCTAAGTTGGTCATTAACCATGGTAGTTAATAAAGGTTTAATGATCGTGTTATATGGGTCTAGGACCCCAGAGCATTAATATTATTTTGATAGTATATAATGAGGTGATTGGTTATAGAGACTTAGTTGATTATTTTGATTAAATTGAATGAGTGATATAGTATTTTGTGTTATACTAGACAAGGTTATTGATCTTACTATATGTTAGTGGAATTAGAATGAGATGAAGTTAGTAAGAACTATGGTCCTTAACCATATCCTCATGTATTTTGATTATTGATTATTATCTCAACACCTCATTTTAATACCATGCAAAATTGATAATATTTTAAATAAGTTTTGTAATTATGGTCTTTGAATGATTGAAGATCCACCATGAAAAATGTAGGAAACATAGTTTTATTGTTTAATTTTAAAAATAGCCTTAGATTGATTGATTACCTCCATTCAATATTGGAGGGAAATCGTATTGGTGGTGGCGAGTTTTACCAGTGCCACTACATGGCACTTCGAAGGAATTAATGGTATCTAATGAGATAATTATCATTGGAAACATCAAATGTTTTGGGAGAATCTACCACATGCAATATAGAGTTTCATTTTTATTGTGTTGATTATTGTTCAAGATCTTTCTTTGGTAAGCCGTGCATGGTGGTATAGGGGCTATTCTATTGATCTATTTTCATATTTTTATTGCTAAAAATAAATTATTTCTATTATTGAATCAATGACGTCGGGTTATATATAATTTTAGATGTTTTTGAGTGTTTTCTATTCAATTTTATTGGATTTTGTTGGATATTTTTGGTTATTTTTGCAAGAAAGTTAGTGGGAAAAATTACGAGAGATTTTCGAGTTTATCGAAGCATGGATTATAAACTCTTTTTCTTGATGTTTTATTTTGAATCTGATGAATGTATTCAAGTATATTATTTCATTCTTTATGTTATTTGTTTCATTACAAGTTGATAGAAATATGAAGAGTAACAATTCAAAATTTATTTTTGTCTTATTTGGGTGTCTCTCGAAAAAATGAAAATAAGATTTCCTTTAGATATATAATTTTGGGTTGTCTTATTTGATTTACATGAATTTTTGAACTTGCTTAGGATTCATTTGATAATAGAGAACCTAAAATGTTTTATTATTTGAGAAAAATATGTAAAAATACATTTATCTCTTATGGGTATCCTTGAAATAGGAAAATTTCTGGATAGTTTATTGTGGGTTGAGTTTGAAAATGTTGTTCTCAACTCTATGCTTAAAGTAATATGCTGAAAAGTAACAATGTATGGAAATGTTGCATAATGAGCATTTTGGGTTATATTTTATAAGTTTTGATTCTATTATTAATATAATTAAATAGAATCAATGTATACATAAATATATACATCCACAAATTGATTTTGGGTACGAGTCCAATATGGGATTTTGTTATTAAAAATTACTCTCTTTATCTTGGATTTTGTTAACCTTTGAAGTTAACTCTCTAATTTATCTTGGAAACTCGTGTTAACTTGGTGAAGTTGACTTTGAAACTCGATATGAGATCATTTTTGTATAATTTAGGTGATAAGGACATCAGTTAAATCCTCTCATTGATTTTAATATTTACCTAAAGATTTATGGTAAAATTGGTAACTTGGTCATAACAAAACCCTTGTTGAAACCTTGTGCTTATACATGATTACAAATGAGTAATTTCATTCTTATTTTTGTTAGCATTGTAATAAGAAGTAACCCTTGATGAAACCTTGTGGTTGTACATGGTTATAAATGACTAATTTCCTTCTTCTTGTGGTTAGCATTGGAATAATATGTAACAATTTGATATGAGCATCTTAGTGAGTTATAAGAGAATAAAATAAGTTCTCCTCCATTGTCTGTTCCTGTGCACTTCTAAGCTTGGGTTATTGAATGCTTAAGTGATAAGGTTATGAACCTTATGATTAAGTGATTCCTTAAGGTGGATTGGCAAAACAACAAGTTTCGTATCTTATTCAAATATATTTATTTTGATGAAATAATTACTCATAGGCATTCTATTAGGTTGAAGGAAAACTTGTGCTTTTTGAAGCTATACATGAAATTTAAGTTATATCTTTTACTATTTATGATTATGTTAAGTTGTGATATTTTTTGATTGTGGTTCTATGAGATATTGATTGTTAACATTTCACCCTCTATCTAGTTGTATTTTGTAAATCATTACCTTGGGGAAAGAACTTATTTTCTTCTTTCAAATGTTATTTGAGGGAAAGGAAGCTTGATAAGGTAATGAATTTTGAGTGCAAATTGTATAGTTCATTAGTTTTAATGAATAAGAATTCAGTTTTGATTATTTCTAAGACATAAGTTTTAATGAAGTTATTGTTATATAGATACGAAGATCTTCTTGGATGACTTGAAAATATGTTGTTGGAAACATTGTATACATCATTAGATCACTTTATTTTTTATTGATCTTTATACTTAATAAGGTATAAGTAATATTTAAATTGTATATTAAGTTAAACTTATGATGTTCATTTGAATCATAATTTAACAACATGATTAATACTTGTTAATCCATTCTAGTTCGATGAACTAACCATGTATATCTTCACTCTTTCCTTCATATGCACGATGGAGTAAATAATTGACATGACTGTTGGATATTACTGACATGATTTGATCACATATTATTGATTGAAAATATGAATATGGATCATTGTAATTATTAAAAAGACAAACATTATTTCAGGAATTTTTGTAAGGAATTTCTAGCTATGTGTAACAATCTAGAAACTATTGTAATATTTATGATAGATACAAATTCTTCCTTATTGAGTTTAATAGATACATTTATTGTTTGTAATCCATTTATGAGTTGTTTTAAGTTTTTATGCTATTTTTAACAACAGTATATACTTTTGAAATTGATTACAAAATTATAATTGTAATAATTTGATGGTACTTTACGAAAATCATTATCATTAATTATTGGATGGAAATTATTACAACAATATTTATGACAACGTTATTATTAAGTTTAAATAAATGAGAACAATGAAACAATGTTGTTATGGACAACAATGCAAAGTTATGAAATAATGATATTTCATCTTTAACTTAGTCACAATGTGATTAATTAATTAATTAATTAATCTATTTTCACAGATACATATTATTACATTGTTATGATAATAGTCATACCTTCACAACATCAACATAATATGAACAAAATATTTATGTCTTAATAACATATGTAAAATTTCTCTAACTATGAAATATGATGATAATATGTATAACATGATTAATATATGTTCATTATTCATCAACCTTAATCTATCATAATACCGAATGGTTTATATCTCTTTCTTAAAGGGATACATAGATGTTAGATAACAAACTAGTGGGACTAACGATGCAATCAAGATGATATTGAATCGTTACAAAAGAGAATGATATGGTTAAACTAAACCTATTTCTAGCAACAAAATTTATGTTGAAACTCTACGGGTAGAGATAATTTGCAAGTTAGTAACTAGCTAAGTTACTATAGATATTTATCGTAAACAAAATGTTAAAACTCAACATAGAAATGATGAAGTATACCTTGTATTAAGTTAATGTGTGTTATGAAAGTTTAGGCTCTATGCCTTGCCTACCCTCTCGATGAACCCCATCCGCACCACCTTAGGATGGTTATGGGAAGGGTTACGAGTACTTAATGACAAACACCATTAAGTAGTCATTATCTTTCCTATAGGGATCCTAAGATGGGACTGATAGCAAATTTTTGAAATGAGAGGTGAGTCCTAGATACTAGGAATTCGTAATAAAAGTACTTCAACTTTTATCTAACAAAATGTGATCCATATAAATGTGTAGAGATAACGGTGTAGTGATGGGACAAGTTTTTTTGGCTTATGTGCAGTCATGAAACCAAGCATGCACAACATCGCTTAAAAATTTGACCTAAAAAAGTGTAACTAGATGATTACACTGTGAGTTCACCGAGTTCTTATTTACTTGTGTGAGATGCCGATGAAACTCAGTTGAGTTACTTTTAGGTAGGCACATAGGAGCTACACTTAGTTCTCGATCTGAATAAAAGGGTAATCAATCACATACAAGTTATTCACGCTTGGTTATAGTGATGTTCAGGGGATCAATTAGATATAATTGACCCTTACAACTATAAATGGTTATGTTATTATCGATGGATTGTAAGATTCATCTATGCTAATTATAATTATTGCTAAGTTAACATCATTGAAGTAATCTAATGGAATTAAGGGTTTTGTTTTAAAATATAAAAAATTTCCCTTAATTTGGAGCAATTATAACATAGGTGTTACATTTTGGTATCAGAGCTGAAGGTTTAAATATCTTGGACTTAATGGGTCCTTACGCTAACACAAATTTAATTATTGTATAACAAAATAAAATGGCTAGAACAAGAGGAAATGTTGTGAACAATCAAGCTACAAAATGGGATAATAACCCATAAATTGATGAGATACTTGTTGCCATGTAACATCCTCATTTTATACATTAGAACAAGTGAATTTTTTTTTTTTTTTTTGATAATTGCATCCTGGTTCTAAATACATAATTTAGAACTCACAATTCAAATAACCATTCATATAATGATAACCATATGCAGTTGTAATGACTCTGAGTACATCCGATCTATTCATTCCATGACTCGGTAATCTACCGATCTATTCATGAGTAATAAGAGTCGGTGTTTTTATTTAACACATTACTCTGCTCTATCCAAGGAATTCTCTCTTCCCTAACTGGGATTCGTAATGCTCTTCCAAGGAATCTAACTAATAATTGTTACTATTATTCATCGGCATCTCATCCCTTAGACTAGGTGAATTAGGACAACGCAATCAAGCAGCTTACGATACTTTGGCCAAAGATTTGAAACATACTGTTATGTCTCGTATTCCTTAACGGCATACTCGTCCAATCTGAATACGCCCTTCACCCCATTCATATGTTATATAGAATGTCTTACACCGACTACATCGCACCTTCCTTTCACAATCGAATCACTCGGAGGCAGATTAACAAGGTGATAATGTTATATGGATGCCCACGAGGATTAGGGATATAGTGACATACCGTTCAACCTTGCAGCTTCAACCAAGCAGGTGTCATGATACCCCGAATCTCCTAGGCAGCCTCTTATAACATGACCACGTTCTTAATCGGTCCCCGGGTAACTCGTGGTGAAATCAAGTGTAAATCTTAGCGATCAATGCAAAGGGTGTCGCCATAAGTCATCTCGCATTGTTGTAACTTTGAGAAGATCCTAATCTTCTCGAGGTACAACCCTCGCAGCTTGACTTATGTCATCAACCTTAAATCCGCCTCGAAAAGATCTACTCAAGAATGCGCTTACGCACTTGAGTTTAAATTACTTTAAAGACTTTTCCCTAAGGTTAGCCTTTCCGATCCCTAGATTCTTCGCCTTAAGACGACCCTCCTCTATAAAACCCATTACTTGGTAGAGATATTAAGGTCAAGTTCTTCATCAAGGAGTCATTAGAATACACCTGATTCTAAAGCAACAGAATCGGACAATACCTCATAACCTTTGCTTGAGATTTCCATCCGAACTCCATTTGATTGTATATCAGTTCTCTTAATTGAATTTATATCATACTTTTTAGTATAAAGATATAAATGATTAAGAATCCAATATAATATTGTCCTGTTATACTTAGGACTAGGGATTAGTAATTTAATCTAGCTTGTTTAGCATTCTCTTTAGGCTCATTTTTAACCTATCTTCTAGAAAGACAATTATTTAAATCCAATATTGCTTTCGCTAACACAAATTAGAACTACTAAACACTCATAAGAATTCAATCTCATTTTCTTGCAAGCTTTCATTGTCAATCACAAAAGCATTCATATTATACAATGATAACAATGCCCCTTCGTTACATAAACCGAAGAAGGTCAACTATCAGAAATAGAATACAACACATAAGTTTCAAACACTTATTTCCATTCCTTTCAAAACTATACAATTACATTTTATGCAACAGCATACTTGATACAATGCTCAACGGAAAAGAAACATCTTTTCACATATAGTACATCTCGTAAAATCAAGTCAGTAATTCATTATAAATCAAATAAACAATCTGATCACCTGCCGATCTGCATTGCTTTTACCTCTTACGGTAACCATCTCGCAAAAATAGTCAACATGAGTTAGTTCAATGAACTCGAGCATGATAAGCACTAACTTTTAAAACAATTGCAATCCATCAATTGTTTTCATTAAACACCCCGTTTAAATGAGATCGATATTCACATTAGTAAACATATTCGCACTATGCCCTTGTAATACAAAATGATTACAAATATGTAACTCTAACATGGTTACAAAATAGTCTTAATCACTTTCTAATATTTCATCAAATATTAAAAATCAAGGAACGAATGTACACAAACAATCATTGAATCCAAAATCACAACATTGGTCGATCGTTTCATTCATCCAATAAGGAAAATATCATAACAAATCGGGTTCCACCAATATGTTTACAACACAATTCCCAATTTGTTAGATGATATCATCAAATAAGCAAAAGAAGGAAAGAACCAAATCATTCATACTCCCTTTCACATAAGTTCGTTCAGATCTTTGTCTACACAAATGAAATACATTCATCCAAAGAAGCATACAAACAAGTCACCAAACAACAGAAGAATCACTATCATAATAAAAATCGAACACAACAAGGCTTTACGGTCCGAATTCAAATCAAGAAACCCAAGATTGCATGTCAAGAATAGACTACATTGCCTTAGGCAATTGGATGTTTCCCAAGATTATGCCAAGACAATCACTCAAAATCTCCGAACATGCTCGCCTCAATCGACAGAGTGAATGGAAAAGAATATAGCAAATCTATTCTTACCTCGCGCATGCAAGGCTAAGGTATGATATTCACGGTTCACTTCAGCAGAGCTAGAACACGAGATAAAGATTCATGCTCAAGGATCTCAAACAGCTGACAAAGGCAAAGGTCCAAATGTCAAGTTCGTAAAGAGACAAGTACAAGTTACCTTTCCGCATTCTAATGATTCAAACAGAGGTAACAATTCAAACAATTGCATATGAATTCATACCGTATTCATCAACGAAGCATTATGAAAATCAGCAAACAAATTAATCTCTCGATTTCAAACCAAGAACCCAATCGAACCCTTGTCAATGCGACACAATGGTATTCTTACGAATATCGTAGATCAAAATACAAATTATTTCCTTAAGTCACTGAAACAACGATTTCCCAAAATTCATCTATATTCAACCATGAACAAAGTGACTTAAACATGTAAATCATTCAATCGACTCCACCGAGTCATTCTAATAAAAAAAAAGAATACAATTCTCGTATTTATATTACATACCGATATGGGTTTAATAACCATGACCTAGCTCATAAGGCCGATATACAAGATGTCAAACTGCTCACGTAAATCCATCAAGGCCAAAATAAACATCACGAGTTCAATATCGGCTTGTAGAGCATGTAAGCCAAAGAAGCAAGACAGACATCTTCCGCAGGTCAAACAACAGATAACCCAACAGGTCTCTAATTGAAACAGCTTACACTGGCCCATCTATCATAAGTTCAACTCGAGTCCTAACAACAAGAATTAAATAATGCCGATGATAAATCATCGGCAAACAATGGCAACATTAAGATCGTGCAAAAACAAACCGAATACCGAATTTCCAAAACAAGAAGTCCAACGGTACCCTTACCATCATTTTCACACAAGATGGCACAGAAAGAAACGTGGAATCTCATCCAAAGAGTATAAACCACAAGTTCTTGCAACACGAATGTAAAATAACAGGTCGTGCTACTCGTTACTCTTCGAGTACAAAATCAAATTACCAAGATCCCAATAGATATTCAAACGAAGTTCAACAATGGTTCACAATACGATTCATTTAAAGGACTCCACATAGTCGATCAATACATATATCCATACTGCATACATCGTCAACGGTTTAGATCCTGCTACACAAATAACATGGAAAAACAACTACTAAAGAGTCGAAAGGAAAAACTGAACACTAGTTACTCGATTCCAAACCATTTTAACAGAGGCATGTAACGAACCCAAATAGTATCATTAGTCATCACACTAAAAACCACAACAGGTTTTCAAAGGTTCAACAAACTGATCAAACAAATAAATCCCATTAATATTTAATCCGATCAAGCTTTCCAAAACAAGAATCGACGACCAAAAATTGACAACATAACAATCAATGGCCTATACCCATCACAGATCGATTCATGGGCTCACGCCGAACAAAGCCGAGCAATCATACATATCACAAGTTTCGCATAATCAAACCGAAATGCAAACACAAGGAAACAGCAGGACACAATTCGAATTTAATAAACACCCAACAAGGATAATGAAGATTCGAACCAAGAGATTCAAGACCAAAATCAAACAAGATCTCCATAGAAAATCCTCTATTTTCTCAAAACATTTGAACAGAGTTGTTCTAATGAAATCACTTGAAAGACAGCAAGATATTTAAAGGTTAGGGCCTAACATGCCCGGATTTTTGATCAAATTTCCAAGCACTACACAGAAGAGCTCAAACTTCCTTTTCTTTTTCCAAGATAAAGCGACCAACAAAATTTCGCTATCTCCATCACATATATATCCTCCATGACAGAGAAAAGAGCTAGAGCAGTTCATACTTGCCATGCAACTCAAAGAGGACTGGTGCGAAGAACCAGTAAACAAGCAGAGAGAAAACCGAAAATCGCGACAAACCAAACAAACCCTCAAACTTCCCGCTTGCATGCCTTCTCGCGAGTTCCGGCTCGCTTTTACCGAGAATATTGAATGCCATTAAACCAACTTTCCCGCTTAAACTCAACTTCCACCGACCGCCGACATGGCGATACCCAATGAAAATTCAAGTCCATTTCCAAACTTAGCGATTGCACACGTCCTCACAAAAGTTAGCCGCCGCTTAAGCCTCCGCCATGACTCCGTCCCTCATCCTTATCCATGCATTAATTGCCATAGAAAACGCCGCCCATGGTTCGCACCCTCCATAGGCCCCTTTACATCCTCCTCAATAGTTAGGTTAGTAACTTAGGTTAGAATTTAGGATAACACTTATTCTAACCACATCACATGTAGTTATTCTACTTAGGATATTAACACATAGCCTAGGTCTAGGTTAGATTAACACTAATCTAACCCCCCTAGGTTAGGTTTTAGTTTTAGGTTACTAACCATTAATAATTCCAGCTTAGGTATAACATTTTATATGCCAAGAAAAGACCTAAAATCATGCATCTCCGAACAGATTCACTCCTATACAACCGTTAGGCTACGGGAATATACATGACAGTAATTATTACTTGGTCCACGTATGAGACCTTCCAGATATACTTCGATATCGGAACCAATTCATTTCCCAAGATCAGCCTCGAGTCATACTCCCGACCAGCCAATCAATGCTTCCATACCTTGCAACTGTTCGCTCAAGGTCTGTGATCTAATTCATCACAAACAAATTTAAAGCATTACTTGGATCAATTCCACTGATCCAAGACTAGATATTATAGATGAATATCTCTATAATTCATTCCGTGATCAGATTAATATTCAGACACAAAATGAAATAAATAAAAGAGTCTAATCATATTCTGACTACAGTCAAGATCTGCAATCTGCAAGGAAATTACAATACATATCAAGCATGATTTCTAAATCGAGGAACACATCCTTATACAAGAAATCACATATCAACACTTGTATGTCCAGGAGAAAGTAACAACAGTTCAGGGTGTTACATGCCATGCAAGAAACTCATAACCGAATAGATGGTATTAACCATTAGATATTAGATATGGACAATAGTAGTGATAGTGACAATAGTGTATAACATAAGGGGAAACCTAATGCTATAAATCATAATGTTAACACTACAAATATTAATGCAAAAATCCTATGCTAAAAATCCTAACACAGAATCCAACCCGAGAACAAAAGATCCCATTTGGCAATAGACTATCAAGAGACATCAATCAAATCACTCTACCCAAGTTTTATGGAATGAACTTGGGTGATGAAGATGAGAAATGACTCAAAGAGATGGAGAAATACTTTTAGATAAGATATTTTTCTATAGAAACTAAGGCTATTTGCGGTGCTTATTAGCTCTCCAATGAGGCTTCCTCATGGTGGGATAGACGAAAGGTGGAATTAGGTGTTGTTGTGGAAAAATAACTCGGATTAAATCAAATTCTACTTTAGACAACACTAGTTACCATAATTATATTATGACCAAAAATGTTTGAGTTCCAAACCTTAGTAACAAAATACTAGGAGAAATTTACTAAACTATTGAATTATGTTATGTAGTACTAACTTGATGAGAAATTATGTTTAAGAAAGTTTATCATGAGACCTAACCCCATCACTAGTGGAGAGGTGGATGTTCATGGTCATTTGACAATGGAAGCTATTTTTGAAAATGCCATAAGGTAGGAGCAGAAGATGTAAGCTATATTTTCTCATAGAGATAAAAATGAGAAAGAAAAGTTTTAGTTCACCTTCACATCCTGTACCAAGAAATACTTGGTGGAAAATGTTGGCAATAGAAGGCCAAAAATGGAAAGAAAAATACATCATAAAAGCTTATACAAATTTCAAGAAAAATGGGTGATTTAATAACTATTTAATTGTCTCATTAGTTGAAAATTTTGTGTACCATTACACTTGTTTATCCTAATTATCCTTGTCGACATTTCCACTTGAACTTAAATGTATGACACTTACATTAATTAATATAACTATTACTAAGTTACTCTATTTTATGGATTTTGAATGTGCATGTTACTCTCTTGGATACAATGAAATGATTAATAGTGTTATATATGAATGCCATACTTGTTTGCAAGAAGTTGTTATATTTGGCCACTAACATGCATCCGAATAAACTCATCATCACAATGAAAAAGGACTTGTCCACAAAGAATCGACATGTAATGAATCGAGACTCGTCCATAACAAAGCACCTACAACCAAAGGAGAGCACACACATAAACAAAGACCGTGACTTTGGGAAGATTGATCAATGTGGATAATTCACCTATGTTTGTGCATATAAATAAAGAAACAATTATGACAAGAAGAAGAAGATATTATACCAATACTTGATTATGATTTACAACTACAACTGTGGAACTAGTTGATTTAATTTGATAACTCGATTGTTGGATCAACAATTAGTTATGTTCTTATATTAGAACACCTTTTCTCAAATCTATTACATGCATAAGAATCTTGGTAATGATATTTTACTTAATCAAAATGTAACTATTAGTTTGAATCGGTCTCTTCACATCTCTACCAATAAAGTGAATGTGAAGGTTGTAGAGGATATCGATCCATAGTTAAAAAATTGATGTAAGTTTCATTCTAAATCTTCATGATGATAAATAAAATATGAGTTTTATCATTTTACGTAGACATAATCCTTAGGAAGGGTTAACACCCAACGTGGGTCCCACTTGAGGTTTTATAAACCCCCTTTACTTTTTATTTGCTATTTTAGTTTCTTGGATGGATAGATTAGAATTACAACAATTTATTCCTTTACTTATCTTATGATTTTACTTTCTTTATTGATTAGATGTAGCCTCTACTTTCATCTCGCAACTTAGTTTATTTCAAACATTGTATTCTCCAATTGTTTTTTATTGTTAAAGTGGATTCATGGCGCCTTGCTCCCAATAACAATAGGGCCTAAATACCCCTGAAAGATAAAAAATGAAGCAGGGTCAAAACCCCAAGATTATAAACCTACGAAATATTGTTTATCCAACTCGAAAAAAGAGGCTATTTCCCAACCTGGGTCAAAAATAGTCCTTGATACTACCTATTCAACCTTTTTTATTTTTCTTATTCTTGACTTCTTGCCACTTGCCATTCCAATCAATAGTAACTACCTCAAGAGGATTAGCTGACACCATCTGATTGTCTCGACAAAGATTCTTGATCCGAATCCAATTTGACAGGAGAAAAACCCCTTTTCATTCCGATGATGCCTTAAATTGCTAGGGTTTCTTGTCCGTCAAGTAATATGCAACCTTTTTATCAAATGCATCGAATATTTTATCAAACAAGATTCATCACATGGTCTTAAATCCACCAGAAATCTACTCAATTTTTATTGAACCTTGTGTTGAAGTCATGGAATGATTCATTTGGGTTCTTCTTGATATTCTCAAACTCTAATAAAAGGAACCTGGGATCAGTCTTGTCACCATATTGCAACCTGAATGCATTTTGCATTTCAGCCCATGAATCAATAGAATTATCTCGCAAGGCCTTGTACCAATCCCTAGCATCCTCCTCTAAAGTGTGGACAAACAATTTAATGTACACATCCTCAAATCCAATTTCAAAATCCTCCATCATATTAATAAAGAGTTTCAAATGCTGATCACCTGTTATGGCATTATTCCCTTGGAACTTTGGCAATCTACTTTTGACATCCTGAGGCACAACATTAGGATAGCCAGCCATTCCCATAAAATTTATTGGGCCAAAGGTGTTGACCACAAATGGAGGCCTAGGTGGTGGCTAAGCCATGTTTTTCGGTGGAGGTGATCTTGGGGGTGACACAAGCTGATGAGGAGTGCGAGGTCTTTGTGGATCAAGAATGTAATTCACAAGATTGGTATTCTCTAGGTGCTGATTTTCTTGGAAAGTTTTATTAGAATTGAAACACACAGGTGCAGATTGAAGAAGGAACTCACCAGGTACAGTAGAAGGACCTTCACTAGTTGAAGTAAACAAGTTTATGAGAAGATTTCTTGAATCAAAATCACTGGAAGAAGAGTGATAATCCTCTATTAAAGGCTGATCTCTCTCACCAATGGATATTCCTTTGCTTGATGTCTAACCTTCAACAACCTTCCAAACTTTTCTTTCCTCTAAAACTGTCTTTCCCAATTCTTGAAATAATTTTCTACTTGGGTCTCTCCTAAAGAAAGATCTTCTTCCTTCTAGGTTTGCAGATTTTATGTGACAAAATTCACTTAATGTATGATAAGGTACTAGTATTTATCAAAAATATAACAACAAGGAGTCACCACTAAGGACTTTCACCCTAGTTTGTGTAAATGCACTATGAAGATATATCAAATGACTATAAATATCAGTGTTATGCAAAGCTTTAATAGATCTGATCTTCTTTTATTCAATTTTTCAACTATGGTGCAAAGTTTGAAACAACAAATTGGAGACACTTGAAAATATTAAACTCAAAACTATACTCTTCATTCCAGCCTTATAAATCTGACTAGAAAATGATGCTCAACAATGTAGTTGCACATAAATCACATAAAACATATTACCAGGGCTTTGAAATACTGAAATACTCCCAAACAATGGCGCTTAAAATACATGTTGGTACCTAGATTTAATCTCCTTCACAACTTGAGAAACATCATGAATTTTACAAGACACTCAGAGGTAGATAAATGATTTATATGTCATTTTGTAGCCAGGGAAGCAATTTATCTAACTTATTAGCACTCAGGATTTGAAGAAGTGGGTAGCACCTTGAAAGGATTTGATCTTATCCTCACTATTTTAGGTTGTGCCTCTCAACCAAGGTAAGAGAACTTGTATTGTAGCCTCTATTTTATGAAGGGGGTGAAGATATCCTTGTATTATGTAGATTGTATGGAGATGGCCTTGAGAAAACATGATCAATTTCCCATTATTCAAACTCAACAGAGCTATCACTACTAAATGATGGAAATGCTTTCAAGACAAGGCTGAAGCTACTTGAGACATGGTGTGATCCTGACTGCTTTGTGCATTTTTGTAAATGGATTATATTCTCTTGTTGACACACAATGCAACATAGGGGTAGTATAGGTGGGATTAGGTGATTTAAATGAATTTTGGGGTGGGATATTTTTAGACAAGACTAACTAGAATTTTCCAACTTCTTTGAGGACCTTTGCAAAACTTGAAAAACAAAACCCAAACAACAGAATGCTTCAAAGAGGTTAAGGTATTCCTTCAACTAGGATATGTGCACCAAATGGAAGCCTAGATCTGCACTCTTCCACACAATCTCTGATGGTCTATCACAAAATCTTGAGCTAGATGAATCAGTTAAGCATTTAGAAATTTCTATTTTATCATACCTAAGGTGCACCCATAGGTTTACAAACAATCTCTGTATCAAGGAAGGCAAAGTGAATTTAAATTTGTTTATCCCTTTATCAGATGAAATCTCTTCTGATCTTGGGATTGCAAATACCACTAAGCTATCACAAGAATGAGACCTACATGATGAAAGAAACTCTAAACACCAGATTGCAATAGGAGCAAGAAACACAAATTGAAAGCATTCTGAAATATAAGTGTATGCAAATTTTTCCCAGAGACAACACAAAATAATCCAGAAATGACCAAAATTATCAGTAGGGGAATGTTACAAGAACAATCTCAGAGCTTGTTAGTGGCTATACATTTGCAACCAACCTAACATGATACAAATTTGATGCAAAAAGGAATTAAAATGGTTCTTAGGTGGTTTCTTAGAGAATGGGCTTCTTCCCAGATTTTCCCGTGAAAATTCTAAGTTTCTCTGACCATTTGCATGAAAAATTCATGCAATATATAAATTTCACTCACTCACTCACTTTGCCCCTCAAATCTTCCCTCCAAAAGTGGAATATTCAAGCACCTTTTCT
The DNA here is from genome assembly GCA_018340775.1 of Taxus wallichiana var. yunnanensis. Classification (NCBI taxonomy): domain Eukaryota; kingdom Viridiplantae; phylum Streptophyta; class Pinopsida; order Cupressales; family Taxaceae; genus Taxus; species Taxus wallichiana. The sequence continues at coordinate 597,844,163 of CM031237.1, read as the reverse complement.
TTACAATATTTCGGAAAATGACATTTAACAAACTCACAAAAAGTTTCTAGTTGTTCTTTCAAAAGGTGAATCATTACAAAACTTTCATCATTCTTCAAAGTGGAAGCACATTTTTCATTTCCCACGCATGTAGATCCCTTTCATTTCATCATTTCAACTTTTCCCTTCCCAATTTTTACTCTGTAACTTTGGATCTGGTAATTCACATTTTTCACGAACCAGAGTAAAAATTTATTTGAAAAATGCCTTGGATTCACAAATTAAACCCCCAAATTGATTAATCCAGACCCTACAGGCCAAAACGACACGAATTGGCAAAATTTTTGATGAATATTGATGCAAAAAATGCATCTCCAAACTTCCTGGAGCTCAAATGGTGGCCAAACTAGTGAAATGTATAGCTACCATCGATATGTTCCTCAACTTCAAATTTGAGCCCTCCACGTGGCAGATCCAGGCCTCGGATGTCTTTTTACCTTTTTACTACTTTTGGAAAATTTGCACAATTTCTTGATTTCCTCCACTGCTCCATCGATGAGATTTGGGCCTGACATGTGGTGCAATATGACTGGATACGAGTCATGGCTCAATTTTACACATTTTGCATCTTTTTGGAAAAAGGAAAATTTTTCATTTTTCCTTCGCGCTCTGCCCTTCCACTTCAAGTTTCTAAAGTGGGTCCCAGCGGAACCCCGGGTCCCTTTATGCCTTTAACTCCCTTTTCCCTCAAAGGGAAATTTTTTCACTTTTCCTCCACCAGCCCGCACCTCTACTATTGACTTCTCAGATGAATTTTGAATTTTTACCCTTGGGCTTGTGGGTTAGTTTGATACTTTGAGTCATTTGAATACAAGAGGCAAAATTTCCAAGTTGCCCCGATGGTCCACCTCCCCACCTCTTTGACTTTTCAAACTACCACGTGTCACCATGGCGCACCTTGAGGCGGTCCCAAAAATTTGATACCTTGAATGAGTGTGGGCTCACCATGTGTCCTGTTCCGATGAGATTTGTCTGAATGCTTAAAACCCAGTGGAAAGGCACCACGTGTCATGCTTCGAGGCAATATCCTTTTGGCCATTGAAAATTCTAAGTAAAATGCAAAGCAAGTGGAGGCCTCCACATGTCCCCATCTCACCAAGCCTCCATGTGTCCTCTCGGTGCTATTTCAAAGCCAAACCAAAAATTTGATTCTCAAACGAGTGCCATTCACCCACATGGACATATTTTTGAGTTGAGGATTTTTATAGAATTTTTGAAGTATTTAGCTAAGCCGCATCCAACCAAAAGGTGCCACATCCCCTATAGATGCAAGGATGCAAATTTGACCGGGAGAAAACACCCGTCAAACCGTAAAATATAGAAACATGAGCATTTGAGCCTGAAAATGAAGTTTTCTTCAATGACAGAGAGTTTAGACTATTGCAAGGCTCAAACATGATCCTTAGGGACACATCAACTCATTCTTCTTCAAGTATTTCAAGGCAGAATGTCAAGAACACAAATTCTAACTGTGCAATAGAGGGAATGGGAAAACATGAGTTTTTTGAAAGGATAGAGCCCGAGGAACTCAAAATACAAACCTTTCTAGAGGAACAAAGAAACTAGGAGACAAATATGGACCCATACATGATCTTTGACCCAGAGGTAGACTAAAAATGGAAACAAAGACCAGCCAAGCACAACATGGGGAAGGATAGAATGATAGAGGTCAGAATCAATAAATTTCCAAGGGCACAAATGGGGTGAGAAAATTTTGAGCACCAATACAGGCTCTGAATCGGAGATGGGCACTCCCTGCGAGTTCCACAAGAACAAAAGTAGACCAAGTGCCAAAATATCCATTGGGAAAATAGAGTCACAAGCTAAAACACCCAAAAACCAGCTGATAAACCAACCAAAATAATAAAAAATAGAGCAGAAAACAAACAACTGTACACTATGTACAAGTGATATGCAAACCTTAGTTTTGGGGATCAATCCAAAAATTCTTCAAATGTTTGCCATTAATAGACAACTCAAGCAATTACCCTTCTAGGTCCTTGAGGAAAAAGGTATTCTCACTAATTCTTATGTCAATAGAATATGAGCCCATCTCGCAAAGCATAAAATTTACCATGTTTGCCCTTATCTTCATGCCTGCTATCCCACAATAGCACAAGATCTCCAATACTGAAAGCTCTTGGGGTTACCTTCTTATCAAACAAATTCTTCATCCTCTCTCTAAATTTTACATGCCTCTAATGGGATGCTCTTCTTGCTTCATCAAGCTCGAAAATCTGATTAATCCTTGCTTCATATGGACTGATTTCTTGGTCTTCAAGTTGTTGAAAAACTGAAATGAAGAAAATTACAGATGTAAGGGAAGTAGATCTTGTGTTCCATATACCAATTCAAACGGGATTTTACCAGTAGCTCTTTTGGTAGTGATCCTATCAGCCCAAACATAAAATTTTAGTTTCTCACCCCACTTCTTCTTGTTCAATTCCAAAGTCCTTTTAATGATCTTCAATAGGTTTTTATTGCTGGACTCATCCTGTCCATTTCCTTGTGGATTGTAGTTAGAAGCATATGTCAACTTTATCCCATCCTCTTTGCATATTTCCACTAAAGGTCTAGCTCAGAAACTCATGGCATTATTAGCAATAATCTTGACTGGCACTCCAAATCTACAGATGATATGATTCAATATGAAGTCCATTACAACTTGGTACATTGCCTTCTTAGTGGGGATTTCTTCCACCCATTTTGTAAAAAAATCAGTAGCTACCAAAATCCATTTGTGTCAGCACTTGATGAATCAGATATTTCACCAACGAATTCCAGCCCCCATTGTTTGAAAGGAGCTTCAATTGATACAGGATACAAAGGAAGGGATCTTAAAGCTTTCAATCTTCTGGAGAAATGTTGACAACTCTCACATCTTCTAACCAACTGAGTTGCATCCTTGAAAAGAGTTGGCCACCAATAACTAGCCCTCATAATTTTGTGTGCAGTAACTCTTCCAGAAAAATGTCCTCCACAAACTCCCCATGGAAATCAACAATTATTTTGGGAGCTTCATCTTCAGTCACACATCTCAAGAGGATTCCTTCAAGGTTCTTCCAAGCCAACCCAAAGTTTGTAATGATATATTTTTGAGAAGCCAGCTTGAGGGCTCTTTTCTGATTTTTATTCAAATGCCCAAGGCAACATAAGTGTCTGAGATAAAAGATTACATCCTTGTACCATTCAGAACTCAAAAATTTCTCAAGAACACCTACCCTTTCTTCCTCTACCTCATTTACTTCAGCATTCTGCAGATTGCTTTCAGCCATGAGCTTGGCAAGACCCAAACCTCTTACTAGCTTTGTGGTCTAGATGTCCATATCATACTCCTGCAATTTGTTGACCCATCTACACCTTTTTCTTGAGATCTCCATCTCTGATAAGATGTCTTTCACCATTGTGTGAGGAACATAAGTAACAATTTTGGAACTCAAAATATAAGGCCTAAAAACTTTTATTGCTTTTACCAAGGCAAATGCCTGTTTCTCCATGATTGTGTATTTCAACTCAGATACTTGCAATGCCTTAATAAAGAAGGAAATAGGTCTTTCATCTCCATCATCATCATTTTGCAACAAAACAGATGCAATGGTGTGCTCAAAAGCAAAGGATAAGATTTGGAAAGGTTTCTTGTAATTTGGGGCTATTAGAATAGGAGCATGCTTCAATGCTTCCTTGATTACATCAAAATATTTAAGGGCAGCCTCTTCCCACTTGATATTCTAGTCCTTCTTCAACATGTAAGTAATGGGGAGAGTCAACTCAACAAAATTAGACACAAACCTTCTAATGAAATTGATTTGACCAAAGAAGGATTGGATTCCTTTCTTAGTTTTTGGAACCAGGATCTTGCTGATAGCTTCTATCCTTTGTGGATCAATCATAACTCCTTATTTAGACACAATGTGACCAAGTATTTTTTCTCTTTGCACTCCAAAATGGCACTTCTTTGGATTGAGTGAAATGCCATATTCTCTACATCTGATCAACATTCTTTCCAAATGTTGCAAGTGGTCAATTCTTTTGCTAGAAAAAATAGTAATATCATCTTGATAAACAACAATAAAATCATTGATATAGCTAGTGAAAGCAACATCCATGGCCCTTTGAAAAGTAGCTCTAACATTCATTAAACCAAAGGGCATCCTGAAAAAACATATGTTCCCCATGGAGTAGTAAAGGAAGTTTTAATCCTCTTTGATTATTTGACAACAACTTGGTTATAACCAGAGAAACCATCCAAAGTAGAAAGCATTTCAGAACCAGACACTAATTACAACATGTTTTCCATGTTTGGTAGAGGATAGTTGTCTTTCATTGATGCTCTATTTAGATTTTGAAATCCACACAAAGTCTGATATCTCCATTTTTCTTTTGACTACCGACACTAAGTTTACAACCCAAGAAGAATACCTTGTGGGTTGAATGATTCCTCCATCTCTCAACTTTTTCAATTCCTCTTTAATTTTGAGAGAAAGGAGTGGGTTAATTGGACTTTTCTTCTATTTGAATGGTTTGGCATCTTTCTCAAGAGGGATTTCATGTTGGAACAAGTCTTCTCTATATGCTTTCAGCTTGGAATAAGACCAAGCCAAATAGTCCTGATATTGTTTCAATAATTGGATATAGGACTGTTTTTCTTCCTTATTTAAACCACTCCCTAACAAAATCTTCCTTGGTTTCTCCTTTGTTCCCAAGTCATTCTCTTCAACATATCAAGATGCAAACATGTTTCTATTGATTATACAATCAACATTGTTAAAATTTGACTCAAGAGCAACCAGCCCTCTAGGGATGGTGTTAGTCTTCAATTGAATGATATCCCTACCAAACAAGGTTTCTTTTCCATCAACATTACAGAATAATGGTTCCAAATCAATATGTTGATCCAAAAACTCACCTTGGTTCTGTAAAAACCTTTGAACTTTGAGCATCATCATCAAATACTTGCCAATGCTTGATGTTATCAGGAACTGTAGGCCTAGTGAGTATTTCAACATCATATTCACAATATGGAGAAACAAAGATAATTGTCAAATATTGACCCCAACACTACTAGCCTATCTACAATCATATTTAAAATTCTTTCATGATGAACAATGTTGAAGGAATCAAACATCTCAATCAGATCCCAAACTATGTGTTTGTATTGTTTCATTTGCTGATTTTTTGTTGCATACAGTTTTCTAACTTGTTTGACAACCAACTCAGAATATCCCTTTACAATGACATCCTTTATGCCATACTTCCAAGAAATCCTCAGCCCTAACAATAATGCCTCATACTCAGCTATGTTATTGGTGCATTCAAAGTTAAGTTTGAAAGAAAAACAAATTCCTCTTTGCTTGGAGAGATCAAAACAACACCAGCACCATTACCAAATTTGGAGCAAGCTCCATCAAATAACAAAGTCCATGGAGAGCCTACTTCTTCAAGACACTTAGAATGATCCATCTTGTGCTCCTTACCATCAACAAACCCAATAAAATTATCAACATCAACATCAGCAAATAATACTTCATAAGAAGCATTGTTTGGATCCTCAATTAGATGCAACATCTTCTTCTCTCCATATAATTTTACAAGGCTACCTTCAATGGGAATGGTGGAAAAAGACATATCCATTTGGACACTCCCTCCAACACTTGCAGCCCACTTTCTTGATAACAACATACCCCATTTGGCAGGGCAATCGACAATTACAACATCAAGTTTGAAATTATTACCCTGGATAGGTTGGAAGTTGCTCCACCAAACCTTTGACACATTCAAAAACTAACACTTCCCTGGAATCCATGGCAGTAAACTTTCCATACGCTACTATTACTTTGATATCTAACTCATTCATAACTTCCAAAGGCATGACATTGCATGATGCCCTAGAGTCAAACATATAATTATGTAGCAACATGTCCTTGATGATCAAAGTTGTGAAGAAAGGGTCAACACTTAGCTGAGATTCAACCAAGGATGTTCCCAAATATACCTCCGGTGGTTCACCAAATTCTTCCAATGCTGATGTCTTTCCTACCTCTGCAATAACAAGTGGAGCTTCTACAACATTCACATTCCTTTTCATGGCAGCCTTCTCCTCCTTCAATCCCAAATACTCAAGTGCTCTCTTCTTGTGCTCAGGGATTCTAAGAAGCTCAACAATTGGAACACTGACCTTGATTTGGCTCAAAACTTGAGCAATGTCATAGGGAATGTATTTAGGAAAACAACAATAGTGGAAGGAGGGCTGGAAATTTCATTAGATGGCACAAGGTTTTTAACAATTTGAGCATATGGTGAAGCATATCTTTTGATTGGGATAGAAGGGATCTTAGAAAATGTTTCTTTCTTAGGAACCTCTTTTGGGATATTAGAAAGCAATGGGGTTTTATTTTTGGCCTGAGGCCCAACTCCCTTGATAGCCTTACTTCTTGTGTTATACTCCTTCTCTTGGGCCACCACAACATTCATAAGCAACTACCTATCCTCTTCCGAGGGTATACCTCCATCATACTTCTTGATCATCAATGCCCTCAAGTATTCAAAATCATTATTAGGAAGCTCAAAGGCTTGTACATTATCAATTTCTAAAACATGAGGAGGAAAAATATGTACCCGTTGGATGCAATCCCAAAATCTAGCAACAATCCTTGCACTTATCACTTCAGTGGATGTTGCTCCTTGACATGAGTTTGTAGGAAGTCCATCATGCAAGCATCATCATCTCGTATTACAATCATCATCTTCCTCTTCAATTTGCTGATTTGTTCCACATGGAGGATGGGGTAATAAACATCTGTCACACCAGTCAATCTGATTTGCATCATCAACAACAGCCACTCTAGCATTTAATGGATCAAGCACTACCTTACTTTCCTTGGCCTGAGATTGCCTATTTCCAAATCCAATAGGCCCTTTACCTTTGTCATCAAATCTCTGCTCATTCCTATGGTGATTTCGAATCTATCTTGTGCTTTCTACCTAGGCTGACCTTGTGAAGTTTGTCCAATTCCCTTCTCAGCTCTTGCCAACTTGTAGGAAATCTCTTTGACAGACCCTACCAAATTTTTCACCACTTCCTCCAAGTCTACACTCTTGCTTGCTTGAGGCTTCTCATGGTTTACCAATTTAACTCCCTCTCTCTTAGGAGGTTTCCCAACAACCTTGATATTGTTCTCAATTTGAAGTGCCATGGTGAAGGCCTGCCTTAAATTGCCAGGGTTCTTGTCCCTCAAGTAATATGCAGCCTTTTTATCAAATGCATCATAATATTTTATCAAACAAGATTCATCACATGGTCTTAAATTCACCGAAATCTCCTCAAATTTTTATTGAACCTTGTGTTGAAGTCATGGACCGATTCATTTGAGTTCTTATTGATATTCTCAAACTCTGATAAATAGAACTTGAGATTAGTCTTATCACCATATTGTAGCCTGAATGCATTTTGCATTTCAGCCCATGAATCAATAGAATTATCTGGCAAGGCCTTGTACCAATCCCTATCATCCTCCTCTAAAGTGTGGACAAATAATTTAATGTACACATCCTCAAATCCAATTTTAAAATCCTCCATCATATTAATAAAGAGTTTCAAATGCTGATCACCTATTATAGCATTATTCCCTTGGAACTTTGGCAATCTACTTCTGACATCCTGAGGCACAACATTAGGATAGGAAGTCATTCCCATAAAATTTATTGGGCCAAAGGTGTTGACCACAAATGGAGGCCTAGGTGGTGGCCGAGCCATGTTTTTCGGTGGAGATGATCTTGGGGGTGACACAAGGCGATGAGGAGTGTGATGTCTTTGTGGATAAAGAATTTAGTTCACAAGATTGGTATTCTCTAGGTTACGATTTTCTAGGAAAGTTTTATTAGAATTTAAACACACAGTGCAGATTAAGAAGGAACTCACTAGGTACAAGTAGAAGGACCTTCACTAGTTAAAGTAAACAATTTTATGAGAAGATTGCTTGAATCGGAATCGCTGGAAGAAGAGCGATAATCCTATATCAAAGGCCGATCTCTCTCACCAATAGATATTCCTTTGCTTGATGTCTAACCTTCAACAACATTCCAAACTTTTATTTCCTCTAAAACTCTCCAGGGGTTCATTTTAAGACACCTCTATAAAATTTTAGGTGGAAAATACCTGGTGAATATCCCCGGAACCAGTTTCAGTGAAAGGTGAATTTGACAGTATTCCAAAACCAAATTTTCACCGGGATTTCAAGCTAGAGAAATAAGAGTTCAAGACATGGTTGCATCATTGACACGCATGACAATAAGATGTCAATAATAATTCTTGATGCACGTCAAGGCAACGTCAACAGGACTCCATTGAACGCGTGCATCAATAGCCTCCATTGATTGAGCGAGTGTTAACAAACTCCATTGGCGACGCGTCAACGAGACACCATTGACACACATCAACATGCCCCATTGATGCGACGCACGGCATGTCCAATTGATGCGCATCAATGGAGTCTGCTGACGCATGTCACCGAGTCCGCGATGCGCTACGGCGTTAATGGAGTTTGTTGACACGTGTCAATAGACTCGCTTAACATGCATCAATGGCTTGTTTGACGACACGTCGCTGGACTCGGTTGGTGCACGCCAATGGTATCTATTGACGCACGCCAATATGTTTTGTTGATGCGCGCTACTCAAGACATTGATGATAAGGCCAACTCAAGACATTGAAGCGCGTCGAAGAGACTCTATTGATGCGCGTCAAATGGAGCCATTGACGTGTGATTTATCCTATAAATACCCTTCACCAGTCATTTTATCATTTACACTTTCCGGCTCTTGATTTTTTGTAGATGTCCCTCATTGTCAAAGACACAAGCACAACTATAATGTCGACTTCACATGCTTCCCAACCGCAAGCTCAAGAAAAAAATCAAGAAGAGAATCCAATCCAATCCATGGCCAAGATCATCTACAGGAATCCCTTGTGCCCTCACATCCATACTATTTTAAAGATGTCTTTTGAATATAAAGATTTGATGGATGCATGTGAGTTTACAGGGCTCGTTAATATGCCCCATTTCGAAACAAATCTGGATATTTTGAATTACCTTCGTCATCCTATGATTCGAGTATGGCCTTTTTATGTGACTCGAATGACTACCGAATGTTCTAATTCAGTATCGAAGCAAATGACATCCATCGGTTTATGGGCCTTTCGTTCAGAAATTTACCAATTGTTACAACCAAGGCAACACTCCTAGAAGAAGACAAGAAATTTCTTGAATCAACCTTCGGTTTCCATGTTGATTGTAAGTATAATTCATTTTAACTCATATTTTTTATTCTGATACAATTTGGTGTTATAAATTTATAGTATTTTTCACTGTTTGGCATTTGCAGCCCATGTCAATAAATCCAGGCATGGTGTGGATATGCAATCAATTGCACACCACTTTCTTGCTGCAATTATTTCATTTTTGAATCCAGAATTGTTTTGCAGGGTCACCAAACAGATATACCAAATTGGGCCATTGCATACATAGTTGCCACTATCTCAAAAAAAAATTGATTGGTGCACCTATCTATCAAAAAAATAAGAACTGGCATAACAAATTCAAAACTTTCAAAAAAACCTGTCATTTATTCAAAAACTATCTCCCAAATTACCTTTATTATGAGGCACTTTTAAATTTAAAAGATAAAAAAATTCCTACTTGCACTGATGAGGAGTTGATGAAGTTGTCAATTCCATTTGAAGAACAACAGGTATAAACTATTTAGTTTGTATTTCAATTTTTGACATTGCACTGCACAGTTATTAACACTTAAATTTTAATGTTTTGCAGAGAAGGTTTATTGAAGCCCTTCCCCGAAAAAAGGCGTTATCAAGAGGAAGAGACAAAAACACGTTGAGGCTTCGGAGACTCCCAATCTAAATGGAAGCTCACTTCTCTCCAAACCCTCAACAGTTTGAACTAGTTAAACGCCGAGAAGTAATACCTTCTCATATATAATTTACAAATTCCAAATTTGCATATTTATTTTTTAATTTAAATTTTAGCCAAATGAATTGACACAACATTTAATGTTGATGACATTGCAGGGACTTTGGAACATACACTTGTTTCGAAACTCAACCTTCTTCCCCAAATCACTCCATATAGTCACATGCATTTGTATCTTCTGAACAAACACTGAATACAAATCCTACAAGGCCACCCTTAGCACCGCGAAAAACTACCCCTTGACAACAAGGTACAACTTTTTGATACTACGTTTAATTTCGTAGTTTTTGCCTTTTTGAATTGTTTTCCTATATTTCAAAATTTTCTTGTACTTTTCAGCACATGTCAGTCCTGATCAAACCGTGGCAACGACACCCACTCAACCAATAATTTTTAAAATGCCAACCAGAGGAACAATGAAAAAGAACATTGGTAAACGCATGCCACTTGCTCCAAATTTCCTAGCGAGACACTAAACATTGCCTCCTCCTTTCAAATTCCAACTCTCTCACTTGGTGGCTTGCCCAATGCAATGGGCATATCAGTTTTGAACAATATAAATTTAGATGAAGATTATTTGGGCATTGATAGTAATGACCCAACTAGTTTTTTCAATACCCGCGAGATGATTCAAGGCCAACAAGTATACTTCAATTTAAATATGCTTTACAATTTTGAATTACATTTCAATTTAAATTTATTTATCTAAATCTTGATTAATTTTATCACAAACAGGATCAGGCCACCCAAAGGTAGAAACAAGTAGCAGTTGATCTTGCTGAAAGCCCCCATACTTCTCCAGCAAGATCATCTTCATCAGATTCAGATAGTGAACAGTTGCTACCTTTTCCTTTGGAGAACTTAATTGGTTATGATTTTCAATCCCATGTCAGTGAGTTTATTCTACCTCATATCAATCAACTTATAGAATGGGAGAGAAGGGCTAAAGTTCTTATCAATGAGATTATTAGTCATTATGAAAATTATTGGCAAAGGGATAGTTTATACGCTGCAGTCCAGAATCAACCTACGAAGATGGATTCCTTACTTACCCAAGTAAAAGTGGATCATCACGTATAACAACTATAAAGATGACATTTTAGATAAGTCATTAAACAAATTGGAAAATATTAGTGCTGAGGCCCAGGCATATTTTAACAAATGGTCCAAGGACAAGGATTTGGTAGCAATTGCAAATGCCGAAAGAGATAGAGCGGTTGTAAGTACTATCACTTTCAAACAATCATTCTTGTTAATTTGAAATTTTCATTTTTTAGTAATATTTTGAATTGACATTACTCTTTTTGTGCAATTGAAATATGAAAATTTGAAGAGTCAAGCGAAGGTATTGCAAGTTCACTTGGAATCAGCGAAGAATAGTTTATCCGCAACAAAGAATTTGAAGCAAAATATTGTTTTGGTTAACAAACAAAACAATACACTAAAGTGGATAATTAAAGAGCATGACTTCGACCCTGACATATTATTCAAAGCTAAGGCAACAACTGATCCAAATTTTCTGTCACATGGAGATGTGACAAATCAAGAAGAAAGAATTTTAAAAAATCTGGACAGTGTTCTGCGAAGATCTTATAAGTTCTGGGGTTATTTCAGCTGTTGGGGAAAGGGGTACAACCACATTGGAAGAAACCATTGGGGAAAGGAGCAGAGGAGTAGAAATGGATAAAGAAAAAGAGGGTTGAAAACTTGAAACTTTTATTATTGTGGAAACTTTAAATATTGAGTTTGGAAACTTCTAATATTGAGTATGGTATTTGAATTTAATTATATGGATTTATATATAATATTTAATTTTGATTGCATTAGATGGGGATTATCATGAATTATCATGAATTATATGTATGTTTCTTGTTTACTTGGATTGTCATGAATTGTATGTGGACGTAGATGATGAATGATGATAATTGATAATTGATGATAGATGATGATGAAAGATGATGAATGACGATAATGATATGATATATATGGACGATGATCAATTTAATGTGGACGTAGATTTATCTTCAAGCACAATAATTCTTCTTCTCTAGACATTTGAACTTGTTTTAGGATAATTCTTCTCTATACTTGTAACGATATGATCATAATGTCATTAGAATGGATATAGATGATAAATAAATGGAATGTGTTATAATGGATATAGATGACATTAATGATTAGAATGGATATAGATGAAAGTATAACTGATATACTTGTAATGTTATGATTATGAATTTTTTAAAAACATGGAATTGTTTTAATAGTAATTGTAGTGTCGGGAGACTCGGGATTATGATAATGGTATTGTTTATCCCACATTAAAAATATATATCAAAGGATTTTGCACATATAAAAAATAAATTAAACATAATTTTAAGAAATCAAGAAAGAATCATCACTGGTAAGAAATTAAACATAATTGCAAATATGATAGGGTTTAACTTACCTCTTGTGTATTAGATTGTTTGTGAAATCATCAATGGTAACGTCTTTAGATCTTTGTTTAAAAAAACTCAACACAAGAAATGGATTAGTAGATAGAGGGGTGAGTTGCCTGACATTGTCAGTCTGAGAAGTACCAGCTTCCTCGGATGGATGTCAACCCACATTTTCTAAAAAAATAAAATATTGTATTTGAATAAATGTAAATATATAGACCTGTAACATCTTTAATGATAACAAGAGCTGAAAAAATGTAAAGTAACAAACAATAAGATTAAGTTGAAGAAGATACCTATTCAAAATTGAAATCATCACTGGTAATGTGCTAGATCTTTGTTTTAAAAAAATTCAACACAAAAAATGGATTAGTAGATAGATGGGTGAGTTGCCTGACATTGTCAGTCCCGAGAAGTAATAGCTTCCTCGGATGGATGTCAACCCACGTTTTCAAAAAATAAAAAGATTGTATTTAAATAAATGTAAATATATAGACCTATAACATCTTTAATGATAACAAGAGCTGAAAAAAATGAATAGTAACAAACAATAAGATTAAGGTGAAGAAGATACCTCCTTAAAGTTGAAATCATCACTGCCACTGGTAATGTGCTAGATCTATGTTTTAAGAAAACCCAACATGAGAAATGGATTAGTAGATAGATGGGTGAATTGCCTAACATTTTCAGTCCCGAGAAGGACCAATAAAAAGATTGTAGTTAAATAAATTTAAATATATAGACCTGTAACATCTTTAATGATAAAAAGAGATGAAAAAAATTTAAAGTGACAAACAATAAGATAAAGATAAAGATAAAGATAAAGAAGATACCTATTTAAAGTTGAAACAATCCATTATCAATAGCTTCATCAAACTCGATGTTGTCTTCTGTAGAATGTGACGATGAGCCAATTACACTCTCAAGGTTGGGAATATTTGTACTTGTAGCTATATTATTCACACCTCTTCTTTTGCAAAGGGAATTCCAGTGTGCAATTGCTCTATCGAATGGAAAGGTTTCGATGGAGTATCGAGAAACATAACACCTCATGCAACTTTCTAGATTTTTATCCAACCTATTTCTCAGTTTTGATTTTATAAATGATAATGCACTGAAAACCCTTTCATCCTCCACAGACCCCAAAATCATTGTTTGGCATAACTCATATAATCTGAAATATTCACTGATATCTTCTTGTAAGATAGATCTTTGATAGATTCCTCACCACAGCCTTGTAATAGCACCACTATTAGAAGGTTGGTCTAAATTCTTATATTGGTTCCTCATTGTTGTTGCAAAATTTGTTGATTGAAACTTTAATAAATCAACATTCAGTATACCTTTGATTTCCATACCCTTGAGCTCTGAAGTCTTTGTAAATTGTTCCATTATTGTACCCATGGATTTATGGAAATGCTTTCTGACAAAGTCTGCATGGCCACCTTCAGTATTCCAAAAATTAGGATTCATCACACCCATGGCTTCCAGAATTTTATCTTTATAGAAATGTTCCCTAATTTCTGATGACAAGGTTTCTGAAATTTTTTTAAGCTTTATTCTTGTTTCAACTATAACAGACTCAAAGAGATTACGTGTCACGAGAACATCTTCTCGTTCCGATCCTGTAATATCTTGACATTTTTGCAAAATGTGCAGTGGTATTTCCCTCCCATTAATAGTGATGCAGAGGTGATCGTGGATATTAAATCTCAAAAAGGTGTTAGGATTTTTAAGATCTAATAAAGCTTTCCAATTCTCAAAAACAGGTGCATCAAAACTATCTTGGGAATAGTATAATATATAAAGACTTTGACATATCATTTTTCTCATCCGTATAAAATCCACAATATAGATTAATCTACCCTGTGCATGCTTCATCAGTGTATTGATCTCCTTTAACATTGGAAGAATACCAACCAATGTAAGTAATGTATCCAAATCGAGTTAAACGAACAACAATTCCCTCACCCTATCAACTTCATGACGGTATTTGTGCATCAAACCAACCAATGAAGGATACTCCTCACAAACTCGCATGCGAGGTTTGTACAAAGAGATCCATCTAGTCTCCACATCCTTGAAAGTTTTTTGCCATTTGTAATTCCAATTGAAAATTTTGGAACTTGAGAAATCACTTTGGGATGCTTGACATATAGGCATGAAGTTATCTTATAAGGTCTTCTAATTTAGCAACATTTTTGTGGTTGCTTACCATTTTATACGCTAAATTCATTCTGTGAGCCATACAGTGAATTGGTAGCATATATGGGGCCACTATTGTTTGTAATCTAACACACAACCCTGTTTGGTGACCCTGCATGATAGATGCACCATCTACTCCAACGCATACCAACTTCGTAGCAATTTCATAATTAGTCATTCCAGCAATATCTTTCAAATGAGAAACAACTATTTTATGTAGGTTTTCGGCATTGTAGTTTTCAACCATTTTCATAACACCCAATAGATGAGGTGTCCTTATATGATTTTCTAAAGTATAGACGTGGATACATACCCATGCGGTGTTGTCGACCACTTGTCACTTCATCAATTGAAAGAGAGATAAAGTTTTCTTTTTTACATTCTCTTTCAAATCTTCCTTCTCTATCATCGAGAGGCATTTTTCCATTTCCCATCCACTACTTTTAGACCAATGAGACTGAGGTACATTCAACATTCCATTAAATTGATACAAAAATTTGAAATCAAGGAAATCAAAATTGCTCTTCCTTTTTTAGTATTTGAAAAAGAGTAGAGAATTGTATGAATTTTGCATGTAGATTTGTTTCTTTCATCTTACCAATATGCGATGTGATTGTTCCTCCCTTTTCCAATAGATGTCTGTGTTTTTTTTTGTTCTTCCTCGTATTCCACTGCGTATCTAACATGCATGCATTATTTTTCAGTTTTCCACCTGTGTTTTGATTTTCTCGCCATCTCGCTCATTACGATCAAATATTGTTTTCCACAATGTTTTTCTATAGTGTCCAACTTCAGTTGCATTTTTTGTTGCTTTCCTAATTTCCACGTATATATTGTACATGTACATTCAGATGGGATCTCTTCAAAATTAGATGATTGTACAAGTTCAATAAATGGAAATTTAGCTACCCAATCAAACTTGTATGTCCTGCCAATGGTCCACATATTCTTGTTCATTTTCAATGCTTTACTTTTTTGAGTAGAATTTTGAGCAATATCACAATCACCTGGTTTCCTCTTTCTTGGACCAGAGTTTGAATTTGATTTTTGTGTTCCATTTTGCTGAGTATTTGTATGTGTGATATCTTGATGCACTTCTGGTTGCACCCCAACAGGAACAATATCTTCAAGATCTGGCATATTATCGTAGGTTTCATTTGTTTGACTTTGATACTGTGCAAAATGCATGTCCACCTCAATAATACCTTCCACACAGTCAGTATTCTGATTCTTTGTGGTTGCATCTATATGGTTGGTATTTTCAATATCTGTATCCATGAGAGTTTCCAAAATACTTAAAGAGTAATTTCTGAGATTTCTTACTCACTTTTAGGTTATTCACATTCTTTGAGCTGGCACCTTCCATTATTCTGAAGAGAGTCCTGCATTAGCAAAAGAACCAAGTAGTGACTCTGTCCACTATCTGAGGTCTCTGTCGCGTGTCACTATCTCGAGGTCTCTATCATGTGTCAACTCGCACTTGTTGCGCGTCAAAAGACTTTTCCTTATAGCGCGTCCACTGTCTAAAGTTATTGTTGCATGTCAACACTGCCCTTGTCGCACATCAACTGCTATGCCCAAGTCGTGTGTCAACACAACCTTTGTCACACGTCAACACTACCATTTTCGTACGTCTACAATAATTCTTTTCACGCATCAACAATGTCCCCTGTCATGTTTTAACAATGAACCCTCACGCTTTAACAAAATGTAATCTCTAGTGCTTAAGGGTATGCGAGTTCAAATTTCACAGTATTGGTAATTTGGTAAGCTACTTGAGGTATACTACCTGGCAAATCACCTAGGTTTTTATAGGAGATGTTTTCAAATGAAGGTGAAGCCGACCCCCCCAAAAAAATATACTTTATAATTTAGGCAAACATGAGACTCACCCACACCGAATAATTTGCCTATTCAAATTTTCCTAAAATGAAATTTTTGCCATATTACGAATATTCGCCGCTAAAATTATCCCTAAAACTATCTTTCCCAATTCGTGAAATAATTTTCTACTTGGAGTCATCATCTCGAAGAAAGATCTTCTTGCTTCCAGGTTTACAGATTTTATGTGACAAAATTCACTTAATGTATGATAAGCTACTAATATTTATAAAAATATAACAACAAAGAGTCGCCACTAAGGACTTTCACCCTAGGTTTTGCAAATTCACTATGAAGATATATCAAATAAATGCAAATATCGAGTGCTATGCAAAGATTTAACAGATCTAATCTTCTTTTCAATTTTTCAACTCTGTGCAAAGTTTGAAATAAAAAATTGGAGACACTTGAAAATATTAAACTCAAAAGTATACTCTTCATTCTAGGCTTATAAATCTGAAACTAGAAAATGATGCTCTTTCAATATGAGAAAGAAACACAAATTGAAAGCATTCTTTGCCGAGGAAGCAATTTATAAGCGTATGAAAATTTTTACCCATAGACAACACAAAATATTCCAGAAATGACCAAAATTATTTCCCAGGGGAATGTTACAAGAACAATCTCAGAGCTTGTTAGTGGCTCTACATCTGCAGTAACCTAACATGATAAAAATTTGATGCAAAAAATTTTCCAACTTAAGCTTTGAATTAAAATGGTTCTCGGTGTGGTTTTCAAAGAATGGGCTTCTTCCTAGATTTTCTCGTGAAATTTCTAAGTTTCTTCGACCATTTACATGACAAATTCATGCAATATATAACTTTCACTCACTCACTAACTTTTCCCCTCAAATATTCCCTCCAAAAGTGGAATATTTGAAGCACCTTTCCATAAATGACTTTCAAGTAGGGAATGTTAATATTTCTCTACAAAAATGAAATTTAACAAACTTGCAAATAGTTTCAGTTGTTCTTTCAAAAGATGAATAATTACAAAACTTTCATCATTCTTCAAAGTGGAAGCATGTTTTTCATTTCCCACACATGTAGATCCCTTTCATTTCATCATTTCAACTTTTCCCTTCCCAATTTTTACTCTACAATTTTGGATTTGGTAATTCACGTTTTTCACGAACTAGAGTAAAAATTTATTTGAAAAATGCCTTGGATTCACAAATTGAACCCCCAAATTGATTAATCTGGACCCTGCAGGCCAAAACGACATGAATTGGCAAAAATTCGATGAAGATTGATGCAAAAAATGCATCTCCAAACTTCTTGGAGCTCAAATGGTAGCCAAACTAGTGAAATGCACAACTACCATCGATCTATTCCTCAACTTCAAATTTGAGCCCTCCATGTGGCAGATCTAGGCCTCGGGACATCTTTTTACCTTTTTACTACTTTTGGAAAATTTGCACAATTTCTTGATTTCCTCCACCGCCCGTTGATGAGATTTGTGCCTGACATGTGGCACAATATGACTGGATACAGAGTCACACTCAATTTTACACATTTTGCATCTTTCTAGGAAAAAAGGAAAAAAATTCATTTTTCCTCCGCGGCTCTGCCCTTCTGTTTCAAGTTTCTAAAGTGGGTCCCAACGGAACCCCGGGTCCCTTTATGCCTTTAACTCCCTTTTCCATCAAAGGGATTTTTTTTCACTTTTCCTCCACCACCTGCACCTCCACTATTGACTTCTCGGATGATTTTGGCTTTTGACCCTCGAGCTTGCAGGTAAGTTTGATACTTTGAGTCATTTGAATAGAAGAGGTAAAATTTCCAAGTTGAACCCAATGGTTCACCTCCCTGCCTCTTTGAATTTTCAAACTTCTAGGTGTCACCATGATGCACCTTGAGGCAATCCCAAAAATTTGATACCTTGAACGAGCGTGGGCTCGCCATGTGTCCTATTCTCGGTGAGATTTGTCTGAATGCTTGAAACCCAATGGAAGGCACCACATGTCATGCTTCGAGGCAGTATCCTTTTGGCTGTTGAAAATTCTAAGTAAAATGCAAAGAAAGCGGAGGCCTCCATGTGTCCCCATCTTGCCAAGCCTCCACGTGTCCTCCCGATGCTATTTCAAAGCCAGACCAAAAATTTGATTCTCAAATGAGCACCGTTCACCCACGTGGACATATTTATGAGTTGAGGCTTTTTATAGAATTTTTGAAGTATTTAGTGAGCCGTGTTCAACCAAAATGTTCCACGTCCCCTATAGATGCAAGGATGTAAATTTGACAGGAGAAAATGCCTGTCAAACTGTAAAATATAGAAACATGATCATTTGAGCCTGAAAATGATTTTTTTCAATGAAAGAGAGTTTAGACTATTGCAAGGCTCAAACATAATCCTTAGGGACACATCAACTCATTCTTCTTCAAGTATTTCAAGGTAGAATGTCAAGAACACAAATTCATTTGTGGTAATAGAGGGAATGGGAAAACGTGAGTTTTTGAAAGGACAGAGCTGGGAACTCAAAATACATACCTTTCCAGAGGAACAAAGAAACTAGGAGAAAAATATGGACCCATACATGATCTTTGACTCTAGAGGTAGACTAAAAATGGCAACAAAGACTAGCCAAGCACAACATGGGGAAGGATAGAATGATAGAGGCCATAAATCAATAAATTTCCAAGGGCACAAATGTGGTGAGATAATTTTGAGCATTAAAAAATGCAAAAAGTTACAAAATTTTAAATTGATATGATCTATCAACCCTTTACTCATATCGAATTCCACACACATATGGGCTTAGGAACACAATCCCGTATGAAATCTATCTATGTCTTCTTTTATGAATCTACCCAATACATTTCCAATATCTTCCAAAGCATACCATAGGTGCAGAGGAAGATTAGGGAGTCTCACCTAAACCGGTGTTTTAGAGATCGATAGAGTGTTCGGGTCAAATTTAGGGAACCAAGGAGTCAAGAATAAACCAGCAGTACCCTAGAACCATGGCCCTTCATCTAGGCAATGTTGAAATTCCCTTGCTTCTCTAAAATGAACCACAAAAATCTTTGAAGCAGAGGAAGATTTCACATTTATCCATCCAATTTTGAAAAATCCAATGATACAACGCTATAGAAGAAGGCCATATTCCATTGAATCAGCCAATTATGACATCTTGAGATAAATTTTGACAATATTCCTCCACTTCCTGGCCTTCGATGACCAGCGAAGGGATTTCTTCAGCAATATCAAGCAAATACTGTTGATTTCCTAGATTATTACCTTTGGATTTGCCTAGGGCATATTTGAATGAAGTCCTTCCGCTACCATGAGCTCCTCCCTTTTTATTTCCTTCGAATTGATTCCTTGTAAGCCTTACCCCGCCACTCTTTTGGAAATTCCTATAGTGAGTTTAGGGTTAGGGCATGACCGCCCATCCATGCAGTGTTTCCTTCCATCCACAGAGACCTTCGACCCACCAACAACTCCAACTCCTTGCCCTGGTTATCTCTCTGTGTTCCTGTGCCACTCTTGGATGATCCTATTTGTCTGTCACCATCCTCCCAATGAGTTCTCAACAATTCACCATCCCTTGTAGAGCTTCTCATGTCAAAAAAACTACATTCGCCAATTTTTTTGATGACAATATTTTAGTTTATACCTCTTAAGAACTCAATTGTGTATACAACACTGATAGAGTTGAAAGTTTACTTCCTAGGTATGATGAATAAATGACTATGGATTATTGAAAAATACTAATTGCTACTAGTTAATTTGCATCACCATTTTTTGCACTATTTCTAGGGACACTGCAAGTTATTAGGTTTTTAATGAGGGCTTTTCATTTCTTAGAAGTAGTTTACGTTTTAGGAATTCATCTCAAAATAAACCCCCCTACTAGTTACCATTGAAAGAGTTAGGTAGTTGATGCATGCATAGTCCACTTTGGATTCCCATTGTATATTTTTACCTAATCCACAAGTAGCACAAATATCTTCATTTACCTCTCGAATATCTTGAAGAAGAAACCTCTGTACTAGGTTTATTTTTTGAAGAGAATCATCCAAGTGATAGTTCAGTAGTTACTCTTGAACAACTAGGGATGGATGAAGAAGTATAATAGAATGCTCAAAATGAGGAAACCACCTTCGAGTTCCCCATCAATGACAATAATGTATCTACCGGGTATAAATTATATTTCTCTATCACCTTACTAATTTTCCATGGAGCTATGTCAGAAGATCTAGGCACCTTTCTCTTTGAGTTTGATGTTTTCTGTAGGAGCTATGATTATAAAAAAGATGCACACAAGTTGAAATTGTTTCCTAGAACACTCAAAGATGCAACCTTAATGTGGTTCATGAGATTGGGAAGAAACGCTGTCACCACATGGGCATAAATGAAGGAGAAGTTACTCAATAAGTACCAAGACTATTGTAGACCAAGCAATAGAGGAGGTGATGAAATCTATAGGATGTCACAGAAAGAGGATGAACCATTAGAAGACTATTTAGAAATGTTCCTATTCTGCATTTAGAATTCAAGAAACACCACTGATATACCACCTGAATCCCTCAAATTACTCTTTTTAAAGGGACTCAATGATGAAGACATGGATGCTCTAGATCTGATAGGAGTAGGAGATATTTCAAAGGCTAGTTTTGAAGACATCTATGACACCTGCAAAAATTACTCCAAAGATTATCTGAAGAGAGTAAGGAATGTAAGATCAAGAGGTGGATTATCTACCAAAACAATGGGGGACATCTCTAAGTTTGAGATTGTTAGCATGTTAAAAAATATGAAGCAAGAGATTGTAAATGACATGGATAATCAATTGGATGCTCTACATGCCAAAAAGAAGAAAGAAGATGAAAATGTAACACTCATAGAGTACTGCCATTCATGCTAAAGGAAGAAATAAGAATGTAGACACAGATAATTGGCCAACATTTCTCAAGAAAGGGAGGCTTCACTTGATTTTAAAATGTTGGAAATAGAGGATTGGAACGTCTTTATGTTTCTCAAAGAAAACCATGGCCACCGAGGAAAAGAGGTATGACACAAAACCCTATGCATTCATTTTAAAATTGGTCTAATAATTCATATATGCAACCCCACCTTCGGATAACCCTCAAGGATGGGCCCCATATCATAACTAATACCAACAAAATTAGAACCTCAATACCAAGGCAAACCACAACAACAATGGTAACAACCTCCCTAATCATGGCAACAAACCTAAAGGGGAAAATAATGGAATAAAAACCTCCTAATTACCAAAATCTTATCAAAAACCTCCTTAGCATCAACACAAACAAGATCTGATTCTTAATCCAAAATCATGATAACCACCAAAAACTACATAACTACCTACTAAACCAATGCCTAATCTTAACAATAAATATGCTCAACCAACCTATTCCACTTGAACCATCTCAAGTACCTACCTATTATATTGTTATAAATAATATCCATCTTTGGTCAAGAAGAGAACTTCCTTCACCAGATAGGCCCACAATTACTGAGATTATTGAGGAACCACAAACGCTATAGGATGACCCATAACAACAATAGAAGACACTATACATATTCAAAACAACTTATGCAAATTTCCAATAAGCATAAAACATAGGGTAATTGTTATCCAAAATGAGCCCCTTGCTCATTTTTAGCTAACTCCTTTCATTCTTTCCTCTCTTGTGCCTCAGTCATAATTTTTATCTTCCAAGCACTCAAAATCTTCTAGAAATGGCACCATTGGATAGAGCTCTTTCTCATCTTTCCAGAAAGGTAAAGTTTTCCTCCTAACTCCATGTATTTTTGAAGTTATGGCTCAGCGGAGTTTTTGTGGGAAACTTTCTCTAGAAAATCCTGAGCCAATAAGATTAGGCCACATGTCTAGGGACCGAAAAGGATGGTGGAAGGCGGAGGTAAACTTGAAATTTTTACCAAGTATTTGGCAGGGTTCACAAAGGAATTTTTAGGCTTGAGTCCCCGCCACCCAATAAGATGAGGCCACATGTCCAGGGACCGAAAGGATGGCGGAAGGTGGAGGAAAGATGAAAAATTTGCCGAAGTGTTTGGCAAGGGCGCTAAGGAGAAATTTTGGCCCATATTCCCACCAACGAATAGGATCATGCCACTTGTCCTAGGGGTTGTCAGAGCTTCAGCTGGGAGAAGTTGGGAAATTTTCCCAAAGGTTAGCGCAAAAGAATTTTGGCCCCAAGGCCCACCAACCAATTGAAAGAAGCCACGTGGCACCAAACTAGTGGAGGTGGGGGAAAGTTGGGATTTTTTCCCAAAGAAAAATCAAAGGAAAATTCAGAAAAGAAAGCCCACCCCCCAAAACCCAAGCCAATAGGATCATGCCACATGTCCATGTGGCGGAAAAAAACACAAGGCAAGCCCGCAGGGAAAAATGAGCGGGGAAGGCCCGCATCCAATGGGATTATGCCACGTGTCTAGCTCAGGGAAGATGGTCAACAGTGATGGGAAAGTTGAGAGCAAATGCCCATGACAAATCACAGCATGCCATGTGTCCTCGGGTCATTCAGCCGGCAGAGGTTTTTGGAAAATTTTCCAAAGGCTGAAACGATGGAAAAAGAAGCAGGAAAGGCTTGCGCAACCAATCAGAACATGCCACATGGCACCAGAGCAATGGGGCATGGAGATTTTTGGGAAAATTTTCCAAAACGCAAAAGGTGGGAAAATTTCAAATTTTTAGCCCGCCAACCCATTTTGGCCCTGTTTTGCCCTAAATTTTCGAGGGGGCATAAATTTTGATCCAGAGCTCATTTTTTTACGTTCTTTATATCCTAGAGGATGTGGTAGTAGTGGTAGACTCCTGGGAGTACCCTGCCAACTTCATTGTTCTTTAAAATAAAGCAAGCTTATGAGGATATCCTATCATCCTAGGAAGACCATGGTTAACAACTGATGATGCATTCATTGGATGTAGATTTGGTAATATGATCATCTCTAATGGAAGTGGCACCAAAAATATTATGCTCTATCCCCCTGCACAACCATTCAATGAAGAAGACCAAACCATTTGGGTGGAATAACTAGAAGAAGACCAGAGCTTAGTTCAACAACTCATGATGTTGGAGAAGTCATGCATAATAGAGGGACAAGAGGAAGATGTTGTTCTTTCTAATGTTCTATAGAATAATTATGGTAAGAATGAAGAAGAGGATGGAAAATTGCAATGCATAAGCTATCCTGAAAATCAAATCTTTTTGCAACAGAGTACTATGAATGTTCCAGGTAAGAACTACATCCTACACCAAATTCTTCCACATGATTATATCTTGAATTATGTAACAACATATGCTCTATGACTGATCTTTCTAAGAAAGTGGATATTGCACCGGGTAAGATACTAAATGTGAATTTTTTTGAGTATCCATTAAGAGAAGTTGTTAATTGCCCTTTTCAAAAATCATAGGACAACATTTACATGGGACTATGGAGACATGCATGGAATCCATCCTAAAATATGTACTCATAAGATATACATCAAGGAAAACTGCAAGCCAATAAGACAACCACAAAGGAGAATGAACCCAATAGTAAGGGATATAGTGAAAGAGGAATTAAATAAATTATTGGATGTTTGGATTCATATATCCAATTTTAGATAGTCAATGGGTATCACCCCTTGTCATTGTACCTAAAAAAATGGAAAATAGAGAATCTGAGTAGACTATAGGGAGCTAAATGCAACATTAAATAAGGACCATTTTCCACTCCCTTTTATTGATCGAGTTACTTGACACTCTTTTTGGAAAAAGTATTTATATTTTTGACCGAGTTATAATGGCTACAACCAAATTCAAATTACACTAGAGGATCAGGAAAAGACCACATTCACATGCTCATGGGGAAATTTTCATACTATGCTCTTTTCTTTGGTTTGTGCAATGTACCTACCACATTTTAGAGAGAAATTCTTAGAATGTTCTCGAGATCTAACCAATGACTACATGAATGTATACATGGATTATTTTACAGTCCATGGAATTTTTTTTGATGAAGCAATGAAGAAATCGAGACAAGGTTCTCAAGAGATGCAAGGGGCATAACCTGAGTTTGAGAAACAAAAATTTTATATGATGATGTCTGAGGGGATAATGTTAGGTCATTATCTATCATTTTCTGGAATCCAAATAGATCCAACAAAAATATCGTGATTATAAACTTGTAAAAACCTAAAAATTAGAAAGATGTAAGAATATTCTTAGGTAATGCTTTGGGTATTACTAAAGATTCATTCAAGATTTTAGTAGAATTGTAGCACCATTATTTGTTTTTTGGGAAAGGATGTTGCATTTATATGATAGAAAAATGTGAAGTTAAATTTCAAACTTTAAAGAAAATGCTAATTTCTACACCTATTTTAAGAGGACCAGATTGGAGTTTTCCATTTCATATAGACAATGATGCCTCAGATCATGCCATTGGAGTTGTTTTTAGGATAGAAATATGGGATACATAATTATACAATTTATTATGTTAGTAAGAACCCGTAAAGCACACTGAGCTTAACTATATAGTCACTAAGAAGGAGTTTTTGGTAGTTGTTTACACCATCAACAAATTTAGGTACTACATCATGAGCTATCTATTGTTTATCCACATAGACCATGCTGCCATTAAATATCTATTCAATAAACTAGTTGTAAGTAGTAGGATAATCCGATGGTTGCTGTTCTTACAAGAGTATGATGTAAAAATTGTAGATAAGCCTGAGAAAGATAATGTTGTAGCCGATTTTCTCTCAAGGATGGAGAATAATAATGAAGAAGAAGTGGTGGATTATTCTTTCCCAGATGAGAAATTGTTTTACATTTCCACCAAGACACCCTTGTATGTTGATATAACTAACTATTTGGTTTTAGGTAAGACACCTCAACATTATCTATATTTTGAAAAAAAATATATTTTAGAGAAAAGTGTGCATTTTTCTTAGATAGCTAGTTTCCTATTCCACATAGGGTAGGAAAATGTTATGAGAAGATGTATAAATGATGAGGAAATTTATGAGGTCCTCAAAGCCTACCATAATGAGCCATGTGGAGGAAAATTTTGTGTAAAAATAACAACACAAAATGTATTAACAACATGGTATTATTGGCCTACACTACACAAGGATGCAGAGTTGTATACATGAAGATGTGATAAGTGTCAGAGAATGGGAAAGCCTACCAAATAAGATAGAATTCCATTGCAAACTCATCTAGTATTGCAACCATTTAAAAAATGGAGATTGTACTTTATTGGTCCCATAGATCCTATGTCTTAGAAAAAGTACATTCTAGTGTACACAAACTACCTCACCAAATGAACAAAAGTTAAAGCATTACCAAATCAAAATAGTGAAAAAGTTACAAAATTCCTATATGACCACATCTTTACAAGGTATGGAGTGCCAAGAGATATTTTCATAGATAAAGGTACCCACTTCACTGCTAAACTTATTGCTGATTTAGGTACAAAATATGAAATCAGGCATAGGAAGTATACACCTTATCATACACAATCCAATGGCCAAGTTAAAGTAACAAAGAGGGAAATTGAAGCCATCTTGACAAAGACCATTGTGCTGCATAGAAGGGATTGGTCAGAAATACTTCCAGAGGCAGTTTGGGCATTCAATACGTAATGGAAAACAACAAATGGATTCACATATTTTGATCTACTATACGGTAAGACTCGTTGTTTACCCTATTGAGTTTGAGCATAAAACATTAAGAATTACATTGAAATTGGGCATAGATTTTTTTTTAAGCTTAGAGGAAAAGGATTCTTCAACTCAATGAGTTAGATGAAATGAGGAGGTAGGTTGTTCATAATACAGAGGTGGTACAAAAACAAAGAATCAAGTGACATGACAGTTTATCAAAAGAAGTCAATTTCAAGAAGGTGATTGGTATCTTCTCTTTGACTCCAAATACAAGGACCACATGGGAAAACTCAGGATAAGATGGCTAGGTCCATATGATATTGAGAATATATTTACCAACGGAGCTATGAAACTCACCACAATTGATCATTTGTGATTCAAACTAATGGTAAATGGTCATATATTGAGGCTATATAAAAATCTAATTGACATGAGCAGCTTCATCCAACAATTTAGAGGAGGAAAAAGTAGTATGCAAATGAGAACATCAGAATGTAGGTTAGAAGTTGAACCTCTTGGTTCATTTTCCAAGTTTTAGAGGAATGAGATCTTCAAAGGGCCTTGGTATATTCAACTTTCTAGATACCCCAAGGAGGAATACAAGTGATGTGATCAGCCTTAATGGTGATCAACACCACTCACTAACATATTTTATTTTATTAGAATTTATGTTTTGTAGGATTTGGTGTATTTGTAAGAGGAGTGCATAATCTCGATGAAAAGAGAGGGTTCCAAGACTAAATGTCCACTTGCAGTAGCATGCAGCCAAAGCCCTATTTTTATTTCCTATTTGATAGAACCTAATTGTATGAAGAATCAAGGACCCAACTGAATGAGAAAAAAGAGATGAAGATAGATAAAATTGGAAATTAAACCTTCCCTCTCTGGGAATTAATTAAATTTATTATGGAGTTTATTCTATATAGTAGCACCTATAACAATAGATCCTGTAATAACATAATACCTCAACATGTAGCCTCATGCATGCATGCAAGGGCACAAACTCCAACAAGGCATATGTCACAATCATTCAATGTACATCTTGAGTTAAGTGCACTCAATCTCCTTTAATAAAGTAACACTAGAATAATTATATTTAATTAATAAATGTCACAAGTCGTCAATAAAATTTACTAACCATAATGTTCTAATGCCTTATTTAATGTGACATGTCTCCCATATCACCCCATGATGTCACAAAACCTCACTTCACATGGGGCTATCCTTCAATTCAAATTAATGCTCACTTTTTCAAGTTGTAAGAAAAATTGGTCGAAAATTAAAAAAGGAAAACACTTGAGTTCTTTTGTTCATTCTAATTTTACATAATCAATTCAAAGTGAAAGACCTCTTACTTCATAGAGCTTAAGGAAGTTGCAAAACTTAACAATGGGGGAGACTTGATTAGAAATAAACCTATAGACCACTCACAACTTTGGAATCAACCAAAAATTATATAGTACTTTCATGATAGTGGTTGGATGGAATACATCAATAAATTCCAAGGTTTCAATGAGTCGATGGTCACAAAATTTTCCACCACCTTCAAGGACGAGAGTAATAGTAAAGGGAATGAAAGTTAGCATTGATGATGAAATATTGGTGTAGTCGAGATTACAAGAAGAGGGTGAAATGTTCCATGCAAAACAAAATCTAGATGAAATCGCACGAGTTTGGAGATGAGGATGAAAACTTTGTGACAGAAAGACAAGGTACTCTACAAACTTATTTAAAACCCTTTTGGGTAGATGTGTCAAACTATATTATAAAATATTTTACCTATGAGGGTTGATACTCAAGGTTAAAGAATGACAAACATGTGAATGTTCCTAATTTCTTGCATGAGAGTTTGAAGAAGATGAGTAAGGAATCACAAAGGGGTAGGTCTACCTTATCTCACCATTGTCTTGTCACTTTAATTGTGAAACATGCATTGGTGACTAAACATCCTTTAATAAATTGGGGGATTTTCAAGGGTAAAAATATTAATGATTTAGTGAAGAAGAAAAAAAGGATCTGAGTTAGTTTTTCTACACCTCCTCAACTCCGAAACCGTTGCTTCTACCTCTATCCCCTTATAAATCTATACTCATGTAGAAACCTCCATTCCTTCGAAGCTTCCATACCTATAGAAACACTTGTATATGAATAACCTCCATCTCTAAAACAAGGCCCTAGGCCCATCTCTCATGATAGGGTTCTGGTTGCTAAAGCATTGCTAAATATATCAACACTAGAGTCCTCTTCCTCCAAAGGTAACAAAAAATCCTCAAGAAGAGTCTCTGATCCATTTAGGAGCTCAAACATGCTTAATACTAAAAAGAGAAAATCTCAAGGCCCAAAGTAGAAACATTCAAATATTTCTAGACAAAGTGATGAAGAAGGGCTAGAAAAGGAGGAACAAATTCCAATGGATGTTGAGCAGGGAGATCATGTAAACGCATATGAATATGTAGTCATGGAAGATGCCAATAAGGAAGTGGAAGAGACAAAGGAGGAAGAATTAAATGAGAAACCTTCTCATGAGATCCCTATTGAACTAATGAGGTTCAAACAAAGGCCGTTCATGCTTTGAGGAAATCCACATACAACATGAATGAGAAGTTTATGTTGAATAAATTGAAAATGTAAGCAATGTTCATAAGATCCCTAATGAAATAGATGTTATTCATGAATAACATGAAGAAGATGTCGTGACTAAGGAAATTGAGGAAGTAACTAGTAAGGTTTCGATATAACGAAGAACATCCTGGGGAAGTGACAGAAGAACTAGTACATGAAACATAGACCAATGCCATGGATACTGTAGAATGTTTTCCACTTGATATTGAAGAAACAATTCAAAACATTGTCCTAAAATTTGAGCCATAACATGTTTAGGAATCTTTTGAGCCAATGCACATAGGAAATCCTCCATTTTCCCCAAATATAGCTCATGAAATCTTAGAATCTATGTCTCCACCAATGCCACCACCCAACTTGTAGCCACATGTTTTCATAAAAGAAGTTTTTAAAGATCCTCTTAGGCCAATATGTAGAGTTATGGAAACCCAAACCACTTTAGACTATTGGGTGTAGCATGTTGAGAAATATGTTAATAGACTCGCAAAAGGAAATGGGGCATGGAGAAGGAAGAGCTAGTATTCTAACATCAACAAGATCTGGAGGAGAAATATAGACAATTAAGGGCCAAGGAAAATGAATTTGCAAGGCTAAAAAGAAACAAGAAGCTAAAGTTCAAGTGAAAAATGAAATATTCAAATGTAGACCACCGTCAAACATTTATGCTATCTTCTTGAAGGAGCAAATGTTTCAATTAAAATACACATGTATTAATAATGATATCTCATTTGATATTAGTGGAGCCATGAATTTCTTCATAATATATCTGAAAAATACCCCATGAGATCTAATTGTTTCTATGTGAAATGTATATGTATAATTATTCTTTAGAATATGACAGAGACTGGATCCATATACTATACATTGGGGATGTACAAATTTGGGCACTATGTTCCT
The DNA here is from genome assembly GCA_018340775.1 of Taxus wallichiana var. yunnanensis. Classification (NCBI taxonomy): domain Eukaryota; kingdom Viridiplantae; phylum Streptophyta; class Pinopsida; order Cupressales; family Taxaceae; genus Taxus; species Taxus wallichiana. Next base: position 597,814,449 of record CM031237.1, on the reverse strand, counting down.
ACTTCAATAATGAGCTATACATGGAGAGAAATGGTGGATTATAGACAATTGCAAAAAGAACAAACACCGATGATCGTGAGCGCATATGCATGAAATACCAAGGAAATGATTGAGGAGTATGGTAAGTTTATGAAAGATCAAAAAATACAATAGAGGGTATATAGGATGAGAGAAGAAGTCCATGATGAAGAAAGTGATTACATTAGGTTTAATAGTGTGGAAATAGTATAAGCATGTAGAAGAATATGGGAATAAATTTCACCAGAGCTAAGGAGAAAAGAAATGCATTCCTATCCAAACATTATCCTAACTTTCTAGAGAATCAATGCATATATTGAGGTAGCTAGGAGATGTGGAAAACTTGGTTCCCTATTGGATATTATCCACCAATTTTCCATTATCCAATCCCTCATTGGTCTGGGAAAAAATAACATAATGAGGACTTGCAAGAGAGGATAATGGAAAGGTACATGAGGAATGTAGGTTATTTCTTCTATGAACAAGAAGGAACATCCATGCCCACTCACTTCAAGCTACTGTGTAGTATCATACATGTGGATTCCAAGAAAGCAGAGAATAGAATACTTGAATGGGAAAATTCAAGAAATTAGGTCAAAGGGTGTGATAAGACCCTTTAATTACTATTAAATTGTCTCATCTCTTGAATATTTTGTGTACCCTTGCACTTTTTTTTATCACGGTTATCCTTTCAGACATTTCTAATTGAACTTAAATGTATGGAACTTATATTAATTAATCTAACTATTACTAAGTCACTCTATTTTATGGATTTTGAATGTGCATGTTACTATCTTGGATACAATGAAATGATTAATAGTTCTTTATATGAATTCCATAATTGTTTTCTAGAAGCTGGTATATGTCACCACTAACATGCAACCGAAGAAACTCTGTCATAATGAAAATGACTCGTCCAAAGCAATCGAATCATCCACAAAAAGCACATGCAGCCAAAAGAGTGCACACACATAAAGAAGACCATGATTTTGGTATTGGGCCCTTGAAATAACCAAGTACCCAAGGCATGGATGGTTATGGCGCATGGAAATAGGGCACGAAGGAATGCGTAGAGGTAACTTTTGGGAGTGCATAAAAGCTCATGCCCATGCGTGACAGGTTCAGGATTTAGTCACTTTTTGGACTATGGATAAAGGCACGTTAAAATAACACATGAAGAGGTGAACACATTAAGTTATGGATAAAGTTATGTTATGAAGACTTACAACTCAAGGAAAGCATATTCTTTGGTATCTTTATGGTTATCATGAGAGGATTAAGAGGTGTAAAATTGGAGTTAGTTATGGCTATCTTGCATCTGCATATTGAGGATACTTGAGTAGGGAAAGACACAATGACATTTGACATGTTCTTGGGTAATGATGAAGCAGTTAGAGGATATTCCTTCCAATTCCTTTTTGTGTATTGATTTTACATGACAAGAAGTGTGTGTGTCGTAGGAAGAAAAGAGAATGTATGTGCATATGGAGAGTGGAAGATAAGGGAAACATGTGTGTAATCTCTATAATGAAGATATTATAGAGAATATATGGGGACCCTATTGTTGTATTAGCTCCATTCATGATTTCTTTAATGTATTTGGCTACTGTAATATTGAGGAATTAATACAATGGGAATGTTCTAAATATCTAAGTCATGGATCTTGATTTGTATGTTTTATTTTATGTTTATGGATCTAAACCCTTATGTTATCGATGATGTTCATGGTCCAAATCTGATCCTCCCCGTATTGTGATGTTCTCATCTATATTATGGTGCATTTATGCTTAGATCTAGTTTCCTTATTTCTGTCTTAGAATGCATGCAATTATATATGTGCATTGTCCCACTAATATTGATAAACATTCTTATAAGATCATATAAAGGAGGGTCTTGGTGCTGCATGCACCTTGGGTGAGCACCTAGTTAGGCTGGGTGATAGGCTGACATGTCTAGGATATTAAGTGATTAGAAAAGATGACTACATTTTGGTTATGTTACCGGACCTCTTTTGAAGATGTTGTAAGAATGATGTGTGATGAAAAAATGCTTGACCTTGGAAAGCATCGAGACTTGGATTAAAATCACGAAGGATGAGTTTTCTCAAATGATTTAACAAAGGACCCGAATTTTAACACATAAATTGTTAGATGATCATTTGTATCATGATATCTATGAGACATTCTTTTTCTATTTCCCAAGTAGATTTTAATGAATGGCTATCAACATATGCATCAAGGAAGAGCTGATATTATAGACCCCATGTGTTAGGTTGTGGAGCCTATTTTCATGTGTGAAAGTGTTGAAGACTGTACACTAAGAGTACTGTACAATTTTCATGTATCCTCGCCGGGGTTAGGGGCCGGACCCCGAGCGGGGGTTCGGGGCATAGCCCCAAATTTTTTTTTTTTTTTTTAGGCGTAAATTTTTTTGGCCTCAAAATACACCCACATGTCAGAAATGGGCTCTTCTCATATGGGTGAGTTTTTGACCCATAGGTTAATGGGACAGGGGTTTTACCCATGGTTTTGTAAAACTAGCTTAAGTAGTTGTCTATTTATATGGTCTTATGCATATGATAGATGTACAAGCAAATGTATTGTAGATGTGTTTTGAATTCGGGTGTGAATTCTAGAGAGTTTGTTGAGCATAGCTCCAAATGGATCTGGGTATTGTATTGAGAGAGCGGTGGCTTGTAATAAAATCTGAGCAAGTGATTCTTGGTGGACGTAGCCCAAATTGGGTGAACCATGTTAAATACTATCTCTTTGTGTTGTGTTATTTTATTTTGCAATTTTATTTGAGATCTGTAATAATTTCTGCATATTAGTTTCTACTGTTGCGATTCTGTGAGGGATTATTCTACATATTTTATCCCTTATTTCCTAACAATTGGTATCAGAGCCTGGTTTGGTTTGCTGAAGTGTTGAATCATAGGGAAAGTTTTTAGCTTGAGTGGGAGCTATGGCAGATGAAGGAAGATCTAGGGTTGATAAATTCAATGGGTAGAATTTCAGTCTTTGGAAGATGCAGATGGAAGATTACCTTTATCGAAGGATCTTTATACTCCGTTGTCTTGAGAAGGTGAACAAACCCTCGAGTATGATAGATGTGGAATGGGATTTGCTGGATAGGAAAGCACTTGGGACAATCCGGCTGTGTCTTGCATCTTCGGTATTATTTAATGTTTCAAAGGAAAAGACTACAAAAGATCTAATGGATGCATTAGGGAAGTTGTATGAAAAACCCTCTACCTCTAATAAGATATTTTTAATGAAAAAGTTGTTTAATATGAAGATGTCTGAGAATAGTTCAATAGCAGATCATTTAAATGATTTCAATACGGTAGTGAATATGCTAGCTTTGGTTACAATAGAATTTGATGAAGAAGTTAGGGATTTATTAATTTTGTGCTCTTTACCTAAGAGTTGGAATAGCCTGGTAATGGCGGTAAGTAACTCGGTTCTAGCTAACTCGAAGTTGAAGTTTGAGGATGTTGTAGGGGTGATTCTAAGTGAGGAAATGCGAAGAAAAAGATCTGGGGAATCTTCTACTTCAGGAATACTTTGATAAAGGGGAAACTAGAGGGAGACAGAAGAATAGAGGAAACCGTGGAAAATCAAAAGATCGGGCAAGGTCAAAATCCAAGAACAAGATTGTATGTTGGAATTGTGGAAAGCTTGGGCATGCAAAGAAGGACTGTTGGGAGCTTCGGATAAGAAGAAACAACAAGAAGAAAACAAGGAGGCAAATGTGGCAATGGGTAATGTATGTCAGGATGCTTTGATTCTTTCTTTACACAATATTACTGAATCTTGGGTTTTAGATTCAGGGGCTTCTTTCCATGCTTCTCCACATAGGCATTATTTTGTTGATTATGTTCAAGGAGATTTTGGGCATGTTTTTCTTGGTGATGATGAGCCTTGCAATATAGTTGGAAAAGGTTCTGTTCAGGTTAAGATGCAGAATGGGAATACATGGCTATTGAAGGATGTCAGACATGTGCCTACATTAAGGAGAAACTTGATATCGGTGGGGCAATTGGGAAGTGATGGTTGTACTGTGATATTTACAGCTAACTCTTGGAAGGTTACCAAGGGTGCTCTTGTGGTGGCAAGAGGTAAGAAGGTTGGAACCTTGTATTTAACCACTGATAGTACTAATGATTGTAATCTTGTGGCTTTAGATGCAGATACAACATTATGGCACTATAGGCTCGGTCATATGAGCCATAAGGGCATGAAAATCATAAAGAAGAATTTTCCTGGATATACAAAAACATGTTTGGATTTCTGTGAGAACTGCATATATGGGAAACAAAAGCAAGTAAGGTTTCTCAAGGTTGGACCTACGAAGAAAGAGAGTAAGTTAGAGCTGGTACATTATGATGTGTGGGGACCATCTCAGGTATCATATCTTGGGGGTTCAAGTTATTATGTTACTTTTATTGATGATGCAACAAGGAAAGTTTGGGTTTATTGTATTAGAAACAAATATGATGTATTTGACACTTTTGTTAAATGGAAAGCCTTGTAGAGAATGAAACAGTATTAAGCTAAAATGTCTCAGTCGGATAATGGAGGGGAGTATTGCAGCAATGAATTTGATGATTACTTGTTCTAAGAATGGAATCTAAGGCAAAAGACAGTTCCAGAACTCCGCAGCAGAATGAGGTATCGAAAGGATGAACAAAACAATAATGGAACGTCTTAGGAGCATGAGGTTACATGCGGATTGCCTCTTTCTTTTTGGGACGTAAGCGGTGAGCACAAATGTGTACTTGATAAACAGAGGACCCTCAAGTACCTTGATGGAGGCATACCTGAGGAGGCTTGGTATGGTAAGAAAGTTGATTATTCATTTCTTAGAGTCTTTGGATGTGAGGTGTTTGTTCACATAGACAAGGATGATAGGACTAAGCTAGAGGATAAATCTGAAAAATGTAATTTCATTAGTTATGGTGGTGATGACTTTGGATTTAAATGTTGGAGTATTAAGGACAAGAAAATCATTCGGTCTAGGGATGTGGTGTTTAACAAGAAAGTCATGTATAAGCAACAAATGCGGGAAAACAGGAAGAATCCAAGAAAAATATGCAGCGGTAGAGGATCTTCCGATGGGAAAGTGACCCATGAATCGGTTCGAACCTACTCAACAGGAACCCCAAACTCCTACAGTGAGGAGGTCTTCTAGGGTAAGAAAAGAACCTGAATGTTTTTCTCCTTCTCTTTATTATTTATTACTCACTGATAGTGGAGAGCCAGAGAGCTTTGATGAAGCAATGCAGGTAGATGCCAATAAGAAGTGGGAGAAAGCCATGGATGAGGAGCATCAAGCTCTCATGGAGAACCAGACATGGGATTTGGTAAAGCTACTCGAAGGAAAAAGAGCATTACAAAATAAGTGGGTGTTTAGAGTCAAAGAGGAAGAAGGAGGCAAGAAAAGATACAAGGCCCTGGGGTTTGCACAGAAAAAAGGTATAGATTTTGATGAGATTTTTTCTCCTGTAGTAAAAATGACTTCTATTAGAACTGTTCTTGGAATAGTGGCAGCAAAAGACTTGCACTTAGAATAGTTAGATGTAAAGACTGCATTTCTCCATGGTGATTTGGAGGAGGAGCTATATATGCAGCAGCCAGAAGGATATGAAGTCAAAGGTAAAGAGGAGATGGTGTGCAAACTGAAGAAGAGCTTGTATGGCCTGAAACAAGCTCCACGTCAATGGTATAAGAAGTTTGATAGCTTTATGATGGAGCAAGGTTATATTAGATGTCATTCTGACCATTGTGTGTATACAAAGAAATTTGAGGATGGAAGTTATATTATCCTATGTTTGTATGTAGATGACATGTTGGTTGCAGGTAAAAACATGCAGGAAATAAAAGTACTCAAGAAATAGCTAAGTGAATCCTTTGATATGAAGGATTTTGGGGCAGCCAAAAAAATCCTTGGTATGAGGATAACTCGGGATAAGAAGGAACGGAAGCTGACTTTATCTTAGGAAGAGTACATTAAGAAGGTATTGGATAGGTTTAACATGCAGATGCTAAACCGGTTGGGACTCCTTTGGCAGGCCATTTTAAGTTATCAAAGGAGCAGTGTCCCAAGATAGAGTAGGAAAGAAACCAGATGTCCAAGGTACCTTACTCATTAGCGAGTTGGTAGTTTGATGTATGTTATGGTGTGCACTAGGCCTGATATTTCCCATGCAGTGGGAGCTGTGAGTAGATTTATGAGTGATCCAGGTAAAGAGCATTGGCAAGCAATAAAGTGGATCCTTTGGTATTTGAGAGGGACCATGGGGACAATTTTGTGCTACAGTGGATCAAACACCACTTTACATGGTTATGTAGATTCAGACATGGATGGAGATGTAGACAGTAGGAGGAGCACGACAGTTATATTTACACTATAGGTGGGACAACAGTGAGCTAGATTTCATGACTACAAAAGTTGGTGGCTTTGTCAACCACGGAGGCTGAGTATGTTGCTGCCACAGAGGCAAGAAAAGAGATGATTTGGTTACAACAATTGCTTGAGGAGTTGGAGCATAAGCAGGAGGAATGTAAGCTACATAGTGATAGTCAGAGTGCTATACACCTAGCTAAGAACTCTACTTTCCACTCCAGGACGAAGCATATACAGTTAAGGTACCATTTCATTAGGACAGCTTTGGAGGAAGAGAAGTTGAAGTTGGAGAAGATTCATACCAGTCAAAATCCTGCAAACATGATGACCAAGGTGGTCACAAGGGAAAAACTAAAGTTATGTTCAACTTTGGTTGGTCTTCACAGAAACTAGTGAAGGGTTGAGAAGCTTGCTCAGAGGAAAACTAGTCTCCAAGTGGGAGATTGTTAGGTTGTGGAGCCTGTTTTCATGTGTGAAAGTGTTGAAGACTGTACAATAAGAGTACTGTAAACTTTTCATGTATCCTCGCCGGTGTTCGGGGCCGGGCCTCGAGCGGGGGCTTGGGGGCGGTAGCCCTCAGTAGTAGGGGTTTGGGGCGCAGACCCGAATTTTTTTTTTAGGCGTAAATTTTTTGTCCTCAAAAATGCACCCAGTTTATATCGGGAAATGTGCTCTTCTTATATGGGTGAGTTTTTGACCCATAGGTTTATGGGATAGATTTTATCCATGGTTTTGATACCCACAGTTTTGTAAAACTGCTTAAGTAGTTGTCTATTTATATGGTCTTATGCATATGATAGATGCACAAGCAAATGTATTGCAGATGTGTTTTGAATTCGGGTGTGAATTCTGTAGAGTTTGTTGAGCATAGCTCCAAACGGATCTGGGTATTGTATTGAGAGAGCGGTGGCTTGTAATAAAATCTGAGCAAGTGATTCTTGGTGGACATAGCCCAAATTGGGTGAACCATGTTAAATACTGTCTCTTTGTGTTGTGTTATTTTATTCTACAATTTTATTTGAGATCTGTAATAATTTCTGCATATTAGTTTCTACTGTTGCGATTTTGTGAGGGATTATTCTACATATTTTATCCCTTATTTCCTAACACCATGTTTGGACCTAAGAGGAGTATTAAAGGCTACATGATGCTGATCTAACTGGACTCATGTTGTTGATCACTGGTGAAGAGGTATGTTGAATAGCTATACATTGGAATACACGTTTCTACATATTATTTCCCAAAAATTGCTGAGTTTGAGTTCTTGCGGGATCCAAGAGGATCATTCTTATGTGTTATGCCATTAGCCATTAAGATCCCGATCATCACTCGAGTATGGAGATATTTCCTATGGTTGGTTGACTTCCCATGAGGCATGGGGCATGGAAGGCTGGTGTGGTGAGAGATGGTAGATCCTATAGAGAAAGTAGAGAGAGAAGAGAGGTGGCTCAAGTATAATGAAGCATGAGAAAGGGAGTTGGTGAGACAACATAAAGTTGTTGGAGTGATGAATTTATGGAGGTAGATGTTGTAGGAAAGATGTTAGGTTCATTCATAGAATGTGGGACTTGAGAAGTCTCTGCTACCCCATTTTGGAAAGCATGGGAGAGAAACCCCTCGACTTCGGTGAGATCTCGTCACATGGAGAAAGGAGGAGATCCATAGGTATAGATCTCAGCCCATCCGTGACCAAACCACGACACTTATTTTTCTAGTATTTGAGACAAGTCTTTCTAGTTCAGTTGGTGTTGGTGAACAAGTACCATCATGTAGATACCGTTTTACATTACACCCATCTATGGCCGCACAGAGCATTTTTGGTATTTGGAGGTATTTTTACGGCACATTGTTTGGGTAAAGTGTGGGTAAAAAAAGCTATTAGGTTTCATGTCTGGAAGTGGTTCCACATTACAAAATGTCAACGCGTAGTTTTGTGTGATGGTTGGTATGTAGAGAGAATTTGTGTTAGGATCCTTATCTATGACAGGAGGAGGATCTTGTCGATCTGGAGGAAAAGGAGCTAGTGATTCTAGTTGATTTGGTGGTGGAGGAAACACCAAAGGGAATCAAGGTCTAGGATCTGGTAGAAAAGGACCACAACACCATCAACAAGTGTTTTACAAGATGTCTCTACACTTTCCTGATTATAAGGTCATTAAGGATTACGTGGATCATGTATATAATTGTGAATTGCTATGGCGCGCTAACTTGGAATCACCGCCTGAGTGGAAATCAAGTTAGTTTACAACTACACTATAAGGACACATACATATCTAGTACAAGAAGTATGATCCCCATCAGACAATGGTGGATTATACTATGTTACGTGATGAATTCTTGGTGGAATTACACATTCCTAAGTTTGAGAACAAGATCATCAATGCATTGAAGGTGATTCAACAAGGGATGGCAGAGAGTGTGTAGGAGTATGACACATGCTTCAAAAATCTTCTCAAAATTATCTTATGATATCCATCCCTCTCAGCATGCTCAATGGTTCGTTGGAGGATTGATCATGCCTTTGAGACGAGCACTTCCTCATAATACTTTCATAGATTTGTGTGAGGCCTTGGAGGTTGTGTTACATGCCGAGGCGATCAAAATTGTTGACAACGGGAGTAATCTTATTTTAGAAGCACATATCAACATGTCATGGTGAAGCAACTTGAGAAATTGTTTACGAACTTGGCTCATGAGACTCATAGTGGACTATGGTGCATGGATTGTGAGGTAGAAGGACACACAAAATATAGTTTCCCATGAAAGATGGTGTACACTATGTCATTGGATTGTGAGATCTGTCACAAAGATCATGATCCAAGAAGATGCCCATTTTGCAGTGCGCACTCCACAAGAATGTGTCCTCTTATTGTAATATTTTCTCATCTACAACACATGATACAAAGGACTATCGATTAATAGACAAAATCTATGATGCCATTGATATTGGTGTGTGCAAGACCATAATTGGGGATAGTTATAAGAATGAACGTCGTTAGTTTGAAGGGTGCACAAATGGAGGTGGTTAAGGAAGATGATTTCGTAGAGGTTTCAGAGGTTATGGTAGTCAAGGAGGTAGGAGTGAATTTCCTCATGGAACTTGTTCCAATTTTGGATCTAATGAACACTACAAGTGCGAGTGTTTGGATTTTTTACAATGCTCACTGTGTAGTAAGAAGCATAAGTATGAGGAGTTCCTTGAGTTGTATGAGCACATGAGCCATAACCAGAAGAAGGAAAGGGGCATGGGAATTGTTAATGTAAAGTGGGCTGAAATGTTATGGATGCCTAGGGTAGCACATGCCTTTGAGTCTGAACTTGTCTTAGTAACCACACAGGTGGACACCACACACGTCGAGGAAGAACCAAATCAAAGGCCTATTATTACAAGAGAATATGTGTAACATGATAAGTATAATGATCTAACTCATCAGAAGGAGGTTTACCAAGAGACCATGGAGGTAATTAGAAACTTGAGAGGGGAGATTCAATGTTTAAAGGATTAATATAGGAAATTAGAACAAAAAAAAAGTAATGAAGTCCCTCAAAAGGACATGGATGAGGTCATAGATGTGTGTAGGATGCTATGTTAAGAGAATATTATCCCTCTCTTAGGATAGTGGTTGAGAGAAAAATACCATGTAGTGGAGGTGAGCACGAGAGGCGGGTCTTGCCTAATAATCTGCCCCCTCACAATATTTACTATGATAAGGAAATCACATTGAATGTAGTTGTGGATGGATTACGTGTGAGAAAATTTTTGATTAACAGGTGCTGAGGTCAATTTTCTCACTTTATATGCATGGAATCAGATGGGAAGACCCCATTACAGCCATCTTCAAATGTGTTATATACGGAAAATAAGATAAAGGATATGCCCGTCAGTATTGAAGGATGCATTTATAACCATCTAAGGGAAAATTTCTTTGGAGACTTTGAAGTCTTAGTGCATGTCGATGTAGATAAATTTTCAGACCTACTTGGACGCCTGTGGTGATATAAGAATAATGTTGAATTACACTTTAACAAAGGATACATACATTTTGAGAATAAGGAGGAGCACATCACTATTCCACTGATGGATGGGAAGTATGTGCCATATGTAGAGCCTTTGGGAGAAGATGACTTGGATAGAATCTATGTGCACACCATTAGAGACATCAAGATTTTTCTTCCATCAAAGGAATACATCGTTCAATGGGAATATGATTAGTCTATGAATGATACAAATAGCGTATCATGTGACAATTGGGCACATGGGACCTATGAGTTTATTGGAAGAAAGCTAAAGGGCTCTATCACTCAAGCTACCAGAGCACACATAGTTAGAATCCTAAGAGGATGATAGTTACAAATTTATACTAGGAAAGGTAACCCTGACGTATTTCTACATGCAATGGAGGAACAATGGATTTGTTAGACAGAAAGGAGGAATATGCTAACTTATACCTTGTGTGGGATGACAATGTGTTAGTGGGAAACCCATTAGGAAAACATTCTAGAGAGGTGTGAAGTAAGAATCACACTCTTTGTTAGATTTATGAGGAGAAATGCACCCTCTACAATACACAACTATCATGGGAAGGAGTTTGCCTCATTCCACATCCAAGAGTGTGAGAGAACATGGATGATGGGAAAAAAGCCTTGTCTCCTTTACTATGGGTGCATAAGTTATATTCCACCCTACAGAACTATGCGTGCACGTGGTATATTCATTCGAGAGATATGTTATTAGATAGGAAACTGGCAGAACGATAATGGATATTATTCAAACTTTTGGGTATAAAATTTCAAAGCTATTAGAGAATGAGGCATTATAAGTAGTCAAACACATTACTATGGGAGATAGTGTCATGGTTGAGGACCGAATTCAAGAGTTATTAGGAGAACTCGAGTTGGTGCTATGATTCATAGAAGAAGAGACATAGGAGGTGCAACTTGAGCGTGCTTGTTTGGTAAAAGAAAAAGGAAAGTTAGTCTACTTGATAGGAAATGAGGAGGTTGAAAAATCTGATGCTAACCATATAGAAGGTATGCATGAAGTATTAGATAAATAATATTATCAAGAATGTGCATACCATGAGCCCTTGAAAAAAATAAAGTTAACATTGGTACAAAAAAGAGCCAAAGGAAGTTGTCATTGGAAATTATTAGACGAAACAAGAAGTGTCAAAATCATTGATCTACTACATGAATTCTAAGATTTGTTCCCATGCGGGTACCATGAATTAAAAGGATTACATCCCTCATTGGGAGAAATGAGGATTAAGTTAAAATAGGGTGCGCTCCCGATTCGAAGAGACCTTATAGGATGAATCTGAATCTACGTGTCAAGGTTAAGGAGGAGATTGATAAGATGATAAGATCCGGTATCATTGAGGTAATTGAAGAATCTGAGTGGGTGAGCCTGATTGTAATTAGTATTAAAAAGGATGGAAGGATAAGGATTTGTGTTGACTATAGATACTTGAATGATGTGTGTGTCATAGATCCTTTTCCAACCCCTTTTATTGAGGAGATCTTGGAAGGAGTAACATGGCGTGAGATCTATTCTTTTACAAATGGATTTTCAGGCTATCACCAAGTAATAATTACGAAGGTAGACTAGGAGAAGACCACTTTCACGATGGAGTGGGGAAGTTTTTCCTATACTGTTATTCCTTTTACATTGAAGAATGTGCCTGCTGTGTTTTCACTCATTTTAGTACAAGCCTTTCAAGACTTCATCCATAAGTTTATGGAATTTTACCTAGATGATTTGACAGTGTATGGGTTAGTAAGAGACCATTATGAAAATATGATGTTGGTGTTTGAGAGGTACATGTAGTTGAGTATCTCGCTTAACATTAAGAAGTGTGTCTTTGCTACCCCATTTGGCACTTTACTTGGTCACATCATATGCAAGGAAGAATTATTGATAGATCCTATAAAAGTGGTCATATCTTAGGTTTGGAGGATCCTACCACCAAAGTGCTATGTGTGGATTCTTAGGGCACATGGGATACTATAGAAAATTTATCAAAGGCTATGCCAATATTTCCACACCATTAGAGGAGTTATTGAAACATAAAGGTAAATTCCATTGGGGAGAGGCATAATAGATGGATTTTAACACACTGAAGGACAAACTTACCACTATTCCCATCTTACATTTCCCCTCTTAAGATAATCCTTTCCACGTACATGTAGATGCATCAAGTATGGTGATTGGAGTTGTCTTAGCACATCCTAGAGAGGGATTATTGACCATCCCTTGTGTTTTGCTAGTAGGAAGTTAACTCTAGTAGAACATAATTATATGACCACGGAGCACAAGGCATTGTCAATGATCTATGTGCTACAAAAATTAGGCAGTATTTGCTAGCAATGCATTTCATTTTCTACACAGACCACATGACATTAAAGTACTTGGTGAACAAGCCTATTTTACAAGGGCACATATGCTGATGGGTCTTATTGTTTCAGGAGTTTGAGTTTATGGTTGTGGTGAAACTAGGGAAGAGTAATTTGGGACCTGACCATCTATCACGGATTGACTCAGGAGAGGACATAAAGAGCATTGAGGACATAATTCCAGATGCAAAACTATTTAGATTGCAGTGTGCACCCTCTGACTTGGAGGATATTGCTATTTTCTTGTAAATGGGTGTGGCGCTAGAAGGAATGAAGGCCTTGGAGGAAAAACAATTGGCTATACACACTATGCCCTATATGTTGATTAATGAAGACATGTACATAATAGGCTAAGATGAGGTTTTACGCTAGTGTGTATTAGAACATGAGCATACTCCAATCATGGAATAAGCTCATGGTGGCATTGGAAGAGGTCACTATGTAGGAAATACTACCATGCTCAAGATTATATTGGCAGGCCTTTGGTTGGAAATAATTTACAAGGATTGTATTGAATATTGCAAGGCCTATGATCATTTCCAATGCCTTTGTAAACCAAGACAAAGAGATGAAATGATTTAATACCTATTTCTAGTGCAAATCTGTTTGAAAAATGGTCAATTGATTTTATGGTCCCTATTTTCCTAGCTGCGCGTAGGACAAGTTCACACTATATTATTACTTGCACAAATTATCTTACGAGGTGGGTATAGGTGGAAACTAACAAGGATTACATGGTGGCTACAATAGCTAGGTTATAATGGGAGAACATAATCATCGAGATATGGATGTCTTCTCTCGAGTTTATTAGGTGATAGGAGTACACATTTCTTAAATGAGATGGTTTGAATCTTGTTAGAAGAGTTTATGGTGGCATATCACAAAACCATGCCCTATCACCCTTTGGTTAATGGAATTGCTGAGGAAGAAATTACATAGTACTATAGGAATAAGAACAACTTATAAGTGATTAAACAAGGCCATGCCTTTTCAATTGGTGTTTGGCATGGAGTCTGTTACTCGCTGTGGAATTCATGTTTCCATCTCTGCGTATTTTCATCCTAAGAGGATTGGATGATAAAAAAACATTAGAGGAGTGAATTAATAAACTTATGGAGTTGGATGAGAGGTGTGCCATTTCCAGATGGAGTCAGAAGATGGAGAAAACATGACAAAAGGCATGACATGATCATCACATTAAAAACAAGAAGTTCAAAGTTGGGCGAGATGGTCCTTGTATGATTCTAAGTTTTTGTGCCACCTAGGAAGCTTAAGGTGTATTGGTTGTGTTGGTCCGAAAATCTATCACCCGGACGATCTATGGATAGACGAGCCAACGGTGTGCGTGGCTTAGCCCCTCTTTGAGTCGAAAAAAGCAAAACTCGGTTTATTGCTATTCTACCGGCGGAACCTATGCAAGTCTCACACATTCTGCCTTCGGGGTTTGGGATCTCATCCCAAAGAGAGTGTTTTAGTCATGAAAAGAAAGGAATGAAAGAGGGAAAAGAGAAAGAACAGATCCGAAGGAAGAAAAGAAATGAATTCCAAAGTAGAAAGGTCGGAAGATTTATGTTTTTGGTTGGTAGTAAAGAGCCAAACCTACTTACATAAATAAACAAAGCAATCTTGATGAGCAAATGACAAAAATTAGATATGAGTCCAACAGATTAAACACATACGCAGATCTAACGTAAGGAAGATCTAATGCATAACACAACTATTGAGCACAAAGTCTTAATATTTGTATTATCTGTTTTCTTATTCTGAAAGCTCAAAGTCTTTCTCTCCTCACTTCTATTTTCATCTAAAAATGTTCACACTTGAATACAACAAGTATTCCAAGTATTTATAGAAGAAGAAGAGAAAAGAAGGCAAAAAGGAGCCAACAACTTATTTACAAAGATGATCAATGGATCCCAAGAAGAAACCACTCTTTAGTGTAAAAGGGCGCACTTTTCATCGTGTCAGCAGGAACTTATCAGCGCCTTGGCGCACCTATCAGCATGTCGACATCACATTGTCGCACTTTGGAAATGGGTGCACTTATCAAATGTCGACATCACATTGTCAGTGCCTTTGGAAATGGGCGCACTTATCAGCATGTCGACAGGAACTTATCAGCGCCCTTTGGCGCACCTATCAGCATGTCGACACCACATTGTCAGCGCCTTTGGAAATGGGCGCACTTATCAGCATGTCGACAGGAACTTATCAGCGCCCTTTGGCGCACCTTTTGGCATGTCAACATGAACTTCCTTGCGCCCTTTGGCGCACCATTTGTCGTGTCAACATGAACTTCCTTGCGCCTTTGGTGCATCATTTTCGTGTTAACATATACTTCCATGCGCCTTTGGCGCACCGTTTGGCATGTCGACAGGAACTTATCAGCGCCCTTTCTCAAAAAAGACTGAAAAATGGCTAAGTCCTTAAAACTTGATTTTCGGAAGAGAATTTTGGACTTCTTTCGAACGTTGTCAAACTTACTTGGGCCAAAACAAAATTTTGGGTATGGTTATCCGCAAATTGCCCTTGACAATTTTGTAGGATAACAGCTGGCTCTTTCTGGGGACTATCTTTGAGTGAAACTTAAGGGTAGAGAATCCCGATTTTCATGTGCCTATCCATTGGGTAACAGAGTCAAAAACAAGGGCGACCGGGGGAGAACAAAGGAAACACACAACAAACCGAAAGAAAACACACGACGAAAGCAAACACACAACTTAAAGCAAATCGTAAAGAAGAGAGCAAGCTCTACTTCAAGATCTTCGAATCTTATCTGCTATAGGAAGCGGAGCTCACTCCATCCGAGATATGAGAGATAGAAACTATTCTCTCTGTTGAATTGCTTGATTTTGAAGGGTCCTCTCCACAGGGAATCAAATTTCCCGTGCATGCCCTTTGTCTCTCTTCGCTTGTCCCACAAAAGGACGAGATCTCCCACTTGAAAATTTCTCTGCTTGGCCTTCTTGTCAAAAAGCCTCTTAACTTGATTCTGATGTTCAGTGATCCTGTCAACCACTCTTACTCTCTTTTCTTCAAGTTCCACAAGATACATGATTCTCTTTTCCGAGAGAATTGCAGAAAGTTTCATCTTCAATTGCTCGTGCCAAGCGTAGAGTAGGAAGTTCCACGAAAATGGGAAGTTCGGCATCGATGCCATATAACACTTGAAAAGGTGACATGCCGAGACATCTCTTTGGGAGTTATGCAGATCCACCCATAAAGCGTCGTACAAAGACTTGTGCCACATCCGCTGATTTGATTCCACCGGGTTTTGAGTATGATGGCCACCAAGTTCTTGTTGCTTTGGATTCCGCTTGACCATTTCCCTGAGGATAATAGTCAGATGCGTGAGCCAAGGTTATCCCATATTCATAGCAAAAACTAATAACTTCTCGTGAGGAGAAGTTAGAAGCATTATCGCAACGATTTTGTTTGGAACGTTGAACTCGAAAATAATATTTTCTTTAATGAAATTGCAAACCACCTCGTGGAAGTGGCATGCTCGAGCAGTATGGCTTCCACCCACTTGGTGAAGTAATTCGTTCTTTGTAAGGACATAGCTATGTCCTAAGCACTCGATCGAGGATTAGTGTGCCAATAAAATCAATTCCCCATCGCTCAATGGTTCATTGATAATGACCGGCCTTAGGGGAAGGGCAGCCACTTGGGCTTGCCGACGAATTCTTGACAGTGGTTCACACTTTGCCACCTAGGTGGTCTGTATCTTGAAAGAGCGTCGGCAAGAGTACTGTCTTGAATGATCTTGTGTGCGTCACGAGAAGAAGAAAAATGGCCTCCACAGCTGAATTGTGAAAACTTTCCAGTAGTTTTACTTGTTGGGGCTTGTCGACACATCGCAGAAGATGCCATCTATCCCGCGCTTATATAAGCCATCATCCCGTATGACATATTTAGCCACCCCGAGCTTTATAGTGCACTTTTCCTTTGCAGCTTAGGTGCATCGGGCATTCAATGTAGGTAAGGAAGAAAGTGATGTCGGAGTACCACTCATCACTGGTTGCAACAAATAGAACCAGCAGCAGAGAATCAGGCTCTTCCAGCCTGGTCCCGTGTTTCATCGGTATAGTCACCCCTTTCACCAAGTGTTTTTGAATCTTTGTTTTCAGCCATTAGCCGACACAGCCCTGCCCCTTACCAGCTTGGTTGGTCTAATATCCAGTCATACTCCGGACCTTTACAATCCAATTCCCATGCAAACTTCCTAACTCCTGCCGAGTTAGAATTGATTTCACCGCCGTGTCGTGACCAAAGACCACCGTATGCGAGTTTAGAATGTAATACCTGAAATTCTTCTTTCACTTTTTGACAACGCAAAGGCATGATTTTCCAGCCGAGTCATCTTCGGTTTGTGAGGTTTGAGGGGAGAACTCATGAATGCAATCGGGATTCAATGTCTTCTGAATTCTTTTGCATTAAGATTACGTGACATACGTATGCTCGGATGCATAACTATACATGATGAAGTCCTTGGAGAAATCGGGACATACCGTAACCGGCTGGTACATAGGCAACAAAAGCTTTTATTCCTTCAAATGACCTTTTCCCTTCTTCACTCCATCCGAAAGTTGGTGACCCCTTCATCATGTTCAATATGTGGCGAGTCTTTTCAAAAAGTCAGAACAAAATGCCTCGGAAAGTTCACCTTTAAGAAAGAATGAACACCGAGTCTTGCTTCAGAAAGGGTGGTAAGGCTCTGAATAGACTTAACTCTTTCGGCATCTATCTTTGTTCCTTCTTTGCTAACCACATGCCCTAGAAACTTCCCTTCCGTGACTCCAAAAATAGACTTTTTTTTTCAAGGGTTTAGGAAATCCCATGCTCTCGGCACTGCCAACACTTGCTCCAAGTGATCACGGTGATCGCTTCGTTGTTTGAGAACACAACAGTCATCTAAATAAATTATGATGACTTTTCCCATCATACCTTTGAATGCAAAGTCCATGGCCCATCAAAAGTGGCACCGTGATTAGTTAGGCCGAAAGGCCTGCTGGCAGAGGCAAATGTACCCAGGAGTAGTGAATGTTGTTTTGAATTGATCTTCAGTGAAACCTCAATCTCATTGTAACTCGAAAACCGCTCAAGCATGGATAGCATCTCTCGATCCAGCTTACTTCGCAAACTTGATCCATTATCGGAAGAGGGTAGTTGTCTTTCAGCGAAGCTTGATTCAAATTTTGAAAGTCTACGCAGATGCGTATTTCACCGTTTTTCTTGCGCACTGGCACAATATTTGCTACCCAAGTACTGTGATGGATAGGGAAGATGATTCTTGCGTCTAGCATCTTCTGAATTTCGGCCTGGATGGTACCCGAAATCTTGGGATTATAGTGCCTCTGCTTCTGGCGGAAGGCTTTGGCATCGTCTTTTAACGGAATATCGTGCTGAACGTCCTTTGGATTGAAGGACTTTAAATCGGCATAAGACCATGCCAATACATCCATATATTTTTTCAGCAACTTGACAAATTTTCGCTTCTCTTCAGTGTGCAACATTTGCCAATGTTCACGAATTATGGGTGTTCTATCGAACCTATATTGACCGGGTTCGGTTTTGGGGACGAGCCAGATCATCTCGCCTCTTCTTTCTTACAAAACGGTCATGCCTGTCAAACAGGCATTCCAGAGAAACCAGACCCTTCGGAATTTTATTTCCTTTGAGCTGACATACGCCGTCGTTCTCCTTTGATTCGTGGTTTTGACCGTCGATTGATTCACGGCATGTAGAGGTGGATCCTTCGAAATACAATTCTTTAAAATTTTCTGCCTTCTCCAGAAAGGCAATGAGTTGATTATCATCATTGAACACCTGCCAATGCTGAGAATTGTCTGGCACGCTCGGGCGGAAAACCACCTCAATGGTGTACTTGTTCGTTTTCAAACCTGGATGTGGGAGCATGAGAGATGCTGAGACAGCCAATGAATCAGCCATGTCATTTTGAGCTCTTGGAATTGATTCAATTGAAAAGGCATCAAACTCCTCAATGCTGTCCCATACCGCATTGCGGTAGTGCCTGAGTCTTTCATTCTTTACTTAATAAATCCTTTGACTTGATTTACAACCAGCTCAAAGATCACCTTGTACTTTTAGATTTTTTATTCCTCTTTCTTTTGCGGCTCAGACATACCGAGTAAGAGAGATTCATACTCAAAGCCCAGATTGTTAGTGTTGAAAAACTGCAATTTGAAAGAGAGAGGAATGACTTCTTCCTCGTGAGATATCAACACGACCCCAAACTACCACATCCACTAGTTGCACAACTCCCATCAAATCGCAATGTCCGATCTTATTAAGATCTCCTTCCCGAACGAGAACAGCCCCTGCTTTACCCGTCTCAATAAATAAGAAGTAATTCCCCATCCCCGATGATTCAAAAAGGATTTGAGCTTTGGGGTCTTCGAGTTGGTAACCAAGTATTTCTTTGTGATTCCGCTCCAAAGTCTGCATTACGCCTTTGACTAGAATTCTAGCTTTGGACCACCCATATGAATTTCTCCACCAACTTCACTACAAAAACTTCTTCCCAAAGAATATTCCATATGCCGCCAGAATGTCGCAACGAGGACCTGCCATTTTTACTCTTTTATCCGGAAAGCCGCAAATGCAAATTACGCGTCTTTGATTTGGCCAACCAACGGAACTTGCTTAGTTTCCAAAGAATAACATCGCCAAAAGGCTTGGTAAGAGTGAGGCCCAAAGCATGGGAGACTTTTGCAAAGATGACATTATCGAAGCCCTAATCAATTATGCAATTACTCACCAGACCATTGATCACAGAGAGAGATAGAAAGGCTCTATCTTGCTCGACGCAGATGTCAAGCAACATTTATATGGGATTCAGGGGGAGTGGAAAGGATTCCTTTTGGGGAAGCCTGATTAGGTATAACAGCTTGGCTTTGGATATACTTAGTTAATCTTACAAGCTGTTTGGGGTTTGACTGAAGATACTCAGCTTCAGACATTTGGATCTTGGTCTTTTTGCATGATCTATAATATCAAATGCGGCCAAGGGTCAATTGGTAAAGGAATGAGTCCTCACCTCGCGATGATGGAATAGCATTGGTGGTCTTAGTAGGAATGTGAGAGGACTGATTTGGAGGAGAGATAGGGGGAAAAGATCTCTTTGCAAAAGATTTGCCAGGGAGTTGAGTAGGAAGAGGATTACCTCTTTTAGCAATGATCGGAGGCACGTTTGACACGGCCTTCTCCTGCTGGACATGGGTAGCAACTTCCGCTTCTTTTCCTCGCGAACGAGTAAAAACAAGATATGATCGCCGTCATTACAGCACTCCCACAGGTACCCTCTTCTTCATCGATTCTTCCTCATCAAATTCCATATACCCGATAGTAGAGTCGCCAGTCGGTTCACCGACATCTTGATCATCTTCACCTTGAGACGAAGGTTCTTCATAATACTGCTCTTCTTCTTCAATCTCGGCCAGAGCATTGACCGGAGGGGCCTCAAGTGCCAACCGCGGAGCAGCTGTAGGTAGACGCGGCCTTTGTGAGACATTGTTAGGAATGAAATTCCTCCGTGGAATATCCCGGTATGAGGAACTGGGAGAGGCCCGGGGCCGATCGCTTCTTTAATGCGAGCAAATTGTTCACCATCTTTTGGAATGCTTGGATCGGGCGGGGCGGTGGTGGGCGAAGGGCCCAAAGATTTAGGCTTGGCTGATTCCTTTTTTAATTCACCGGATATTATCAGATTATCCTCTATGCGAATGGCAGCAGCTTGGGTGAGAACCAAGGTGGAAACTAGTTCCTGAAGGAGCAAGAAACTAACTTTCGAGCTCATAGCGTTACTTTAAGAAACACTTTTGATTTTCCGGCGCCGAAGCATGGCAACAGGGGACACGGTTGATTAGTGCATTGAATCGGGCGACAAAATCACGCATGGTCTCATTCACCTCCTTCTTTAGGTGAGTGATTCGTGATAATAATGCAAATGCATCCTCTCGAACGCAGACCTATCTTCAAAAGCATCCCACAAGGTGGCCCAACCGGTGATAGATCCGGCCGGCAAATGCTGAAACCATTCAGCCGCAGGTCCTTGTAGGGTTTCCAGAAAAAGGCGAACCGACACATCTTCGTGGGTCACATCCAAAATACTGCATGACATGATGAATGCAGATATGTGGGAATCCGTGCTTTGATTTCCGCTCCCATCGAATTTGGGAAAATTCTTTCGATTTCCGTGAGGGAGCGCGTGAACTGGATGTGGTAGTGCAAGAGGACCCATAGCATTCCCCCATGGTACCGCCATTTGAAAGGCTGGAAAGAGAACACGAGCTGGGAGGGTGGTCCCGCTGAGAAGCAAAGCACTACAAAGGGACGTGGATGCCCCCTGTGAAAACCGGCTCTTCCGTGGGGGTGAGGCGCTTCTGGATGACCGGTCAGCTGAACTTAGTGATAAAAAGCGCGTCGGTGCTACACTGAAATTGTGCCTTTGAAGCCGATCGAAAGTAGGATCGACTTCTCCATGAGCTCGCCTGCCACGCGTAAATGGCTCACCTGCCAGCGTACCTTCCAGATCTGCAATGTTATGGCGCAGATTTAAACTTTCTTTTTGGTTGTACTTGCCGATTTTCTGGTTTTTCTGTCAAAAACCAGCAGCAGGCACTTTTCTAGATATTTAAAAACTATCCTCTTCAGAAAACCGATTGCGGTTAAATGACAAATTACAACGAGGATAAGACGGCAGGGAAGATTAGTAAGCTGATTTTCTGATCTGATTTTAACTTTTTACAAACAACAAAAACTCATATCTATGGCAAAATACTCGATTTTTTTCAAAACTCTCAAATAACTAAAGATCTTTAACCTGGACCGTGATCTATGACTCTCAGAAGAAAATTTTTCAATTTGAGCACTTTTGCAAATTTTTGGATTTTTAACAAAAAGTTCAGATTTGCAAACAGGCAGCAATCCTTTGATTTTTTCTGATTTTTTATCTTACTACCATCATAGATCTGACAGATCTATTCGATCCCCAGCGGAGTCGCCAAAAACTGTTGGTCCGAAAATCTGTCGCCTGGACAGATCTATGGATAGACGAGCCAACAGTGTGCAAGGCTTAGCCCTCTTTGAGTCAAGAAAGAGAAACTCAAGTTTATTGCTATTCTACCAAAGAACCTATGCAAGTCTCACGATTTTGCCTTCGGGGTTTGGGATCTCATCCCAGAGAGTGTTTCAGCCTGTGCTGCAAAAGAAAGGAATGAAAGAGGGAAAAGAGAAAGAACAGATCCGAAGGAAGAAAAGAAATGAATTCCAAAGCAGAAAGGTCAGAAGATTTATGTTTTTGGGTTGGTAGTAAACAGAGCCAAACCTACTTACATAAATAAACAAAGCAATACTGATGAGCAAATGACAGAAAAGTAGATATGAATCCAACAGATTAAACACATACAGATCTAACGTAAGGAAGATCTAATGCATAACACAGCTATTGAGCACAAAGTCTTAATATTTGTATTACTGTTTTCTTCTGTTACAAGAAAGCTCAAAGTCTTTCTCTCCTCACTTCTATTTTCATCTAAAAAATGTTCACCCTTGAATACAACAAGTATTCCAGTATTTATAGAAGAAGAAGAGAAAAGAAGGCAAAAAGGAGCCAACAACTTATTTACAAAGATGATCAACGGATCCCAAGAAGAAACCACTCTTTAGTGTAAAAGGGCGCACTTTTCATCGTGTCAGCAGGAACTTATCAGCGCTTTGGCGCACCTATCAGCATGTCGACATCACATTGTCAGCGCCTTTGGAAATGGGCGCACTTATTAGCATGTCGACACCACATTGTCAGCGCCTTTGGAAATGGGCGCACTTATCAGCATGTCGACAGAACTTATCAGCGCCCTTTGGCACACCTATCAGCATGTCGACACCACATTGTCAGCGCCTTTGGAAATGGGCGCACTTATCAAAGCATGTCGACAGGAACTTATCAGCGCCCTTTGGCGCACCTTTTGGCATGTCAACATGAACTTCCTTGCGCCTTTGGCGCACCATTTGTCGTGTCAACATGAACTTCCTTGTGCCTTTGGCGCACCGTTTGTCGTGTCAACATGAACTTCCTTGCGCCCTTTGGCGCACCCTTTGGCATGTCGACAGGAACTTATCAGCGCCTTTTCTGAAAAGACTGAAAAATGGCTAAGTCCTTAAAACTTGATTTTCGGAAGAGAATTTTGGGCTTCTTTCGAACGTTGTCAAACTTCCTTGGGGCCAAAACAAAATTTTGGGTATGGTTATCCACAAATTTCCCTTGACAATTTTGCGGGATAACAGGTTGAGACCATATACTATCACTTATTTAATTGATTTAGGAACTTTGTAGTTATAAGTCTGGATGACACAAGGTTGCCCAATTTTTTTTATGGGAGTAGGTTGAAGCCCTATTATAAATAAGTGTTTGGTGTGTTTGTAAATAAGGTAGTATTTCTAGTTAGTGTACAATTTCCATTAATGACTTTTCCTTTTTATGTGTTTCCTTTCTTTGTCGCTTTGCTTATCCTTTCTTTTCTATATTTTGTGCAAATTGGTAGATAAATACATTTGAAGTGATTTCATGTGCAGAGGAATGCACATAATTTTAGTGTGGGGTGTATTGACGTCTAAATTTGAAAAAAGGCACGTTTTTAAGGAATATGGACAATTGGAAGACTCATTCTGGATGACTAGCAAAAGGAAGAAGAATGATTTGTGTGGAGGAGGTGTTTAAATGTGTTCTGTGTAATGAAAAAGGTGTTCAAATTTTTGTCGTAATAAATGTGTGTTGGAAAAAAAGATGAGTTGAGTATAGACCACACAAAAGAGAAACAATGATCAAGTAGTATAACATGAGATAAACCTTGGTATAGGGAACTACTTAGTGGAAAATGTAAAGGTTATGTAATTTGGCATAATGAGGTGCATGAAGGAAGACTATGGCAAAAGTAGTATTGGTGCGCGAGAAGGTTATGACTGCAACGCACAAAGGAGAGTCGTGAAAGTTGACTTAAGTGATAAAATTAATTTATTAAAAAGTGACTTTAAAAATGCATGGGTCAAGGACATTGAGGTTATGAAAAAGTATAAATAGAGGGTAAAGGTAGTCATTTCAACTACTTTTCCTTAGAAAATTTTATGCTCCTAAGCTTGAAGTGCAATGAGGGTTTTGAGAAGAAAGCAAGGTACTTGTCATGAACCAGTGAAGTTGTGTGAGTTATGGCGTGATCTTGCGGTGTAGCAAGAGGAGGAGAAGACAATAGAGTAGAAAGGGGTTACGTGAAGGAGAAGTGATTGAATTCTTCAAGTTCAGGCGGATAGGAAAATTCAGAAGCACCTAGGGCATGGGAAGAAAAATAGAGATGACACCAAATAAGAATAAGAATAAGAGACCAGTAGTGGAAAAGGAAGAACCCATGGAAGTTTATTTATAAATGTAGTACCCTCCAAGGGTTATTAAGGTAGAGAAGTGGAGCATGAAGTTATACAAGTGCAAAATATGTGAGTTCAACTATAAAACCACCGACCATGACAAATTGATGTGGAAGGATTTGTACAAGGAGATCCCAAGGTTAGATGAACAAGGAAACCCTAGGGTAGATGATTCAGTGATGAAGCATTTGAAAAATGACTTTGGAGTGAAAATAACTTGGGGTTCGATACTATTATTAATTGTATTCTAGAAAATTGGTGTCCTAAATGGACCGAGAGTGAACATGTGGGTTTATCCATTGTCACACCCGTCTCCTATTGTATAATTTAAACAATTCACTTGTGACAGGTCCATCTTTAACACCTACAAGGTGTGGATGAAAAAGTGGTATGAGAGGCTATGTGGAGCTTTTGAAAATGAATGGTGCATCCCGCACAAGATACCAAATATTTTTGGGGACTAGGTGTAGTTTGATGTTACACAACACTTTTTTTGGTATGGTTCATAATGGCCAAAGGAGAATTAGGGGCATGGTGTAAAATTCAGTTTGTATTCACCACTAAGTACATGAAGTACACCATCAACCAGTTAAAGGATGCGTAATAGTTAATCTTTGATGTGGATAAGGTGGACATTGATGTGCACACCCATGCGTGACCTATAGATATAACTCAAGGCCAACATATGTGGAGGCCTTGGAGCCTGAATTTCTAGATCTACACCCACATGTCAATGTTACCATCAAGGGCTACATCCACCGAGTATTTGTATAGCTAAACCAAAGACATGAGGAGGATTTGAGGTGGAGGTTAGAGATACCACCTTCCCAAGGCCATGTGAAGCGCTGATCCCACCAATAAAAGTGGTCTAGGTAGAAGAAGTAGTAGTAGAAGAAGAAGAGGGTGAAGGGAAGTTGGAAACTTCCTAGAAGAGAAGATACTATACGCGCTAAGGTAACAATGGGGGTGCAATTACATCACAACCAAGAAGAACTAAGGACTCGTAAGAAGATCACAAGAAAGGTGTGTTACCTAGAGAAGAGGAGTTGGGAAAGAAGAGATAAAATGTACATGAGCTTTCCAGTTATAAAAAAAAAGGCTCAGAAGAATATACCACAACCTTTAGGGAGTAACTTAAGGATGAGCTCGAGGAAGAAGAGAAGAGAAGGTCCGAGGTAGACACATAGGTGGTGATTGATGCACATGTCAAGGAGAAGGCTTATTCTATGGAGGAAACTAAGAGTCCGGCGATAAGGATATCCTCCTACACATCCCATCAAACATAAGGAAGAGGATAAGGGAGAATATTTTATAATAAAGGAGGATAAAGGATTCACTCCAGGATCAAAGAAACAACAAACAAAGTGTAAGGTTGTAATGAAGAAGCATATTCCTATGTCCCCACATATGGACTTCGTGGATAATCCTAGGAAGGTCTTTGTGCACAATATTTCAAGGTACCCTCCCCACAGAGAAGCTACATGTGTGGGATATTTTAGATCAGAGTGGAGGTGTGACAAGAACAAGGAAGATGATAAGATGGAACTTACATTTCCATGTAGAGGAGCCTAAGTTCGAGGTCAATGATCACATGATCGAGACCATTCATTTGAAGAAGAAGGAAGGAGAGACATACAAGGTGGTGGATCCAAGCCACCTCACCGATGAGCAGGCATGCAATGTGCTGCAAAAGATATCTTTAGAGGTGGTAAGAAGAAACTTGGATTCAAGGGAAACTGTTTGAACCTTGGTTGTAGAAAAGGAATGGAAGGAGAAGGAAATAGAGATATTATGCCAAGGGTTAAAGGGGAGCAGGATAAAAATAAAGGATGCGTATAATCGAGTGAGAACCCTTGTTAAGATTATTTTGGGGAAATGTATGATCTTTGGTAAGCCAGACATGATAGACTATGATGATGAAATGGCATATTTGGAGGACCTTGTGCTTATGTTTCTAGCCAACATCAAGGATGGTGTGGAACCTACCACCACCAAGAACTCATCAAGGAAAAAGAAAATAACAAGATCGCTGTAAAAACCATAATCACTGAGTTGGAGTAATTTCTCACCCAAATCAAGCAAGAAAATATACTAGCAGATAGGGGTTTTGACAGCTGTCGGAGGTGCAAGCCCATTATTAACATGCAAGTAAAAGATGAGGAGGTTGCCCTCAAGGCCTTGCAGGATAAGGTACCAACTAACAAGTCTATGTAAGCACAATTGATTGTTGACACCACATTGTAGAAGGATAAAATAAATACCAAGCA
Organism: Taxus wallichiana var. yunnanensis; assembly: GCA_018340775.1. Classification (NCBI taxonomy): domain Eukaryota; kingdom Viridiplantae; phylum Streptophyta; class Pinopsida; order Cupressales; family Taxaceae; genus Taxus; species Taxus wallichiana. Next base: position 597,787,924 of record CM031237.1, on the reverse strand, counting down.
TGAGAAGTTATAGTTATGGATTGGTGAACTTTGAGATTCCATCACCAAACATATGGATGATTTCGAGGGTCTTTACATGGAGCTAGTGGTGGTGATTAAGGAGTTAAAGGAGAAGGTGGAAGAGATCACACCATACCAAGTACCCGGTTTAGCAAGAGAGGTGCTAGGGAAGACATTGTCAGAGCTTGAGGCATGGAAAAATTTGAAGGGGGAAATAGATGTAAAATCCCCGAGTTAATCCAGTTGGTCTTGTAGTAGTGATGTATGATGTATGATGTTTCTTTTTGACTTAGTATATTTTTGGTTTTGAAGTTTTGTTTGGGGAGCACAAAATATTGCTTGTGGTTAGAAATTGAGCTAGTGTGGGGTGATGTTGGGCCCTTGAAATAACCAAGTACACCGAGGCAAGTAGGGTTGTAGTGCATAGAAGTAGGGCATGAAGGTATGTGTGGATGTAAATTTTGGGAGTGCGAAAAGGATCATGCCCAAGTGGGACAAGTTCATAAATTAGTCACTTTTTACACTATGGATAATTCACGTTAAAAGAACACATGAAGAGGTAACTAGATTCAGTTATGGATAAAGTTCAAATATGAATACTTGTAACTCAAGGAAAATATTCATGAGTATCATTACGATTATCATGAGAGGATTAGTAGCTGTAAAAGTGGAGTTATTTATGGCTAGCTAACATCTGCATATTGAGGATAATTGAGTAGGGAAAGACATGATGAAATTTGGCATGTTATTGGGTAATGATGAAGCGGTTAATGGAGATTCCTTCCAGTTTCTTCTTATGTATAGTTACTCGCATGCACAAAGTGTGTGTGTCACATGAAGAAAAGAGAATCTATGTGCATATAGAGAGTGAGAGCTAAGGGAAGCATGGATTTAATATTTGTAATGAAGCTATTGTAGACAATATATGGGGACCCTGTTGTTGTATTAGCTCCATTCATGGTTTCTTTAATGTATTTGGCTATTGTAATATTGAGGAATTAATACAATGGGAATGTTATAAATATTTGAGTCATGGATCTTGATATGTATGTTTTATTTTATGTTTATGGATCCAAACCCTTATGTTCTTGATGATTCTGATGGTCCCGATCCGTCCCCCTAAATTGTGATGTTCTCATCTATATTATATTGCATTAATGCTTAGATCTAGTTTCCTTATTTCTGTCTTAGAATACATGCATTTATATCTATGCATTGTCCCACTAATATTGATAAAAATTATTATAAATCTCATAGAAAGGAGGGGCTCAATACCTACATGCACCTCAGGTGAGCACTCAGTTAGGATGGGTGATAGGATGACGTGCTGAGATATTAAGTGATTAGAAAATATGACTACATTTGGGAAGCTTGATCAATGTGGATACTTCACATGTGTTTGCACATATCAATAAAGAAGTAGTTACAACCAAAAGTAGATCTCACGTCGATACCGATTATGCTCTCAACTACATCTATGGAACTATTTGATTTAATTTGATAACTAATTATTAGAATGTGAATGCAGATTAGTTATGTTGTTTTATTAGAACACATTTTCTTAGTTTTGTTGCATGGATAATAATTTCTTGGTAATGATCTTGTACTTAATCAAAATGTAATTGTTAGTTTGAATCAATCTCTTCACGTCTCTACTGAATATAAAGAGAATGTGAAGGATATAGAGGATATCGATCCATAGTTAAGGAATTGCATCACGTTTCATTCTAAATCTTCATATTGATAAATAAAATATGAGTTCTATCATTTCTGCTGTAAACATAAGCCTTAGGAAGGGTTAGCCCAAGCGTGCAGACCCACTTATGGTTTTCTAAACCATCATTTCCTTTTTGTTGTTGTTTTAGTTCCTTGCATGAATAAATTAGAATTGTAGCAGTTTATTACTTTACTTGTGTTATGATTTTACCTACTTTATTGATTAGATGTAGAATCTACGTTCATTCATGTTGTCCTCTCAATTTTCTCACCCTTTCGAATCTAATTTTGTGAAAATTGGAGCCCTTCCATAGAAGAAATTCATTTTTAAACTCCCCAAATGCTTGTTTCCATTTCCCACGACGTTTTAAATCAAAATTTCCTCGAGTCTTCTACCGTTAAAATGTTTTACGTATTTTCAATGGATGGGAAATGATTCTAGTTCTTCTTTTATGCGTTTGGAATGCATGGGACCTTGCATATTTCATTTTTAACCTTTTTGCGAGAGAAATAAATTCTCATCGGGAGTAAAAATGGCATTTTCCTGTTTCTTGAAACTTCCTACGTTCTTTTCCTATGTAAAATTCTTGCTTGGAAAGGTGAAGCTACATGTTTTTTTCCATTGGACGTGGCAGGTGGGTTCCTTTTTGAACTTATCTCTATTGGTGATTTTGGAAAAAATGTCGATTTTCCCGCATCCCCACCGGTCCTTGATTGGCTGGAGCAGTTTTGGTAGAAGTTCGGGGTGATGGATCATTTTATTCTCTAATGCATTACGATAGAAGAGTGAAAAGTTCTAAAATGGCCCATGGTCCCGATCATGTGAAGGGATAAATTCTGAGTTGAAGCCCATAGCGAATCAGAAAGGGACACATGGCCTACGTTGAAAAGTCAACGGTGGGGGCATGGACTTTTGGGGTAAAAGTTGGAATATTTCACCTTTTCAAAATAGATAAAAAGTGAAGGACATACCCGTAAAAAATCAGGTGATGCCTTGTTTTGAAGAATGAAATAGGGACATGTGGCCATTTTTTAGTTCATATGCGCTTTGGCGGACCGGTAAAGGAATTTTGGAATTTTAACCTTGTTTCCACAAAGGGAGAAAAATTCTAAAATGGCCGGCCCCACTCATACAAAGGGATAATTTATAAGTTGAGGCCCGTAGTCAATCAGAAAGGGACACATGGCCTATTTTGAAAAGTAAACGGTGGGGCATGGAATTTCGGGAAAATTTGGAATTTTTACCCTTTTCAAAAGTAGATAAAGTATAAAACTGAAGTGCATTCCTGCACCCAGTCAGGTGATGCCACGTGCTGAAGAAAGAAATTGGAATAGCGGCCTCATGGAGGAAATTGAGAATTTGAGCCTTTTTCACCAAAGGGTTAAAATGTTGCAAATTGAGCCGTGACCCCATTTCCAATCGTGGTGTGCCACATGTTCACATTGAAAATTCAAAGCGGGACGACAGAGGTTTTGAGAATTTGAGATTTTTGTTAAAAAAATTTAAATGGTAGATTTGAACCACATTTCCTCAACCACTCAGATGGTACCACGTGTCCAACTTTTTGCGAGCTACGAGGGGTAGAGAAAAAATGAGAAATCATACTTTTTCTCCCAAATGTCAGGAAATGTAGTTTTCTCCCCCAGGGTTGTTGTTGCTTGGATCTTGCCACGTGTAGGGTCCAAATTTGAAGGTAAAAGGGGGAAAAGATAGCCAAATGCACTCATCTAGTTTTTAATGCCATTAACGAACCAGAGCTCTACAAAATGCAAAAATGGATCATTCTTCATTATTTTTCTTTGTATTCTTGTCGTTTCTCCATGAGATGCATTTTTGGTTTATTATGGAGCCAAATCAATAAGTTTGAGGGGATGTAAAGTTTGATCATTAGAAAATAGAGTTTATCAGGCATACATAATAAAAAGGGAGAAAAATTACCAGTAAGCACTTGAGTGCTATGAAAGTGGTTAAAAGGTGGAAATGACAGGACCACATAAAGAAGAAAATCATGAGATGCCCCCTGCTAAAGTAATCATGCTCGAACACCTAAAATATTCACCTTTTTGAACCTCTAGTTTTCATGAGTGCATTTATTTCATGTCACTTTCCAAAAGCAGATTTGCAACAAACATTATTCCTTTCGGATATTCTTTTCTTGGGGACAAAGTATGGATGTATACGAATTGTTATAAGAACATGGTTTTGGCCACAGAAAAGGGGATTCTAGTTTTCTGGGAAGGTTGTAAAATTACGAAGTAATTCAATACAGAAGTTCTTTTATTTCTTTTTCCTCTGTTACATATTTCTCTCTCCTTTCTCGATTCAATGGATCATTTGTTTTGCATTCAATAGAAACTTTGTGTTCTGCATATGTGTAATATTTATAACTTTATGTCTCGTAGATTTTCATCGGTGGTGAAGTAATTGATCCTTTTCTATATTCTCTTGGTTCAATGTGAGTAGGGAGATACTCTGCTATCTATATTTCCTAAAAGAATTTTTGTTTTCTTCCTTATCCCATCTCTTTATTCTTACATTCCTTTTGATTGATAATCTCTTGAGTATGAAAACGAACCAGGCTACCAGGGTCCAAACATTGATAATTATAAATTTGTACATTTTTTTCCATCTTTTAATAAGGGAACCTCTCCCATTAAAGAGGTAGGAATTTTTGTCCCATGATTGTGGTTTTAACCCATGTTCCATTATGAAACTCAACAATTTTTGGTGAATCCACTGGATTATTCATTGTAAATGGATTCTGATTTTTTAATAAAAACCTCTTGATCATCTTTGATCTAGCTGAATCTAAGATACAGTCAGGGTAGAAGAACCCTTGGGGAAGAAGAACCTCATTTCCAACTTCTAGATCATCAAGGTTTCTCTCTCCCTTCATCAAGAAAAAGAAGAGAAACAAGATCTACAAGCACTCCTCCTGCTAGAGACAAAACTTCTAGGAGTGACATCCCTCAAGATCAAATCAGTCCTAATTTGCATGCTTTGATTCTCATTTGGTGTTTTAGTTCCTCTCCAAACAATATTTCCAAGGATGGAAGCTCCTCTACCTTGGGGCCAAAGGGTTGGACCTCTGGCTCTTCCCAAACCATTGCATGAATTTCCTAGAGGCAATAGAAATAATTTCCCTAAATTCAAAGGTGATGGGAAGGTTCATCCAGATGAACATATTGCGGCCTTCATTGTTGATTTTGGTGTTCTCGGAGTTGAACATGAGGATATCTCTGTTAGAATTTTTTTGGATACATTACAAGATAATAATTCTGATTGGTTTGACCATATCCCTACTAGATCCATCACCAATTGGAACACCATGACGACCCAATTTGAGCAGCATTTCAAACTTGCTGAGGATGTACATGCCCTCTTGGCCCAGATTTCTCAAATCAAGAAAGAGTCACATGAGCCCATGAGGGAATTTGTGTCCAAATTCAACAAGTCAAGTTAATAAGATACCACAAAACACATGCCCTATGGATCAGATTTAGAAAAATTTCTTCCTTAATGCCCAACTGCTTGAAGTGAGCTATTCCCTTAGAAGATATAATCTTGCCACTTTAGATGCTGATCAGAGATTTTTAATCGGTGTTGAATATGATTTGATCATGTCTGGAAAGCTAAGGAGAGAATCATTCAAATACAAAGCATATCCTTCTTCCACAGCTTCTCCGTAGCTAATGCGAGATCAGTTGGTACAAAAACTTGCTAATTATCTTATTACTCTCAAGAATCATTTCTCCCAAAGATGCTCCTTATCACGATGTTCCTAGGAAGAACTTTCATCCGAGGAATCGGTTACCCTCTCCTTAGACCAGATTATCAATTGAAGGCCCACCTATTAAAGTTCTAGTCAATGGAACATGTGAAGTGTTGGAGCCTGATGATGAGGAGGAGGATGAAATCTGTGAAGAACATGAAGAGGAAGTTGATGAATAATTATAAGAGTGAGTGGATCTCATGTCCATTTTCTCACCACCAAGGTATAGATGAAGAGGATGATTATGAAGAAAGAGTTACGAGATGAATAATTAATCATATGTTGTCATGACTCATGAGAAAGACAATAAGAAGGATAAAGTGGTATAGCCGCTAAAATATCTAAGGAGCCTCTTACATCCATTCTAGTGATTCCAAAGAGAGGAGATCCTATTCCAACTTCTTCTACACCCAAGGTAGGTTTTGTTGTTCCTTCCTCTTCTCGTTTCTACTCCTAAAGCTTCTTTTCCTTCAAATGATAGAGTTGATAAGTCAAATTTTTCATCTACTCCTATCAATGATGCTCCATCTACCTCTAGTTCTTTTGACATTATTAACCATCTCAAGAAAACTAAGATCCGATCTCGAAGCCAATTTATACCAAACCCATCCTAAGGCCTTTTCTAAGAGGGTAGAATTTGTAAATTCCAAATCCAAGCCTTCATCCCCTAGTCCTAAAGGTCTCTTTCCCACTCCTTCTCCTTCATCTCAATGAAGCCTTGTGGTAGTAGTCACTTCATTTGATGAGAAGATCAAACCATTTTATGTCAGTCTCCTCATAGTTGGCCACAAACTCAACAATTATGTTATTGATTATGGTGCTTCAGATAATGTGATGCCCTCTAAGGTAGCTCATGCCCTAGGCTTAACCCTAACCCATGCTTCTGGTTCATGTTACTCAATGGAAAGTAGAGAAGAGCCATTGGTTGGAAGGATCAAGGATGCACAAGTAGCCTTTGCTTTGCTTTTCCAGAGAAGAGAGTTTTAACTACCATTTTGGTAGCTGATATTCCCCCTTCCTACGACATGCTTATGAGTAGAAATTTTTGTAAAGATGTTGGAGGAGAAATCATGATGGATTGGTCACATGCTCTTATCCTAGTGAATGGGAAAATGAAGAAGCTACTGCCTGAGAAATAAACTAAATATATCGTGCAAAAATAGATGACCCAAAGGCACAAATACTTTATGAGGACATTGGTCATGGTAACTACATGATCATGTCACAAGATGAGGCTAACCATCCCAAGGACGTATTTCTTGATCTTAATGGCATTTGGATTTTGGAATTTGATGGAAGCTGCTCCTCAACTAGTTTTGGAGCTGGTGTGGTGCTTATTTCTTATGAAGGGAAAATTCATCCTTTCTCCTTCAAGCTCTAATTCAAAAACACAAATAATATAGCTAAGTATGAGGCTCTCTTCCTTGGTTTAAGCATGGAAAAGAGATGGGCATAAAGATTATCATTACTCATGGAGATGTAGAGCTAATTGTAAAAAGGTCGAGATCTTTCTCAAGTAAAGAATTGAAGGTTGAAACATTACAGGAATCTGGTTTGGGATTCCATTGAGTTCCTTAATGCCTTTTAATTAAAGCCATGCCAAGGGAAAGAAATACGAGAGCTGATTCCTTGGCTATCTCAGGTCTCTACTGGTCCCTCATCTAGATTTCTCCTAAGATAAATTCACCATTGAGATGATTCATAGGCCTAGTATGCCTGAAAATGCAAACAATTGGCGTGTCTTTACTAATGATCAACACTTTCTTTCCTTCATTGAACTCGAGATAATTTTGACCAGTTGTACTCGAAGGAAGTGGAAATATTCCTAGAGAGTGTGTGCCCCCAAATGAAGAAAATAACAAAGAAGAAATGGATCATGATGACTTTGCATAAAACTAAAAGGTAATAACATACCTAAAGGGTTGGTAACTTTGGAAGATTTATTTAATAAACATGATAGGTACATCAAGTCCAAAACTTCCAAAGGAGGTCAATAATCTCCTGACTAGAAAACATAAACATTGGGAATCTTAATGAACCCATGCTAGTAAACATAGGAAAGTGGTGCACACAAAAGAGAGGGAGAAAGCAAAAATATGTTGAAAAGGTATGTTGATGTTCTTACATATTCTTATGATGATCTCAAGGCTTTTCATCCAAAATAGATGCAACATTTCATTCCTCTAAAACCTAGGATCAAGCCCTTTTGGAAAAATCGGAGCGTATAACCCTAAAAATGCTATACATCTTTCAAGAGATCCAAAAGTTATTAAAGGCTAAGATAATTTTCCCCATTCACCATTCAACGTGGATTGCTAATATTGTGCATGTCAGGAAGAAGAATGATGAGATCTAGATTTGTGGTGATTTTAGAAATTTGAATCAAGCCTCCTTGAAGGATAATTATCCTTTCCTCGTAATGGATCAAGTGTTGTAGGATCTTACAGGTTTAGAAATGCTGTCCATGCTTGATGGGTTCTCAAGATATAATCAAGTAGAAGTAAGTGATGCAGATCAACATAAGACTGCCTTTACCACTCCTTGGGGCACCTTTTCTTACAGGAGAATGTATTTTTCCTCATCAATTCTCGGTGTCACCTTTCAGAGGGAAATGGACCTAGCCTTTTGAAGTCTCAAGGGAAAATGCATAGTTGTATACCTTGATGATCTGACTGTGTTTTCAAAAACTAGAGCTGATCATTTCTAACACCTTGAAACTATCCTCCAAAAGTGTAGAGAGCATGGCATCTCCTTGAATCCCAAGAAATCTATCTTATGTGTCACCAAGGGAAAATTATTTGGACATATTATTTCCAAGTAGGGAATCAATATTGATCTAGAAAGAGTCAAAGTAATTCAGCAGATCCCTCTCCCTACAAGGAAGAAGGGTGTGCACACTTTCTTTGGCAAGATCAACTTCTTAAGAAGATTCAAACCTAATTTTACTTGAATGTACTTTGAACATAGCCCACATGATGAAAGGGAAGTAGAATTTTGGTTGGTCCTCTGAAGGAAATGTTACATTTGAATACATCAAGAGAGCTATAGAAAAGACTCCAATCTTGGCATGCCCTGATTATAACAAAGACTTCATTATCTATTGCTATGCTATTGAAAGTACTCTAGCTATTGTGTTAACTCGGAGAATTCTCAAGGTCATAAACTCCCATAGTGTTCATGAGTTATATTTTGAAGGCCCATGAGCTGAAGTACACCATGATGGAGAAACATGCTTTTGCAGTGGTCAAAGCTGTGAAGTAGTTTCATTTTTACATACTCAACTCTCATTCCGAGGTACTTGTGCCTCGATACATCTGTTAAATCCATTCTTACACAACAAGAATTTGGAACCAAGAGAGGTAATTGGGTAGCCAAAGTTTAGGAGTATGATCTTGACATCAAACCCACCAAGCTAGTTCGAGGAAAGGGCTTATGTGAACTCATTTCTAAAGGAGATGATGCCAAATCGTCCAAGGAGGAAGTTGATATCCCTGTTATTTTTTTCCACAGCTCAACTGATGAATGGTATGATGGCATTACACACTTTCTTACTTATGGAGAATTCCCATCCCATTTGAGTGCCAAGGATAAGAGAGCCATCAAATTAGGGTCTTCTTTGGGACAAAAGGCATGAACCTCAAGGCAGCCATGGTAAATTTGATTCCCTTTGGCTTGGTCCTTTTAAAATTAGACATTTTTCTAGTGAGAACTCTTTTTACCTAGATTACATGGATGGCTCTCCTCTCCCACTTCCTTATAGTGGGCAATTTTTGAAGTTATTCAACACCTAGGAGTTTTGGCGGTCCCTCTATACATTTTGTATATTGTTTTTATTTCCTTGTTTTTATTTTGGTTGGTTTCCTTTCTGCATTCTCTTCTATGTTGGTATTGCTTCTTTTTGACTTCATTTCCCATTGGCTAAGACACTTTGGTTCGATCCGATTGCCCACTCTAAGGTTCTTGATTTTACCTCTTACCTTTGCCAAATCATCCCCGGAAGGAGCCGGATGTTTATCCTCTAAATTTTCTCCACCCTTTAGAATCTAATTTCGTTAAAATTAGAGCCCTTCCATAGAAGAAATTCATGTTTTAAACTCCCCAGATGCTCATTTCCATTTCCCACAACGTTTTAAATCAAAATTTCCTCAACTTTGTTGCCGTTAAAACATTTTTCCTATTTTCAATGGATGGGAAATGATTCTAGTTTTTCTTTTATGCATTTGGAATGCATGAGACCTTACATCTTTCATTTTTAACCTTTTTGCAGAGAAAGAAATTCTTCATCGGGAGAAAAAATGGCATTTTCTCATTTCTCGAAACTTCCTACATTCTTTTCCCCATTAAATTCTTGCTCGAAAAGGTGAAGCTATGCATTTGTTTCCCATTGGACATGGCTCGATGGGTTCCTTTTTGAACTTATCACTTTTGGTGATTTTGGAAAAATGTTAGATTTTCCCCACATCCCCGTCGGTCCCCGATTGGCTGGAGTAGTTTTGGTGGAAGTTTGGGGTGATGGATCCATTTTATTCTCCAAGGCATTACAACATAAGGGAGAAAATTTCTAAAATGGCCCGTGGCCCCGCTAATGTGAAGGGATAAATTTTGAGTTGAAGCCCGCAACAAATCAGAAAGGGACACATGGCCTATGTTGAAAAGTCAACGACATGGGCATGGACTTTCAAGGAAAGGTTGGAATATTTCCCCTTTTCAAAATAGATAAAAATCGAAGCACATCCCCGCAACCAATTAGGTGATGCCATGTGTTGAAGAATGAAATAGGGACACGTGGCCATTTTTTAGTTCATATGCACTTTGGCAGACCGATGGAGGACTTTAGGAATTTTAGCCTTGTTTCCACAAAGGGTGAAAAGTTATAAAATGGCCCACAGCCCCACTCATGTGAAGGGATAATTTCTAAGTTGAGGCCCACGTCAATCAGAAAGGGACACATGGCCTACGTTGAAAAGTCAACGGCGGGGGCATGGACTTTCAGGGAAAAGTTGGAATTTTTCCCCTTTTCAAAAGTAGATAAAATATAAAATTGAAGCGCATTCCCGTACCCAGTCAGGTGATGCCACATGTTGAAGAATGAAATCAGAACAATGGGCCTGTGGAGGAAATTGAGAATTTGAGCCTTTTTCACCAAAGGGTTAAAATGTTGCAAATTGAGTCGTGGCCCCATTTCCAATCATGGTGTGCCACGTGTTCACATTGAAAAGTCAAAGTGGGCTAGTGGAGGTTTTTTAGAATTTGAGATTTTTTTTAAAAAGAGTTTAAATGGTAGATTTGAACAACATTTCCTCAGCCACTCAGATGGTTCCACATGTCCTGGATTTTGGCGGAGTGTGGGGGTAGAGAAAAATGAGAATTCACACTTTTTCTCCCAAATGTCGAAATGTAGTTCTCCCCAGGGCCATCATTGCTTGGATATTGCCACGTGTAGGGTCCAAATTTGAAGGTAAAAGGGGAAAAGATAGCCAAATGCACTCATCTAGTTTTTAACACCATTAACGAACCGAGCTCGTAAAATGTAAAAATGGATCATTCTTCATTATTTTCTCTATATTCTTGTCGTTTCTCCATGAGATGCATTTTTGGTTTATTATGGAGCCAAATCAATAAGTTTGAGGGGATGTAAAGTTTGATCATCAAAAAATGGAGTTTATCGGGCATACGTGATAAAAAGGAAGAAAAACTACCAAAGTAAGCACTTGAGTGCTATGAAAGTGGTTAAAAGGTGGAAATGGCAGGACCACATAAAGAAGAAAATCATGAGATGCCCCCTGCTAAAGTAATCATGCTCGAACACCTGAAATATTCACCTTTTTGAACCTCTAGTTTTCATGAGTGCATTTGTTTCATGTCACTTTCCAAAAGTGGATCTGCAACAAACATTATTCCTTTCGGATATTATTTTCTTGGGGAAAAGTATGGATGTATATGAATTTTTATAAGAACATGGTTTTGGCCACGGAAATGGGGATTTTGGTTTTCTGGGAAGGTTGTAAAATTCTAAAGTAATTCAATACAAAAGTTCTTTTCTATCTTTTCCTATGTTACATATTTCTCTCTCTTTCTCGATTCAATGGATCATTTGTTTTGCATTCAATAGAAACTTTGTGTTCTAGTTTGTGTAATCTTTAGAACTTTGTGTCTACAGATTTGCATCAATGGTGAAGTAATTGATCCTTTTCTATATTCTCTTGGTTCAATGTGAGTAGGATATACTCTGCTATCTATATTTCCCAAAAGAATTGTTGGTTTCTTCCTTCTCCCATATCTTCCTTCTTCCATTCCTTCTAATTTATTATCTCTTGAGTATGAAAACGAACCAGCTATCATGGTCCAAACATTGATAGTTGTAAATTTGTCCATTTGTTTTTCTAGATTTAAATAAGGGAACCTCTCCCATTAAAGAGAAGGGAATTTTGTCCCCTGATTGTGGTTTCAACCCATGTTCCATTCTCGAAATCCAACAATTTGCAACTTAGTTTATTTCTAACATTGTATTCTCTAATTGTGGCGACAAAAATATTTTAGTTTATACCTCTTAAGCACTTGTAACTATGTATACAACACTAAAAGAGTTGAAAGTTTACATCCCTAGGTTTGATGAATAAATGACTATGGATTAGTGAACATCATACTAATTACGCTAGTTAACTTGCACCACCAAATAGGTAAAACAACACAACTAATTACAAAGAAGATTAAAATAAAAGGACCATTTAATGGATGATTTAAGTTTGGTGGTGATAATTACGCTAACAATTTTCCTTTCAAGAATTAGGAAAATAACCCACATTAAATAATTCACAATGTAGTAACAAATTGTCAAGCTGGAAAAGCAAGCCACACCTATTGTAGAACCAGTTTAGTTATATGGACTACCTGTAACTATACCTTTTGATAATGGTGCTACTGAATGTTTCATTTCAAATAAGTTAGCTGAAAAATTAAAAAATAAAGTTGGTTATATGAAAAAATCATGGATACTGTAATATAGGAACAATGTTGTCCAAATCTGTAAACCAATGTCTATTTGATGCAACATTAGAAGTTCTAGTTTTACCAAAAATTAGATATTTATGTAGCTCCTTTAGGTTCTTATGATGTGATAATAAGTGTAAACTAGTTGTCTCAACATAAAAAATTGTGAATTATTTTGAAAAACAAATAAAATGTTTGGATGACCTGCAGAAAACAATAACCATACAAGGCATAAAAAGAAACTTTGAGGTAAGGAAAATTTCTGCAATATAACTCAAAAAGGCTAAGAACAAAGGTTACATGCTTTACAAAATAAAAATATCATATTTCAGTGAGGAAGGTAATACTTCCTTGAAAGACTATCCACCGTTGTGAGAGTACAACAATATCTTTTCGAGGAATTAAATGGACTTCCTTCGAGGCATGAATTTTATTTCACAATTGATATCAAGCCTAGAAAAAAACCAATTTCTAAGGCTCCTTATCAAATGAATACAAATAAACTAGTGGAACTAAAAGCACACCTCCATGATTTGTTGTAAAAATTATTGATTAGATCGAACATGTCTCCTTGGAGAGCACCAGTCATCTTTGTCAAGAAGAAATATGACATGTTAAGGTTATGCATTGACTACCACATGCTTAACAAAGCCACAATCAAGAATAGATATCCTTTACCAAGGATTGATGATCTATTTGATCAGATGCAAGATGCATCAGTCTATTCCAAGATTGATTTATGATCAATTGAGAATAAAAAGGAAGAGTACACAAGACTAATTTTAGAATGAGATATGGCCATTATGAGTTCACGGTATTACCTTTTGGACTCATTAATGCACATGCTGCATTCATGAACTTAATGAATAATTTTTTTCAAGAATACCTAGAAAAAAGTTTGTGTTGGTTTTCTTGGATGACATTATGATCTATTCCAAAAACATGGAAGAACATAATGAGCACTTGAGAATAGTGTTGGACATACTTAGAAAGAGAAAATTGTATGGAAATATTTCAAAATGTTCATTCTATCATAATGAAGTGCAATACCTTGGGCACATAATAAATAAATATGGAATTTTAGTTGATCCATAAAAATAAAAGCCATAACAGAATGGCCAACTCCTAAAAACGTTCATGAAGTTAGAAGCTTCATGGGGCTAGCTGGTTACTACAAAAATTCGTAAAAGACTTCTCTAGAGTTCTTTGCTCTAATAACTTCACCGCAGAAAAAAGACAAGAAATTGTTTGGTCTAATAAATGTGAGAATGAATTTAATTTTCTGAAAGAGAAACTAACTACAACACCTATTTTTAAGGTTTCGGATCCCAATGAAAGCTTCACCATGGTAATTGATGTCTTCGATGAAGGTTTGGATGGAATAATTATGTAAAATGACCATGTTATTGCATATAAAAGTAGAAAAGTGAAGGTATATGAGCTAAAATAGATCTTCATGATTTAGAACTTGCTACAATAGTTCACACTTTGTAAGTTTGGAGGCATTACCTATTAGGAAATCCTTTCAAACTAAAAACAAACCACTTGGGGCTGAAGTATATCTTCACGCAACCCAACTTGAACACAAGACATCGTAGGTGGCTTGAATTTTTATCACAGTATGATTTTGATATAAGTTACATAAAAGGAAAAGAGAACAAAGTGGTATATGCACTAAGTCATAGGAAGCATGTTTTGCTATTATGACCCTCGATACTCAATTCAAGGAAGAGGTAAAGAATTTTTTTAACTAATTCATACTATCAACATGTAAAGGCTACGTTAGTAGTAGATCCAAATGATAAAAGGTATGATGGATTTAAATTTGATAATGAAGGAATCTTGAAATACAAAGGTAGAGTCTATGTACCTTTGGGAAATGACTTAAGAATAAAAGTCATGAAAGAATTCCATGATGCTCCTTACTCTAGAAATCTAGGAGTGATGAAAATTGTTGCTGATATAAAACAACAATATTTCTAGAAGGGAATGAAAAAGGACATGAAAAAATATATTTCTCATTGTCTTAAATATTAATATGTCAAAGTAGAGCACATGCATCCTGTTGGTTTGCTATATCCTCACAACATTCCACACTACAAATGGTAAGTTATTATCATGGGTTTTGTGTAGGGGATGTCAATGGATAAAACCAAACATGAAATGATTCTAGTTGTTGTTGACAAGTTAAAAATGGTAGTTCACTTTATACTTTGGTTAATCTAAAGGATGATTCACCCATGCTTGTAAAATGGTTTGTGCATGAAATTTTTAGATTGCACAGAGTTCCATAGTTAATAATTTTTGATAGGGATCCAAGGATGACCTCTTGGTTTTGGAAAACTTTAAATTCATCTTTGGGAAAAAACTAAATTTTATTTCAACATACCATTCAGAAATAGATGGTTAAACTAAATGATTTAACCAAGTTATGAAGGATATGCCCAAGATATATTGGATGGATAAGTAATACAAGTGGGAATAATATCTTCCATTGGTTGTAAAGGGGCTGTCAATGTCTAAAAATAAACATGACATGATTCTAGTTGTTGAAAAGCTCACAAAATTAATTCACGTCATATTGGGTAATCTAAAGCATGATCCACACGTGCTTGAAAAATGGTTTGTGCATGAAATTTTAGATTGCATGGAGTTCCAAAGTTAAAAATTTCTGATTGGGATCCAAGGATGATCTCTCGGTTTTGGAAAAATTAAATTCAACTTTGGGAATGAAATTGAATTTTAGTTTAACATACAATCCGGAAATATATGGTCAAACCCGAAAAAGTTAACTAGGTTATTGAGGATATGCCGAGGACATATTGCATGGATCAATAATATAATTGGGATGAATATCTTCCATTGCTTGAATTTTCTTACAATGACACTTATGATGATTCACTAGAAATGATACCATTTGAAGTGTTGTATGGGAGAAGGTTTAGAACACCTATCAGTTAGGATAACACTGAAGACAAAGAGGTAGTGGGCCCTTAAATGTTGATAGAAATGGAAAATAAAGTCAAGTTCATTCATGAGGGATTGAAAGAAGATGACGATAGGAAGAAAAGCTAAGCAGATCTGAAAAGTGTTGACAAAAAATTTGAGCGTGGAGATAAATTTTTCTTTAGGGTTAAGCCCAAAAATAAATCAATAACGCTTTGAAAAATATTCCCATCTATTACAAAGATATGTTGGACCATTTGAAATTCTTGAAATCATAATTCCGGTTGCATACCATTTGGCGTTACCTTCCACATTGTCTAAGATGCATGTTTTTTTCATATTTATTTTCTTAAAAGTATGTTTTAGAGATGTGACGCATGTCCTAAATTAGAAATCTTTACAAGTTCGGGATCACGGGAATCCCGGTGGTTGGACCTATTAAAGTGTTGGAAAATCGTAGGTTTCTTCTCAAAATCAAGATATAACTCAATGCAAGGTCCAATGGGACCGATATTCTGAGGAGAGTGCAACTTTGGAGAATCTAGAAGAAATAAAAATAACATTTCCTTATTTGTTTTAGTGATGAAAATTGATATATACTTGATATGTTATGATACATTTGATATTATTTATATTTTTATTTACTAAAATGACAAAATTATGTGATTATCTTTCTGCATTTGAATTTTTTTGATGATTTGAAGGTTGTTACAACTAATAAATTCGGAGTAGTGATATACTAAAATATTGACAATTACAAGTTTTTGGTTTTGATTGTTTTCCTTCGCAGTATGATAAGAATCTATCTTTGATTAATCTATTTGATATTAATGATTTAAATCATTGGGATGATGATTCATTAAGAGGAAAATTATGTCACACACTATATTTTCATTTTGTTCTATCGCAAAATTTAGATTTAATATATAAAATAATTTATGATTACAAGAGGACTAGTATCATTACATAGTCATGTTTCTAACTAAACATAATACATACATATATCCAAAAGGATATGTAAAATTATGTGCATTTTCACATGATACATTGTAACCAAAATCTTCGTCATGCATTTGTGGATTACTTGACATTATAACTTATTTTTTCTGTACTTATTTGTTATGATTCTACTTTACCTTGCTTGTTGTTGGTAATAATTGGTAATGTTGAAGAATATATTTTATGGTTTTAGTTATATTACTTGGTGTTCGTAAATGAATGTTATTATTTCTATGCTATGACTAACATTCTAATAATGGCTATATTGGTCTTAGAAAAAATGCATTTAAAATTTTTCATTATGGTGCTGGTAATGTTTCTAGACATTAACAAGGTAAATGTTATTGATATTGGTGACATGTCTGACATTTAATATATTGGTGATATTGGAATTGGTCTTAGACCATAATGATTGGAAAATTTTAATATGTTAAAGGTAATGTTTGATTTCTGATTTGGTCATTGACCGTGGAAATTATCAAATCTTTAATGATCATGTTAGATGGGTCTAAGACCCCAGAGCATTAATATTATTTTGATAGATAACAAGTTGATTGGTTGCAGAGACTTAGCTAATTGTTTTGATTAAATTGAATGATAATTATAGTATTTTGTGTTATATTGAACAATGTTATCGATCTTACTATATGTTTTGTGGCATTAGAATGAGTTAGAGTTAGTAAGAACCATAGTCCCTGACCATATCCTCATCCATTCAGATTATTGATTATTATCTCAACCCTTCATTTGAATACCATACAAGATTGATAATATTTGAACTAACGTTGGTAATTATAGTATTTTACCAATGGAGGAGCCACCATGCAAAACATAGGAAAATTAGTTTTATTGTTTCATTTTTAAAATATCCTTGGAATGATCTATTAAATCCATTCAATATTGGAGGGAAATTTTGTATCGGCAGTGGCAAGTTTTACCAAGCCATTACGTGGCACTTGCAAATAATTAAAGACATTTTATGAGGTGCTTATAATTGGAAATAATGAAGCTTCTGGGAGAAGATACCACATGCATAATAGAGTTTCATTTTTATTGTGTTGATTTTTTTCAAGCTCTTTCTTTGGCGAGTTGTGCATGATGGTGTATGGGCTATTCTGTTGAGATATTTTTGCAGTTTTTATTGCTAAAAATAAATACTGTCTATTATTGAATCAAAGGGGTCGATGTTATATATAACTGTAGACATTTATTAGGATTGCTATTTTATTTTCTTGGAGTTTGTTGGATCTTCGTGGTGTTTTTTGCAAGAAATTTAGTGGGAAAAATTGTAGATGTTTTTGAGTTTATCAGGCATGAAGTATAAAATATTTTTCTTTATGTTTAATTTGAAATCTAATTGCTTTCTATGTGTAATATTTTTCATTACAACTTGATAGAAATACAAAGAGTAACAATTCGTAATCTATTTTTTTCTTATTTGGGTGTCTTTGAAAAGATGAAAATAAATTTACTTATGAATATATGAATATAGGTTGTATTATTTGATTCACACGACTACTTGAACTTTCTTAGGCTTCATTTGATAAATGGGAACATAGAATGGTTTATTATTTGGGCAAAATATGTAAAAATACGTTTATCTCTTATGGGTATCATTGAAATAGGTAAATCTTTGGGTATTTTATTTTGGGTTGAGTTTGAAAATGTTGTTCTCGAATGCATGCTTAAAGTAATCTATTACAAATGTAAAATGTATGGAACTATTTCATAATGATCATTTTGGGTTATATTTTAGATGTTTTGATTCAACTATTAAGATAATCGAATAAAATCAATGCATACATAAATATATGCATCCTCAGATCGATTCTAGGTACGAGTCCAATATGGGATTTTTGTTATTAAAAATTAATCTCTTTATTTTGAAATTCATGTTAACCTGAAGTCGGCCCAACTTGATATGAGATCATTTCTATAGAATTTAAGTGATAAGAACATCGGTTAAATCCTCTCTTTGATTTTAATATTTATGTGAATCTACATGGTAAAAATGGTAACTTGGTCATAAAAGAACCATTGATGAAACCTTGTGCTTATACATTGTTAGAAATGAATAATTTCCTTATTCTTGTGGTTAACATTGGAATAATATGTAACCATTTGATATGAGCATCTTAGTGAGTTATACGAGAATGATATCAAATTCTCCTCCATTATCTATCATGTGCACCTCTAAGTTTTGGTTATTGAATGCTTAAGTGATAAGGTTATGAACCTTTTGATTAAGTTATTCCTTAAGGTGGATTGGAAAGAAAACAAGTTTTTGTATCTTATTCAAATAGATCTATTTTTTATGAAAGTCTTACTCATTAGGCATTATATTGAGTTGAAGGAAAACTAGTGATTTTGAAGCCATCCATGAAATTCAAATTATCTTTTTTACTATTTATGATAATGTTAAGTTGTGATATTTTTGATTGTGGTTTTATGAGACATTGACTATTAACATTTCACCCTCTATCCAATTGGATTTTGTAAATCATCACCTTGAGAAAAGAACTTGTTTTATTATTTCAAATGTTATTTGAGGGCAAGGAAGATTGATAAGGGGTGAATGGATTTTGAGTGAAAATTGTATAGTTCATTAGTCTTAATGAATAATAATTCAGTTCGATTATTTTTGAGACATTAGTCTTAATGAAGTTATTGTTATATAGACATAAAGATCTTACTTGATGACTTGAAAATATGTTGGAAACATTGTATGCATCATTATATTACTTTATTTTCTATTGATATTTATACTTAATAAGGTATAAGTAATATTTAAATTGTATCTTAAGTTAAACTTATGATGTTCATTTAAATCATAATTTAACAACATGATTGAGAGTTGTTAATCCATGCCAGTTCGATGAACTGACCATGTATATCTTCACTCTTTCCTTCAGATGTAGGATGGAGTAAATAATTGACGTGATTGTTGGATATTACTCATGTGATTTGATCACATATTATTGATTAAAAATATGAATATAGATCTTTGTACTTATTAAAAACTAAAACATTATTCCACATATTTTTATAAGGAATTTCTTCCTATTTGTAAAAATATAGAAACTATTGTAATATTTATGATAGATAAGGATTATTCCTTATTGAGTTTAATAAACACATTTTTTTGTAATCCTTTTGTGAGTTGTAATACCATTTTTCAATGTTTTTAACAACAATATATACTTTTGAAATTGATTAAAAATTACACTTATAATAAATTGATGGTACTTTATGACAATCATTATCATTAATTATTGGATGGAAATTATTACAACAATATTTATGGTAACAATATTATCAAGTTTAAATAAATTATAAAAATGAAACAATACTATTATAGATAGCGGTGTGAAGTTATGAAATAATGATATTTCAAATTTAACTTAGTCTTAACGTGATTAATTAATTAATTAACCCATTTGAATAGTAAAACTATAGATTATTACATTTTTATGATGATAGTCATACCTTCACCACATCAATATGATATGAACGACATATTGATGTCTTAATAACATATGCACTATTTCTCTAAACTATGAAATATGATGGTAATATGTATAACATGATTAATAAATGTTCATTATTCATCAACCTTAATTTATGCTAATACTTAATGGTTTATATATATTTCCTAAATGGATACATATAAGTTAGATAACAAAGTAGTGGGACTAATAATAAAATCAGGATGATATTGGATCGTTACTGAAAGAAAAGGATATGGTTAAACTAAACCTATTCCTAACAACAAAAGTTATGTTAGGACTCTACGGCTAGATATCCTTAGTAAGTTAGTAACTATCTAAGTTACTATAGATCTTTATCGTAATGTAAGCGAAAAGTAAAAACTTAACATCAAAATGATGAAGTATACCTTATATTAAGTTAATTCTTATTATGAAACCATGGGATGTATGCCCCACTTACCCTCTTGATTAAATCTTAGCTGTACCACCTTAGGATGGATAAGGGAAGGGTAATTAGTACTTAATGATGAACACCATTAAGTAGTCATTATATTTCCCATAACTATCCTAATATGGGACCCGATAGCATATTTATGAAATGAGAGGTGATTTCTAGATCATATGCCTTTGTAATACAAGTAATTACACTTTTATCTAATGAAATGTGATCTTGATAATTATGTAGAGATGATGGTGTGGTGATGGGACCAATTTTTTTAGATTATGTACAGTCACAAAACTAAGCACATAAAACATCACTTGAAAACTTAGGCCTAAGTAGTGTAACTAGATGATTACATTGTTAATTCACCGAGTTCCTATTTAATTGTGTGATATTCTAGATGAAACTCAGTTGGCTGACTTTTAGGTAGACACATAGGAACTAAAATTAGTTCTCAAACCTAAATGAAAAGGTTAACCAATTGCATACAAGTTATGCACACTCAATTAGAGTGATGTTAAAGGGGATTGGGTAGATATAATTGACCTTTACAATTACACATGGTTATGTTGTTATCAGATGGATTGTAAAATTCATTTATGATAGATTATATTTGTTGCTAAGTTAAAATCATTGAAGGAATTTAATGGGATAAAGGGTTTGTTTTAAAATAAAAAATTTCCCCTTAATTTGGAGTAATTATAACATGGGTGCTACATAATTGATCACTCCAAACCCCATCTAACATATCCAAGAAAAACAGGAAAAATTTATATCCTATACTCTCCCATACATTTGGTGCACTCTTTCCTTAGCTACTACTTTATACTAATTTTACATACTTATACATAGATTACTATGATCTTTCACATACGAGACTTTGACTACTTTTTTCTCTTATTTTACAGTGTCTGTACTTACAAGTAAAAAGAAATAGCTCACATCAACAAGCACAAGCTACTACATATACAAGTCACCCCGGGTTCTATGTCCCTTTCTTAGTTGCGGAACTTTATATTGTGATCATTTCACGCCTCACATTGCGATCACTTAATGATTCACATGGCTACTGTCCACTCAAAATGCTATCGACTACACTCCTCTCTAGATTACAAGGCATGGATCTTCTATCTAATTTATGTTATTGAGTATTCACTCAACAACATAAAGTGGGGAAAATGTAAACACAAAATATATGCACTTGGGTACATTTCTAGGTCCTAAATCATACTAATGTATACATGATTCCTAAGAAAGAAAACTAGTGGTTGAAAAATCCTTTTGGCATTTTGGTTTCTTTATCTCTTTCACTTTACTATTTATGAGCTTGAATGAGCATCCTTTTATCTTTACACATCTTACAATTCTACCAAAACTTGAATGATTTACCTTTTGATGGCCTCGGACACTAGCGCCCGATTAGCATAGAAGTGCCCAAGTGCTTCTATCCCTCCTATGTGCTCTTGTCACTCTCTTTCTTCTTCTTACTCTTTTTGGTCCCTTTTGCTTCTTGGTCACCTTTTAATACTTTGGGTCAGCCTTTCAATTGTCAATTACAAAATTCAAACAAGGGAATCATATATATATATATATATATATATATATATATATATATTTTTCTTCCACATAAAGTTATAAGCACTATAAACATTATCTATCACCACCTAAGCTTGCAAAAAGGCACAAGAGCACTAAAAATTACATATATAGCACATTCATACAATGGAAAAAGGGGTGCATTGGTCTTCTTATGAAAAATATATATCTATCCCTCTATTATCGTCTAACTTGCACAAGGCTAACCAATGACATGGAACACAAATACATGCACACATGAAGAAATACATGGATTCTAAGATGCAGTGCAACACTTGGTCATAAGTTCACTCTTCAAGTGACCATTGGGGTCGATATGAATCCACATTCTACATTTTTTATTATATTTGATATGGTTTATGTGCATGTAATCATTTGTTTTACAGGTTTACAAGTGCGACCAAAGACCTAACATACAAACTATAGTGAAAAGAGTTAGTAACAACAAAGACCTTTGGACCTAGAAAAGGCAAGGTTTTGAAAATTTTGGTAGACATAGGAACCCAAATCATTCATTAACACCTCGGGAACTCTTTTCCTCCTACAGGGAACTTCTATGTTGTACATTCCTAGGGTTTCTAACCCTCATAAAGCCTTTGTAACTCTATTTGACAACTTGTTCTAATAGATACATAGTCACGATCACTCTCAAATTGCACAAGATCGCTTAAGTCATCATCCTTCTCTCATTTTCTTATAGTTTTACGTTGTTGAATGCTTAGTTCTTAAACATTACCACATTTAATCATTTGAATATCATTTTCTACAAGCGCTACTATGAAACAAGGTTTAATGAAAATTAGATTAAATCATAAAGATCTTTGGTTGTTGCCTTTTGCTTTTTTTTTTTTATGTCTCATCTTGGGAAAATTCCTTCAGTGTAAACAAAAATCTATACAACTTTAGGGTACATTTATAGGTCATAGAGCATACTAATATATACATGATTCGTAAGAAATAAAACTAGTAATTGAAAATGTATTTTGGGCCTTTTTCTCCGTTTCTTATAATTTTATTGACCTAACACACCCTACGTACATGTCGGTTTTGAATGATTTATCATTTATGGCCTCAGACCCTAGAGCCCATTTAGGGTAGAAGCGTTCGGTGTTTTCTTGTCCCTTCTTGGCACCCATTACCCTATCTATCTCTTTCTCACTCTTTTGAGGCTCTTTTAATTTTTGGGAATAGTTTACACTTTTGGGTCAACCTTCTAGTTTTAAATTATAAAATTCAAACAAGGGAATCATATATACATAGTTATAACTCTCAAATAAAGGGCCAAATAATAGCATTATCACCTAAGATTGCATCTAAGGAAAAATATCATTAAAAAGCATCCATCTAGAACATCCATACAAGGGACAAGGGACACATCACTCTTCATACACAATAGAGGAGGGGAAGTTCATTATATTCTATCTCACACATTCTATGGATTTTATATACTCTAGATCTAGCCAACTATCATTTTACAAATTGAACAAGGGCTACCTGGGAATCATTTAACACATATTCACATAAAACTACGTGGAGTCTCGAAATGTAGTTCCGTTCTCGGTACTAAGTTTACTCTCTAGGTGACCACCAGGGTTAGTTGACTCCCATTCGCATTTTATTTATTAGGTTTGATGTGGTTTATGGGTATGTGCAACTAGATATCTATTTTTAGGTTACAGTACAAACAATGACATTGGAAAAATCTAGAGCAATAAATAGATATAAAAATGAAGATCATCCTATGCAAAAAAGATAAGAACCTAAGCATATGGGTGGACACTAGCGCCCAGATTAAGTTACTTGTGCCCAAACAATCTTGTCCACCTATGAGAACTTCTATCCTCCACATTTATGATATATTTAACTTCCAGCTTATCCTTGAAAACACTCTTCCCATTCTCGTTCTAGAAGTGCCTCAATCCAGACCATTTCTTGATCACTTGGAAATCAACTAAGTCATCTATATCTCTCACATGATTAGGGATTGATATTGTTATATGATTTTTACTTGTGTCTTACTATATTTTATCACTTGTACATCATTAGTTACTGTATTTACTCTAAAATTAATATTTAATTAAATTTATATTAATTCATTTGGTGAACCTGATCGATCAAAACCTAGCTCCTAAACATTCACCGGATTATCTATCCTTCTTATGAATTCATGGACCAATCCTATTACCCATCCTATGTACCAACTAAGCTTTCTAGCATGGCTGCCACCACTACTGATTTTATGCAAGTCCACACCCAACATCCTCCTACTTCAATACTCTAATTATTCATCCAACTATTAATGTAGTTACCACTCACCACAATCAGCCATCTCCAACTCCACCTGTTTCTATCCCTCCACCTATTACCTCTATAGTTCCTCCCACCACCTCCAAATGTTATGATATCATTGAGCAAATAAAGAATACACCCACCAAAATATCTCTTTATGATCTCTTACAAAGTCACCATTTTCATCATACATCAAAATATGCCCGACAATCCATCCATATCGAAAGTGATAATTCCCTTGTTTCCTTCACCCATATTATTTAATAAATGAAAAACCTACGTATATCATATCCTTTAGTAATGAGGATATATATGTTGTTGCTACTTGTGACATTCTGTGCATTTACTTATTAAAACTACAATTGGTTCTCATTATATCAAGTGCATATTAATTGACAATGTCTCCAAAATAAATTTATGTTCTCTATCATTACTCATGAAATTGAAATTTCTTGATAGTCGATCACCAAGTATTCTACCCTTGTTCACAACTATGATTTTACTACTCACATGCATAGGCACCATCACCTTACCTCTACAAATAAGACTTAAAGACCTTCCATTTTTTCCTATATCATTGATACATCATTTCATTTCAATTACTTACTTAGTAGACCATGGATTCATGATATGCATGTTTTTCCTTCTACGGTTCATTGGTGTGTTAAATTATTACATGATGGATGAGAATACTATTTCTACTAACCCTGACCCATTCAAGTTCTATCACATAGACCCAGTCACTTCCATGCCCATACCCCCACTGCATCCTATTCCATACCTTAATATTAGTGTATATGATGCTAGTCAATCTAGTGCTTCCACTACTTCTTCTACCTCCACATGCCTCCCTTCCATCCCTATGCATACCAATGATCTTATATCACCCACATCATCTCCCTCTATCACTACCACTACCCCACATGTCACTACTCCTCCTAACCCTACATATATCTCTGCTCCTCTTAATATCCTTGATAATGGTATCCAAAAATATAACTCCAACACTGATGATTCTGATGATGAGGTTTATGTTGCTGATCTTACGATGACAAATTAAATAATCTCAACTTTACTCCTCTTGAAATAGATGAATCCTACTTCCAAGAAACTTTTTTTTCTATTGGCCTAGGTGAGTATAAATTTAAGCAACCTCCTCCCTCTACTACAAACATGTTCCCTTTCTATGAAACTATACATATAATAGACCTCATGTCATCTCCTCCAATTACATTTTCCCCACATATTGATCCCTTCACATGTACCTTATTCATAAATTACTCTTATTGCCCTCATATTCCATTTGATCCCACTTTCCCTGACACTATTTACACACATGAAGGATTAACATAATTAGGATTCACACTTGATGATCTCTTCCCCTCATCTCACTCCCCTCACATGTATCATGGATATGTTCTCAATATTGCTGCTTATGGCCACTCTGTCTTCCCTTTGTCATATTTTCTTGCATGTACACCCCATTCCTCTCCACTCACCCTTGAAAAATATTGGCTCAACTATATTGGTGGCACTCTTGATCCCAACCATACTGATATTACCTTTCCCATGCCTTTTGGCCACATCACCATTTGTAATGATTCTTTCCTTGGCTATACCCCAAACCTAACCCACTGGTATACACATGATTGTCTAAAACTTCCTTTTATTGATGAAGAATATGCTATGGGCATGTATAATTTATGCTGAATTAGATGTCTCTATGATCAATCTTATACTATCACCTACTATGTCTCTAATCCAAATCCTATTGATTACAAACCTGAAAATGATAATCTCATTGATGATTTTACCTAAAGTTTCACTCCTCACACACTTGGCGGCATTACACTTTCTCCCCCTTACTGAACCTTATTATTTTTATCTAGCATATATTACTACACTTCACGATCCACGCTTCATGTTTAAGATTTTTATGTATTCTCACTTCACTAGTACACACAATGTGCTATCATTACTGATGATAAAATCTAGTGTTATGGCTCACACTTGATGCAACATAGAATTCAATGTAAATGATCCAGACGTCTTTGGAACATCACTTAGTCTAAGCTAAGTGCTCATCCGAAGCATGCAAAGGCACCAAGTCCCTCTTTATGTTTTCTTGTAGAAAATTTTAGCATGATAGTGCATATGTATATTCAAATTCATAACCAACAATAAACAATCCACAATGTATAAACAAAATATAGATCTTAGAATTTATATAAGATGAAATAAGCAATGACTATAACAAGATTTACCATACAAGAACTAGTTTCAGTCATGTTCAAAACCATTATCTATCCAATATGATCCATTGTATTAAATCTTTTGTAAAACATAGAATCTTAATACATTATAAAGGCATCTCCAAGAGTCATGCACACAACAAAACCAACATCATAACTCTACAATAATTACCACCACCTTAACCGTGAATATATATATATATATATATATATATATATATATATATATATATATATATATATATATGGGTGGGAAATTTCCCTTCACCACCCATGCACTTTCTCAAAATAGGCCACATGCTAAATAATAGCCATGCGCCTTAATAAAGGATGCAAAAACATGCAAGTGTTATAACAATAGACTTCCTATAGTTGACAATGAGTAGAAATCCTATTATTAACTTAAACTATGCATGGTGCTTAGCTGATGCTTGTTCCCAAAATACCATTGTGTGGACAACAAGTATTCATGTATTTTTGTTCCCAAAACGCTAACTCTAGAAATAGCTTGGACCCACAAAATGGATAAGTTTTGAATTCAAAGTGTTACGGCATGCACTTGTTTTGATATTCCTCCACACATTCATATGCACCTTTCTCCTGTGCACACTTCATTTATGTGTATTCACTTTAGATAAATATTCCATATCCTCAGCATTACCCTACACTCAAAGTACATTTACATCCTATAAATGGGTAATCCCCTCTTATTTATCTAACAACAAAGAATAAAGAAATGAAAGAATGAAGTCTTACCCTACGGTTTCCTCTTCTATAGGTAGGATCAACTCTAGATATTCACCCTTAAGCTCAACTTCCAATGTTTTCCAGCCACTTAGCATGTCCCTTGTTTTCTCTAGAATGTCTATCACTATGGCATCTAATTCATCCTGAGTTATCTTCTATTTTTCATTCCATAGCACTTGAACAATATTGGTCATCCACGACACCATTCTTTCTATGAAATCCATTTTTCATGCTATAAGTTTCCCAATATCATTGATCTAATCCTTATGTGGATCTTGGGCTTCTATGAGGCCCTCACAATTTTTTTCACTAGATCTAACCTTTTTATGCATCTAAATGTCTCATCCTTCATTGCATTCAGAAATTCATCATCTTTTGCTATAGTTAAGATCCTTATTATCGTATCCGGTGCCGTAGACATGTTCCGATCTTGATATGCTTTCTTCACTCATATTTCATGGTTTGGAGAAAATCCTCACAACTTGAAACATTTCTAGCAATATTGGCATTTTCTCTTGCTTCCTCTGTGGGATCTTTTGGTGTGGTCATTCGAATGTGCCCTTCATCTAAAACCAAGTTTACCGGTGTGCAAAAATAATGCATTACGGAGGAAACTTATGAGGAACCTAAGATTATAAATGAGGCCTTAACTTAATAATATGGTCATCAAGTTCCTCAGCCATGCTAAAAAAACCTCATTATTTGCTTCTTCCCCTTTCTTCTCTACTTTTAGGTGCTTTATCATGCGTCTTATCCTTATTATTTTCCAATAACACTCTAATTGTTTCTAATTTATCCACATTCCTCTGCACAACCTTAGCGAGATACCTTGACAAAGGAATTACTCACTTGTTCATCGGATATTCTAGGAGGTTTGACAGTCATGTGTCTATTTTGCGGTGCCTTCTTCACTCTACGCGAGACACATGATTCCTCGCATACATAAAAATATGCTTCATCCATATGTGTTTGCATGGACCAAGACAATTGATTTCTAGTATATGTAGTGGCCATATCTGGATCCATAAAATCCCATATATATAATTTCTTTATCCCTACGATGCTATGAAATTAGGCACGTATAATTTTCTTGGGTCATCTACATACCTTATAATAGGAGCTATGTATTCTTCACTCACCTTCCCCTCCTTCAATTTATGCACCTTAGGTACACAGTGCTAGAGTTTGGAGTTGTTCCTTCACCTTCTTAAGTGGTGTGGAGCGTGCTTCATTTCTACTTCGATTCCTTTAACCCCTCCTCTTCATTCTTTATCTCCTCATTGTGAGGCTCCTATGTATCCTCATGTTACACCAGGGTTCCTGGTACACTCTCCTTGGACTCATCCTCCTCGTCATCCTTGAGCTTCATATTCCTTCTACTCTTCTTCTTAGGTGATTCCTTATGAGGGGAGATACGAGGTGACATTCTCAAAGGTTGTGATGGTCTTGCGCTCACGATTTCTAGTTCTTCTAAACACCATTTTGAATTGGTGCTCCTCATTGACTAGGTCTGAGTCCAATTCTGGTGCATCTGTTTCCAATACTTCATCCTCTTCTTACTGCTATGGAGGAGTAACCTCATGCCCAATTTCCTTTTTTTTTCCATGAACTGTGTCCAACCCTTTCGCACTAAAGCACCGGTGTCATCATGTAGGTATTCTTCCTCTTCTTCTTCTAGGGCCGAGGTAGGATTCTCATCTGCCAAATTTCCAATTGTATGCTTCCCCTTAGGTGGGCTTGGTAGCATGAATTCATTCTCCACATACTTTCCATTTTCCAACCTAGGCTTAAGATGAATGTAAATTAGCATGGCCCTATTATCACCAATGGCCAAGCTTATTGGCCTCATGGTTATATCATATTAGATTAACCTTTCAATATAAGTATACCTACTCCGGTAAGCTTAGGTCTTTCTCGAGGGTATGGTAGTCACATTCTACCTTATCTACTTTGTATATACACTAGCGCATGTCTAAAAACATGTGAACTACATCTTGGAAGAACCATGCTATGAAGGAATAGGGTAGTTTTCACTAGGTTCTCCATTTCCCATCCTTCATCACAAAGTGCATGACACAAAAGTGTTGATACACTACAAACCGTACCAACTTTCCTATCACTGAGGGTAGCTCCTTAGGAATTCTCCATTCCTCTTTAAATCTCATGCGAAGTCGGTCATACCACATATCTTTACTTTGCTTGAATGGGAAACTCATAGATCCTTCACATAAATATTTCTCAAACCTTTCTATGAGAGAATTTTTCTTTGTAGGATACTTCCAAATCTTATTCTTTGGCCCATCGGGCACTCCAATTTCCATAAATACAAGAGATAAAAAATAATGCCAAATCTTATTTTCCAAACTTTATGCACCTCCTCAATTATTGAATTAGTTATGTATCCCACAAGATTATATATCTCTCCCTATGACATCCTATTAGAAATTTGGAGTCACATGGTGTTCACTTGTGACCATCTCTCCATCTAATTCAGTTTTGTAAGCCGGTGCAAGCAATCGCCTACATAACGAGGATACTTCCTCGAGTTTTAAGGTGTCCATGCCGCATGGACCCTTTGAATAACCCAACTCTTGTCGGTGGACAAAATATCTTCCTTGTTAGTTAAATCACTACTAATTTTTATACATGTACCCTTTAATCCTGTTAGGATAGCAATTAACACATTGTGATCCATATCCACCACCTAAAACAATAAAATAAGTCCTCATGGACTCTGCTCATGAGCCATTGGTAGATTTTTTTGGGTTTACCAAAATAAGGAATTTCATACAGTTGGTAGACCCCTACCTTTTGTAGCAACTTCTCTCCAACATCATCGTAGATAGACATATCATGAACTATTCATTTATTGGTCTTCCTATTCAGCAATGTGTCTAAATCCTCCTTGTTATAAGTTATCCAATGATTATAGTCACTCAATTTTCTCCGACGATATGAGAATCCCAATACCATCCCATGATTACTTCTTCTAGATATTGCATCTTAGAAAATTTTCTTTCGGGGTATCCTCTATCTCGACTTTGGTCTCTACCTTCTTCTTCCCCTTTGTCCCTACTCCAGGTGCTCTCCTTGGTGCCATAGTAAGAAAAGGGTGCTCCTTTTTACTTCTATCAAGCTATGTGATCGAACCTCCCATTCCCTAGCTCAAAAACATGTTACCTAGATTCTTCTTGAACCCTAATTCTCTATTTATCCTTTCTACACAACTTTTCTTTGCTCAAACCCTTCTCTAATGGGAACACAAGCTAATTTCATGCACACTTTTGTTATCCTCACCTGGTTTCGTAGTTCTCTCCACTTTAACGTGTCTCACTTGGCTCATTCACAAATAGTTTGCTCAAATACTCATAATCAAAAGGTAAAATTAAACATGTATCCCATCCTTAAATAGATTTCAAAAAATTTATCACGTTTAATCACATTTATTACTCCACCTATCATCGATCCTCACATTAACTCACCATTTACTAACTTTTCCACACAATACATCTGCACGCTATAGTCATAACCTTATAGTGTGCCTTTCTACCTCTTGGCTAAATACCTCCTTTCACACACTCCCATGTGGTGAAGTAATTTTCCATTGTGCCTTCCTCTGAGTAGTTTCCATGGCTGCAACTTACCTTGCATTACACTGTGTGTTCAATTTTTTTCTCACCTATGGTCTTCATTAGGAGTAATTTTATTTCTAGTAGTACCTTTCCATACCATCTGCACAAATATTTATTTATACATACCCAAATTTATATGACAACTACCACACACATAATAAGGGTATGTGCAATCCTCTCGCACATGAAAACACTTTAGATTACAAACAACTTCCGGTCTTGTGGCGCGCTTATTACACAAAAGAAAGAACAAAAATGAAAAAAGCATAACAATAAAGAAGGAAACACATATGAAGGAAACACACATTAAGAGAAATCTAATCTAAATGGAAAGAATTCCTTATTACAAACACCAAGAAGACTTATTTATACCAGGGCTTCAAATTTACTCCCATTAAAGTAACTGGAAAACTGATTTCCATCAAGCACCTCTAGTGGAAAGTACATGAGTCAAGTATATAAGTGATAACATATGGTCTAAACCAATGGACCTTAATCTTGCCTAGGTGGTGCAAAAAATTTGAATCATAAAGAAGCACCATCTACCCAACCTCAAGTTTCTTGTTCTGATATGCCTATCATGCCATGCCTTCTACCTAGATTTTTCTTTCTTCTGACTCCATCGTGCTATGGTGCACCTCTCATCTAGCTGAATCAACTTGTCAATTATTTCTTCCAATGCTTTCTCATTAGCCAGAACTACTGCGCACATAATATGTAAAGAAGGCAATATAAATTCCATGGGAAATCCTGCCTCTGCGCCAAACACCAATTGAAATGGTGTTTCCTTATTCAAACATTTTTAGGTTATTCTATATGCCCAAGGCACAACATAAACTTTATCATCCCAGTCCTTCCTTCCAACATCAAAATGTTTAGTCAATGTTTGGCTCAATATCTTATTAAAAGCCTCAATAGTCCCATTTTATTAGGGGTGATAGGGTGATGTCTTATGGCATGCAACCATAAATTCCTCCAATAATATCCTATTGGTTGCATTAAGGAAAAGAGTTCCTTTATCACTTGTCAAACTTAAAGGAAATACATACACAGTAAGAATATTTTCCCATAAGAACCTTCTTTGTTATAGCCACCGTAAAATCCTTTTTAGGTGCCACTTTTCCCACCTTGTAAGATAATTTATACAAGTGATGATGTAGCGATCCATTTCTATACGAGGATGGGGAAATAGGACCCATTTCACAAAAGGTTTTACACTAGTAATTTTCCTCAAAGGCATTTCATCTCTCTACCCAGGTTTTCAAAGGTGCTGATAGTGATCACAAGCTTTAAAATCCTTGTACAAGGTCTCCCATCATAAACCAGCTAGTAGGATCTTGTGAGCGGTGACATCCCATGTGTAGTGTCCACTCGTGATACCTCCATGAGCCTCCATAATTTTTGTATGATCATGATCTAGTACACACTGGAGCAAGACTTCATCTCAGCCTAGTTTTTATAAGTCACCACTTATCAATATGAAAGGTTAGGTGCAAATTGTAAGTCATTTATTTTCCAAGGCCTTCATTCCTTTGGGCACCATACGTGTGCATAAAAATAAAACAATATCCTCTAATTCTAAGCATGCATGGTTTAATCTGTATAAATATGCATCGACATTGTATCTTCAATACTCTGTGCATCCTCTCCTAATTGAATCCTTGAAAAATGATTTGGACTAGAATTGATTTTACTGGATTTATCACCACTTTAAAGTCAAACTCCTAGAATAAGAGAACCCATCGGCATATGTTCCCTGTAAGATGATATTGTTCACCAATTATCTCAATGACATGTGATCTGTATATAAAAAAAGGTGTTGTTAGCAAGTATTGTCGGAACTTAAATAATGCATAGATCATTGAAAAGCCTCATGCTTCGTAGTGGTATGATCTACAATAACTTCTCTAGGATGAGCTAGAAATGCACCAATGGTCATGCCAAAGGTGTCCACATGTATGTGAAAAGGTATATTCCATGAAGGAAAACGTAGAATAGGCACCGTAGTAAGCCTTCCCTTTAGCGCTTCAAATGCACATTCTTTGCGTTCTCCCAAATAGAACTTACCTTTATAATTTAATAACTCCTCAAAGGGCACAAAATATTAGCATATCCTTTGAATTTTTTTGTAATACCCTATGTGGCCCAAGAATCCATGTACCTCACTCTAACTAGTAGGCTCCTCCAAGCCTAAGATGACTGCAACCTTATCTGGATCTACTAACAAACCCTCCTTACGAGATGATTTTCCTGATCCAAAAGACATAGAAAATACAAAATTCTTCATATTTAAAGATATGATTAACTATCTAACCTCTAAAACATTAACCTCAAATCGTCACAATGATCCTTGACAAGCCCATACACGGTCCAATGATCTAAGTAAACCTACAAGAATTTGTGAATAAAGTCTTGGAATGCTTGAACAACAATCCATGAAAATACTATAGGCATGTTCTTCAATCCAAAGGGCATCCCTATGTATGTGAAAATTATCCATTCAGTGGTGAAAGTTGTCTTCTCTTGATCTTCTTTAACAATTATTACTTACTGATGATACCCGAGAAAATCCATTTGTAAAAGAAAAATTTCGCGCATGTAATGCGTTTCAATATTTCTTCGAGTGAATGGTGTAGGAAAGGATAAATCACACATACAAAATTCAGCTCCTGTAGTCCACAAAAATCCTAATTATTCCATATTTCTTTATGCTAATTACCATGGGTTTAACCCACTCTAATTCCTCTTGTCAATTTCTTCTTTAAATTTTACACACAATTTAGGGTTCATCATGTAAGGTATCTTCCTAAATGGGAACACACCTTCCTTTAACTTAATTTTCATCTCACCCAAATATTAATGCACTCCTTTTAACTCATGATAGCCTTTAGAAACAAGTCCTTGAAATCATGAAGAAACTCAATTATCTTAGACACTTTAGAGTTAGACAAGTAATCTCCAATTATGGACTCCTTAGGTTCAACATCAATTCCAATGTTCACTTTCTTTGTCTTCATAGGTTCATGGTAGGCACACATCTTCTCATCCCCACTACCTAAGACCTCATGTGTACCCTCTCCGAATAATATATTTCCAAATTTTCCACTTCTTCATCATCCTCCATGTAGACCATCTTTCCTTTCTCCTTCTCTATGCAAGCATGCTCAAGTAGTTATACATCTATCTCATCTACTTTGTGAAAATGTGCTTCTAGGTATGACTTACCAAATAACTCCTGAATGAGTTATTTAAAATTTTCACTATCTCCCATAGTCAAGTGCTTCATAACCTATAATGCCTCACTCACTGGGAGTTTAGTGGAGAAGTAGTAAAACGTCTAGATCATACCGATAGTCAAGTATTTCCAATTTACAGTCTCTCTATTTAACTTCACATAACCATACCATGTTCATGTGCAACCTAGAAAGGTGAAATAAAGCTTGTGCACCCAAAAATAAGGTGGTAAAGCTTCCCGCCTCTTTATCCATAGTCTCTCACACTGTTGAATGTGGTGCTAAATAGGATTATTACAATGATATTCATAGATTTGAGTAGGCACATTACTTATGAGGAACTTTACTAATAGAGAAATTATCACCTCTCTCCATTATATGTGATTATCCCTATGAACCATCCACCAACGTGTTTGCTATTGTGTGTAGGGTATAAACTAACATGTTCCTTTTTCCACCTGATCCTTCCACTATAATTCCATGGCTCATAGGAATACCTCATGGTTTCCTTCACCAATGTACCAGGGTATAGGGTTGTTTCCTAATTACCTAAAACAACGCGTCTACTTACGCATACATAGATGTGCTTTTACCTCGCACAAAACCATATCATAGGTGTCATGTGACCAATTGGCATAGGAAATACTTGTAGTATCACTGATGGACTATGCATCATCCCACTGGATAATTCCTTCCTTAGATGGATAGAGCACTTCAATATCTTGAATGGTGCACACATAAATTCTATTCAAATCTTCTTCACTTAAGGGCTCAACATAAGGTGCATATTTCATGTCTATCAAAGGGATAATAACTCATTCTTCCTTGTTCTCAAAATTGATATATCCCTTATTGAACCGTAGATCAACATTATTTGCATAGCACTAAGGGCGCCCAAGTAGAGTTGGGAAGTTGTCTACTTCTACAAGTGCTAATACCTCAAAGTCCCTAGTGAACTTGGCCCCATGTATAGTAATGGATGCATCCTTCAATACTCCAATTGGCATGACCTTATTCTGATTTTCCATATATGGTACATTAGAAGATGGTTGTAATGGAGGTCTACCCATCTGAACCCATCATATAAAGTAAGAAAATTCACTTCCGTGCTGTGCCAATCAAAATATTGCTCAAAATCTATCCATCCACAAAAAAATTTAACGTGATTTCATTTTCATAATATAAACTATGAGGAGGGATATTAACATGTAGAATCTTCCATCTATTCTCAATACCAATGCGTGGAGTTTTCCTTTTAACCGTCTCCCTAGTAATGACATAATGCTCTCTGATGTAACATCTTATATACTTTCTTCGGATCATCAACATCCAAATGGAAAGTCTCATCTGCCTTCTTCTGTTCCAACTTCTACAACTATTCCTTTAAACATTGTATTTCACCCTACATATTTCTGAGTACCTCCATGGTTTCCTGATAAAACTCCCTCTTATGTGTAGGGTCTGAATATTTTTCATGTAAAACCTCCTCCTTAGTAATGGTAGGCTTCTGTTGCAATGTTTCTCTGGGAAGCGTAGCCTCAACGCGTGTAGTAATCTTTATAGGTACCACACGAGGATCCATGATAACTTTGGCATCCATTGGTTTTGCATGGCGTCTTGTATTATAACCATCCACAAACTTTATTCTCTTGTTTTTTCTTCTTGCTTAGATGTTCATATAAATCTAGACACTCTTCATAGTAATGATTCTTTTCATAAAAAGAATAAGTAATGTTCTAAGGAAACTCATGCCTGTAATAGTCGGGGATCTGCATGTATAATATGTTCCACTAAGGAACTCACCTCATCCACTTCCACGACCTCGGCCTCTTCTAATCCACCATGGTATCCTTTAACTCTACCATGGCCTACCACAAAGCACCCTTCATTATGATCATATCACCCTTGAGTGTGATCATGAGCATGTTGCTTAGTTTTATCCTTAGATCTATTTATAACTCCAGGTTTGTCATACACCAATATCAATGACATCATGGATCTGATCAATTAACCTGTAATCTTGATGTGTGAGTTGTGGACCAAAAATATTATAGTCATAGGATACCTTATTCCTTATCATGCATTACAATAATGGGAAGTGTCTCACATCATGGTCTAAATGTCATATATTACAATCCAGAACAAGGAGTGCACTTATCTGCAAGGAAAACTATCCTTAGTATTCCCCTCTACTTCACAATCTGTGCACCAAATTCTAGTGTGTGTCTCATGTACTATATTGGCCGATAGTTTCTCCAATTTTTTTTCTATTTCTACAATCAGATATTCCAAGAATGGGCTCACTCGAGTGTCTATGCTCACAAATTCCTCAATGCGTAAAGCTTATTCAAGCACCTTTCATGGGTATGCATAAGTATTATGTGAGAGCTCCCTCCTAAAATGTGTGATCAAGCCTTTGATGAACCACCGTACATGATGACTTGTATGGATATTGAAATAAAGTTTAGATAGAAGTGTTTTGAAATGAGCATCATATTCCTAAACACTCTCAATAATACCTTTCTTGATATCCTTGAGCGCGATTATAATTTTTCTCAAACTCGGGGATATAAAATTATTTAATGAACACATATCATAATCTTTGTATAATCCACACAAGTATGATCAGGTCCAAAATTCTGTACCGGTTGTGCGTCCTTGCAACATAGTTGTAAATTGAATAGCCTTGTGCTCTAAAGTTGTAATTCCTTTCTTGTGCCATAATATCTCACACACATATGGACATTCTTAGCAACATATTCTATTCCCCTATACTCTAGGAGATGAAGTGACATCTCCATATAAATATTATGGGGTTGGGGAGGATGATGCCCACCACATCCAAAACCTCTTGTGTTACCTCCACCTCTAGATCCACTAGATCTGCTAGATCCCAAGCCACCTATTCCTCAGAACCCTCACCTAGAATAGGAATTGAACCAGAGGATGCACTACCTTGTTTCCCAAAAGTTGTGCTAAACTGAACTCCCATAGTCTACAAATTTGCACTACCCTTAGATGTGATTCCAAAGTTTTTTACACCTGTGTTCTACACCGATGACACACTTGAAAAGGTACCTCCAATCAGACCTCCAAATAATACGGAAGATGTCTTCCTGGCTATACATGTACTTGCTATTTGTTTTACTCTTAAACCCATTGATAAGTAAACTTTACCTCTTTCTATAATACTTCCCAAACTAGCTTATTGATTTTTGGTGTACAGAAAACTAGAAAACCAAATGCAAAGGATAGGTCTTTAGGTAGGTTCATATGCGAACTTGTGGCCTATGTTGTCTATCTTTGACACACTCTCATAAGAGGCTGATGAAGGTTCCCTATCATGCTTTCCAAAATGGGGGAGTTTCATATGCTCTGGCTCCACATCCTCTGCATGAGATCCAAATCCTTCATGAGCCATCTCTCTCGACAATGTCATCCATTTAGTAACCTCACACTAATTCTCTAATTCTCTCTTGCGCATCTCATTGAACTTAAGTTTCCTTTATTCTCTTTACCTTTTTGTCACTAGGTCTACCATATTTAACCACACCTACTCTTTCCCCATGCGTGGTGGGGTTTAGCTAACCATTGACTTCTCTTTTAAATTCAAGGTTACCATAAAAATCTTGATCACCAAAGTGGAATTCCGTGCATATATGATCCCTTGGGATAACATAAAAATTGAAACTCAGCTACCTCTAGAAAATATTAAGTGGAAATTTAGTACTCCAAAATATAGCCACAAAACCAAGTATCCACAACGTGCATCTAAATTAGATCAAAATCACAGAGAGCTTGAAATTATTCTTGCATCCAGATAAGTGTGTGAAACCTCCAATTCCTTTTAGACACATATGCATCTAGCCAATTGTATAGTTCTATGGGAAAGATAGAAAACAATCTCTCATCAAAGTAGTCATACAGATTATACTCAACCCACACGCGTGCATCAAACTCAGATCCAATGTTGAATCTCTGAGTGTATTCGTCTTCCATATTTACTATCCACTCCTCAACACTTGCTAAGGTCAACTGATATGTCTTCATTATGTAACATCCTGAAAAACAAATGAGAAAGAGGTCCCAATAATAAAACTAATGATCCAACCTAGAATTCACTATAAATGACCTAGCATTGTCACATCACTTATGCTAAGATGAGTGCTCACTCGAAGCACACAAAGGCACCAAGTCCCTCTTTAGAGTTTCTTGTATATAATGTTATCATGATAGTGCATATATATATATATTAAAATTCATAACCAATAGTAAACAATCCACAATGCATAAACCAGATCTAGATCTTAGAATTTATATAAGATGAACTAAACAATGACTATAAAAATATTTACCATACAAGAACCAGTTTTGGTTATGTTTAAAACCATTATCTAGCCAATATGATCTATTGTATTAAATACTGTAAAACATAGAATATTCATACATTATAAAGGTATCTCTAAGAGTCATGTCTAAAAAAACCATCAACGTAAGTCTACAATAATTGACACCACCTTAACCGTGCAAATCAACACACACACACAGACACACAGGGGTGGGGAATTTACCTTCACTACCCATGCACTTTATCAAAATAGGAAACATGTTAAATAATATCCATACGCCTTTACAAAAGGATGCAAAACCATGTAAGTGTTCTAACAATAGACTTCCTATAGTTAACTCTGAGTAGAAATCCTAATATTAGCCTAAATAATGCATAGCACTTAGGCTGATGGTTGTTCCCAAAATACCATTGTGTGGAACATAAGTCTTCATGTCTTTGTGTGCCTAGCACACTAACTCTAGAAATAACACCGGAGGCACAAAAAAATAAGTTCTAAATTCAAAGTGTTCGGCATGCAATTGTTTTCTATTCCTATGCACATTCATATATGCCTTGCTCCAACATACACATCCTTTATGTGTCTTCACTTTAGATAAATATTCCATCTACTCAACAACACTTAATCATTGAGGGAACTCTTCATCAATGAACCTCACATCAACTACTCTTGATACACTTCACACTCAATGATTCATGATAAATTTTTCCTAGCACCTAATCCTCTCTCTCATTTTATACTTCATGCTTATCTTTCCAAGCATAAAATAATTCACACATCATGCTCTATGATTCATGATACATCTTTCCTAACATCTACTCTCAATCGTATCGACACTCATTTCTCGATGACACACTTTTTTCTATGGTTCACTCTTGACTATTAGGGGATCATTTATAATTGAACCTCATCTCACATACATGTATTTGGGGGCAACATGGATCCTCCTCTCTTCACATATTACACATCACAACACACCACTACACTTATATCATATTTACATATATTGGTTGCATTTACTATTGTTAGCTTAAACTACTTACATGTTGCACTTTTCTTACTATGCTATTCAGATTATTAGTATGTCATTATCTTTTTTATATGCACATGCATGCTCACTTGGTATCTTGAGGTGAATGGAGAAAATTTCATAGATTCATACACGATGCATGATGCTCAACACCACTCTTTACCATTCCCACTGAGGCTCCTGGGAATCTACCTTTCTACTCTTACACTTCATACATCACAAGTTCTATTGTCACATTATTTACTACTTCTCATTACAGTCACTTTACTTTTTTCTGATCTATACATTATTTGACATACTATTTATCTTTCTAACATGCTAATGGGTACTTTATGTGTAATATTTTTCTTATAAGATCAATACAACCATGGTTATCTATTATTCTTTATGGGTTATACCCTATGTCTTGTTTAAATACTATTTTCTTATGGCTACTTTGGCCCTGATTGTCTTGTGACATTGTGAATGATGTCCCATATATGAAACCCAATTTTTGCGGTCCATATTATCTTCCTACTTGCTTGTTACATTTTCTTTCATTGCATGCTAACTATTGTTATAACTAAAACTTGTTTACTATCCCATATTTTTGCATGTGCCTTGGTTTCTACCATGCACATCCCTTACCCCCGCAGGTATCCACACTCAGATATGCATATCAACTTTATGTCCTCTCCTTTGGACTGCATTCTCCTACAATATTTACATGCACCCTAAACGAGGGGGAATCTATTG
Organism: Taxus wallichiana var. yunnanensis; assembly: GCA_018340775.1. Lineage (NCBI taxonomy): Eukaryota > Viridiplantae > Streptophyta > Pinopsida > Cupressales > Taxaceae > Taxus > Taxus wallichiana. The sequence continues at coordinate 597,747,707 of CM031237.1, read as the reverse complement.
GGTGAAAAAATCACCCCTACAACAACTTATTGCTTGAGAATAGATTAGTAAAATACATAATAAACATAGACACACAATTACAGATTGTTCTAGAAGAAGACTTGGGTCCAAAACATAGAGTAGAGACTAGAACCAACTCCTAGTAGTGGTGGTGGGTGCTTGTGTCTTGGGAGAAAAAACAGTCATTTTATCACTCCAACATAGATTAAAATAGTTTTTAAGATCATTTCTCTAGTGTGCGGAACTTGCCTACAATTACATAATTCAATCTATCAGTCACATTTTAGTTATAATCAACATAATTGGAAAAAAGGAAAAAAAACGTATTACCATATACAATGGTGCTTATTTGGGAAGCATCATGGAAGGATAGAAAATATAATATCTCCTCAACACTCTTATCTTGCATTATATCACCCAAAAACTTGCTCTTGGTATGCGATCACCTAAAAAAATTAGTCTCAGTGTGAGATCACCAAAAAATTGATCTCGGTGTGAGATCGCCAAATAACATCACCATTGGCATTAAAAATAAGAAAATAAAAGAAAATAGGAAAATTTTCTATCTCATACTCTCTTACATTTAAGGTACACACTTTAACACTCTTTACTTACTTATACATACATTACCATATACAATGGTGCTTATTTAGGAAGCATCATGGAAGGATAGAAAATATAATATCTCCTCAACACTCTTCTCTTGCATTAGATCACCCAAAAACTCACTCTTGGTATGCGATCACCTAAAAATTAGTCTCGGTGTGAGATCACCAAAAAAATTAGGGCCTAAGGAGCCGATCCTGTTTTTGCCTAATCTAATAAAAAAATTATACATAAATTACTATGATTTTCATATCTGACGAAAATTTGACTAATTTCTCACTCTTCTTTTGTAGGTTTGTCATTGATACACAATAAGAAGAAAATCACATCAATAAGAATAAAATCCAACAACATGCTACTACACATACACTTCACCCCTAGGATCTAATTCTGTTCCTAGTGTCCATACTTCACATTGAGATCATCTCACGCTTCACTTGTCCACTCGACACACTATCAACTACACTCTTCTATACAAGATCACAAGGTACACATATTATATCTAATTTTTCTATCGAGTATTCACTCAACAACATAAAGTGGGGGAAAAATGTAGACACAAAATATATGTACTTGGGTACATTTCTAGGTCCTAGAGCATACTAATATATACATGATTCCTAAGAAAGAAAAATAGTAATTGACAATGTATTTTGGGACTTTTTATTTATCTCTTATACTTTTATTGACCTTACACATCGTACAACCTTGTCGGTATTTGGTGATAATTTTTTTGGCATTAGAAACTAACACCCATTTAGGACGAAGCACCTAGATGCTCCTATCCCTTCTGGTCACTCCCGAACCTCTCTAGCCCTTTCTCACTCTTTTGGGTCCCTTTTAATTCTTGGGAATATTTCAAACTTTTGGCCAACATTTCAGTTGTAAATTATGAGTTCAAACAAAGGAATCATATATATACATAGTTATAGCTCTCAAATAAGGGGCCAAGCACTAGAATTATCTACTATTACCTAAGATTGCATCCAAAGGAACAAGATCATTACAAAACATCCATATATCACATCCATATAAGGGAAAAGGGATGCATCACTCTGCATGCGCAACATAGGAGGAAGTTCATTTTAATCCATTTGAGACATTGTATATATTTTTGATATTCTAGATCTAACCCACTATTATTTTGTAACTTGCACAGGGCATCATTTCATACACAATCACATAGAACTACATAGAGTTTTAAATGTAGTGCAACACTTGGTATTAAGTTTGAATATCATTGTTGATACTCACACTTTAATTATCTCTTGATTGTCAATCCAGGGTGGTGTCCACGTCTATTTTTAACAAAGATAATATTAAATCCATGCTCAACATGTATTCACTACTGAAATCAATCAAATACTAGTCTAAATGTAATTAAGAAGTAAAATATATTGATAAAATAAGAGATTACTAAATTTAGAATTAAAATACTGAAAGTAATGAAATTATGGTAATTTAACAAATGTTGAATAACAAAGATTAAATAAACAAGAAATGATCCCTTCATGTTGGGGAGGAGTGGCCCTTGCTCCTTTCCTCTGATCCAGTTTAGAATTGTAAATCACACCGGATGATCTATCAAAGGATCATGCACTTTATTAAATAAAATAATTTCTTCAACAACAATCAACGAACTAAATTTATAATTCTACTACAAATGCCCTTTTATATAAAGAGTAGACATTGTCACTCTAGAGAAGAGGAAAAATTATTTGTAATAATTAACTACTACTTAACTAAAATATCTCAATGACAACAACTGATTGTTAAAGAGTTACAATTGTGGAAAACAAGTGCATGCCACACTTAGATAAAATTCATCTTGTTAACTATAGATGGAGTCCTTAATTAAATCTTAGTTGAGATGATTTAATAGTTCTAAAAGATGTCAAATATCATGCATTGAATCCCTACAATCATGGTGACTATAAGTTTTTCTGTTCATATGTTCCACGTCTCTAATCAACTAGGTGTTAAGTCGGGCTTGCATGATCCACATAAGTCACATGATGTTTTAGATGATAGTCCACATTTCATGCCCTTTTCACCATGTCAACTCATGTGCAAGAAAAATTAAATTTTCTTTTTTTTTTTTTTGAGGCCTTTGATTTCTTCCTATGAATCATGTGACTTTGTAGTGTGATTCCTAAACTCCAAGAGATTATTGTGCTAAAAATTGAGTCTTGTACTAGTGCATGGGTGGGTCCTTCATTCTAAAGTGAGTCCTACACCAATGTGTGAATGAGTCATGCGCTGGTCCATGTATGAGTCCTGTGCTTAGCTTAATATTATGTTCTTGAAACAAATTTTGAATGAACATAAATATCCATTTAAACTCATTTGAAGAAGCATATACAAGATGAAAATAACAATATTATGCACAAAAATTCCTTTCAAATATACTAAAGTATTAATTACACAATAATAATATCAACCGTAGTAAAAATGATGACAAAATAAAATGAAGGTTTACATAAAATTACGAGGGATCATAGCTCACCCATACTTAATATTTATCAGGTCCTCATACTATTTGTTCAAGGTCTCAACAATACGCGTACAATCATACTCATTGGTAAAAGTAAGCAATGTTTCTTTTTGTTTTGTATCACAAAACCCAAATAATTTTATCACCATCTCTCTTAATGTTTTGTAGCTTGCTTCAAGATGATCATGGGTGGTGTTCCATCATGGAAAAGGTGATAATAGTAATTGAAGTATGTATCTCATTCCAATTCATTTCTATTGCATTTATAACTTGATATTGCATAAGTCTTTTTCCATTTTTAATGACCAACAAATATTGGTTGGGGAAATTACCTCCTTTTTCTTCCGGACTTACGGAAGTAGTTCATACCATAGCTGAAAAAACACAAATTCATGTTAATGTTTGAGAGTACATACTCCCGAAATTTGAGTCACAAGTTGAATTATTTTCTTTGCACTTGTCTAAAAGTTGTAAATAATAAACCTAGGCCTGATATCTCCTAAAAAATATGATTGAAGCTAGGAGATCATACCTCATTAAAAGGCATACATTAGTTTCTTATCTGACATATTCCCCTCTTTTCTCACATCACAAATATTGATGTCTTAAAGTAGAATCGAATGACCTCAATTACACTTCTCCTACATACAAATTAACTGGAATTTCCACTTGCTCATGGAGAAGAACCTTATGTACATAAAACTCACATAATAGATTCTTTCCAACTATGTTTGCTGCAGTATATGCTGCAAAAAATTGTTTATCATGATAAAACTCTATGGGCTCGATGGAACATACTCTGTAAACTTTCCACTTAAATAAATACTCTTACAAGAATAGTGCATATAAATTGTAGGATGCCCTACAAGAAAGGGATTGGTCATATAACCTGCGAGAGATAAGGATCATGTTATATTGAAGTATCTTCTTTTCTTCTTTTAACATTTTATTTTCTTCTACCACTCCTATGAGATCATAACATTCTTTCATCCATTTTACCATACCTTTTAACACAATGATATGGGGAAATACAAAGTTTGTTTGAGTTATCTGATCAGCAGTTTCTACAGACTTTGTTTCCTTCCTATCTCCTTGTAAGAGCACAAGTTTTGTGGTCAATTATTCAGTTCTAGACTGAAGGAACTAAATTATTTATTATTTTTATTCTATATCATTATGTAGTTAGTGGATTACTTTTTGTTTCTTCTCTAGTTATTGTTGGAGATGTTAATTTTTTTCTTCTTTCTCTACCTCCAACTAAGAGAAATTTTTCTCTTTTGTTTGTAAAAGAAGTTGTATGCGGGAAATTATTTCTTGAGATTACTAGAGATCATACTAAAACCTTATAAATAAACAAAAATTGGAGGAAAAATATATCGGAATGAATTGGTGAGCTAGGTTCACCTTACAAAATGGAGTTTTACCTTTGTCGTGAATGGGTGATTCCTCAACCATGATTGGTGTTTTATAAATATCCATATTAGAAAAAGACCTAGAGGGGATACAAAGTGAGGTGGAGAAGTAGGAGTTATCTAGTGTAGGGATTGGATGATGATGACATACTTCTTGTTCCTCTTGCGAAAGGAAAATTTTCGAACTCTTGTTCATCAAAGGTATGAGTAGGCCTTGATGACTTAAGTCATTTACTTGGCCTCTATGAGATAGAAAAACCTATTTTAGAACTAAAAAGGTTCAAGGAAAACTTATTTTGAAATTTAACTTAATTTTTAAGCCCATGACGTTTCTTAATGAAATGGTGCTTGCAGATGAGGTGGATGAGGCCTTGGAATTTGAGGTAAGAGGAACCCTATTGGAATTATTCTAGTAGTAGAGGAAACATTCAAATAAAAACTTGGGAAAATTAACCTTGTTGTGGGAATTGTCTTCACCATGGTGTAGATGAATAAGGATTCTCAAAACAATTCCTAAAACAACCTCATATTGAACATCACATGTAAAATAATTGATCACCCATTTTTCTACATCTGTCTTGGGCTCAAGAAAATTACCCCTTTTTATGCCTCGCAACCTTTTCTTTATTATCAATAACCAATTCCAATTTATCTTTCATTCCAACATAAAAATTATTAATAATTTCGAGTAGGGGGTCTAAAATTAACCAATTTTCCTTCCTCTGGAGTGCAAAAATGTCACTAATTATCGAAGGGATGAACAATATTTTATTACCTTTCAATTTTGAATATCCCTCCTCTATGTTCATTGTGAATTCCAACGTCATCCTTGGGTTAAACTCCTCACATACAAGAATGAAGTCTAACCACCCTAATTTTTCTAATATTAGAACTAATTTCCTATCAAAGAGAAATTCATCCAAACTTATTGGTTCATGATGGATCCTAATTCCCATGGTTGGTATTTAGAAAAGATAAAATGGTGGCATAGGACTGAAAGGCACTAAAGTAAAGGAATGGAGGAGTGACAACGTAGGAATGTAAATTTTATTAGCGCGAGAATGGGACTAGTTGTAGTGCAAAAATGGAGCGACAGGTAATGGAAAACATGGAGAAATAGGGGAAAAAACATTTTTATATGGAAACAACATGAATTAGGTAAAATTTAACCAATTTTGATGAGACAATGATAATGTGGAGAATAAATTAGTACATGAGAGAGATTAATTAGGGATGAGTGTCGATTTTCTAGGATATGGTATGTATGCAAACATATTGGAAATGGTGGAATCATCATTTCAAATAAGAATAATAATTATCACCTCATAATTAAATTTTTGACATTTAAAAGGAAGTGATGGCACATCACTTGTCAATAATCACTTGTCAATAATGATAGCAACACTTAATTCTCCTTTTCTCTTTACGCATGCTTTGTATCAACACATTTATTGATGATATGATTAAGGGGGTGACTGTCATTGATGGTATTTAGCCACATGCATGTTATTTATTTTTTCAAATATATATTTTCTATTTTTTTCATTTTTAAGAAGTAATGACCTCCATTTCTAGTTTTCAATCATTACTTCATAGGATGATGGATATCATGTCTAGTTTTCAACCATCACATATTAAGTTTTGGTGAGAACTAATTTAGCCCTAAGTTGAATTGGACAAAGAAACTTTGTCCAAGAAATTAAGAGCTGCATTTTCTTGTAGCATCTTTTTGAATTCATATTTTGATGTTGGTTTTTAGTATAACCTCAATCTATGACCATTAATCAAAATTACTCTTCTTTCACCATGTTGGTCGTCAAAAAGGACTTTATTGAGAATAACAGTCAGGGGACAAGAATTCCCTCCTCTTTAATGGGAGAGGTTCCCTTATTTAAAGAACAAGCTTATTTACATATGTACAACGCATAGTTTTAATGTGGAACTTGGATATCATGAAAGTGTTTTAAAATAGAATGGATCATCAATACAAAAGTACAGAGGAATGAAGTAGTGGAAATGAGTAGAAAGGCATTCTCCAGAACTATAGATAACAAAATAATTCCTTATGCATGCCAGAATAAAATTATTTGGAATAAAACCATTTGCATTTGAATCAATAAGATGTTATTGCAAAGACACAAAGTTTAGGAGATAACAACCATGAGAATACAAAGCTTCTTGAAATTATACAGACAAATGATTCAAAAGTATCAATGGATAGTAACGAAAGAAAAAGACCAGATAGACATGGAAAGAAATAGATTTTGTATTGATTGCTTTGTTACTCACCCTTTCAAAAATAAACCAAGTTCTAGCCCCAGAAAATGGTGTAGAGAGCCCATTATATAACTTTAAAAATTTGTTACAATTGGTAACTACTTCTTTTAACTAAAATGTTTAGTTAAGGAAATGCTTGAAACAAAGGCGTCAACTAATTACAATAAGTCTGAATTGAGAAAAATAAGGAAAGGAGAAGCTAGGAGGGAACACGAATGCTTATGATTGAGGAGGGCCCACTGAATTGAGGATCCGTTGTCTAAAATTTTTCAATGCTTCTGCTATGTCTCTGCCTTGTGGGAATGATGTGTTGGTAGTGGCTTGGGTCTAAGATCCCAGAAATTTCTCCATCTTTTATCAAACTCGGTGTGCGTATGATATTATTTATTAGCTTCCTCAATGGAAGATTGGAGAGAAAAAATTTCCTTTATCTTCTCTTTTTTCATCGAGTCCTCCTTGAAAATTTTTTCCTTAACAAATGCCCCAATTGAGTTTTAATTTCTGAAGGAAGAAAGGAACACCCAAGTTTCATCGTGAAGATGAAAATGGATATTCTTGAAAGTAGATACAACGCATGCTTTGAAGGCTTCTCCCTTCTCCCAGATGTTCTTCAATTCTCCAAGGCCTCCTCCAGCACTTTTATTTTCCACTCTACACTGAAAACCCATGAACTTGACAAATTATCTTTGGTATCATCAAAAACTTTACTTGCCATCAATAAATTTTCATCAGTCTGTCCCATCAGGTGTAGGTCTACTATGCAGTTGCTCCATATTTTGAGTTCCTTATCTATATTTCCAATTGTGGAGGAGAGATTTTGTTGCAGATTAGTTAACTTCTCATTGAGTTTGAAGGCTTCTCTAATGAAATTCAAACCTGTAATAATCATGTCATCTACCATGGCTTCCATAGCTCTCTCGTAGATGGAGTACTTGTGTATGTATTTGATGCTCTGACTTCATCTTGACTAAGGATCACAGGTGGTGGAAGGGAAGTCAGTGGGGTAGGGTCTAGAACTTTATCTTAGACAACAATGACTTGATGAAACCAGAAAGTACTTGAGCCTGCTCTTCTAGCTGCTCTATAGTCTGCTTGCCTTTTTCTACTCTTCCAATAACCCTGGTCACTGTTTCTTGAAGGTTATGTATTTCACTTTCAGGGGTAGACTCTCCCATTGAGATCCTAGAAAGTTCTAGATCAGAGGCTTGCAAATCCTACTCTAGCTTATCAACCTTAGGCTTAGCTACCTCAAGGAATTACTGACCTTGGGCATCTGTCACTATCCTTGAAGTTGTTCTAGCTTTCTTTGCAGGAGCAGAAGGAGTAGTGCCCAACAAGGTAGCCACATCATCAAAATTAGGTCCTATCAATAGAGAAGAAGAATTCCTCTTCCTCTTTGTCAAAAAAGGCTACACCCATGCAAAAGTGGAGGAAGAAGAAGAAGGAGGAGCAAGAGAACCAAGAGTAAGAGAACTCATGGCACTCAAAGTATTTACCACTATTGCCTCTAGTAGAGATGTGAGTGGAGTAGATGAGGTTTATTAGATAGAGGAGTCCAGGTACTTGGAGGCTCGGTGTTATGAATTTCCTACTCCTTATCTATTGTGGCTTCAAACTCCCGTAGGAACTAGGCACTTCACTATCTTCACTTTCATTGAGAATAATGATGTTCTATGGACCAAGAAGGTAATTCTGAATGTTTTAGCATGGGATCTTCCTCAATAGGCTCATTTTTGACTTCCTTCACCTTCTTATGATATACCTGAGTGGATGATGAAGGGTTGGAGGATGTAGGTTCTTTACTTGATGAAGGAGGAGTTCATGCGGGTACCTCATAGCCGGGTGTATGTGAATCCTTTCTCATTATTGAAGTGTCTTTAGAGGAAGACTCTCCTGAATTATTCCTTAGCTCTTGAACCCTTCTATCAAACTAGACTTTGGTTCTTACTAGAATAGGGGCTAGAATCTCAGCCAAATCATCTTTCTCCCTTTTGAACTAGTCTAGATCCTCCAAGGGAGTATGCTTGATCACAATATCATATTCATATGACAATAGGTCTTTGTTTTCATCTTGAAGCCCTTCAGGAATATGATATAGGTTGATTTCTGCATTAACTAGAGGGAGAATCTGCCATAATGCCTCTGTCTTGCCTCAAAGTCATTTGTGTAATTAAACCGGTAGTCCTCGATTCGATCTATGATGATAGTTGATTCTGAGATTCAGCTCAATGAATTTCTTCAAATCAAAATAGGTCCTGGGCCTAAAGAAGTGGACAGTGATGGGGAAAGGGATCTTTCTATATTTTGGGCATCCAAAGCTGTTTTGTATGTATAGTTACCTAAAGATATGGGGAAATGCAGCCCAATGATTTTCTTGTCCCTGTAGGTCCTGTGCAACTTGTCTAATTGTTTGCATACCTCAATCAGAGCCATATTATCATTACAAAATATAGGGAGCTTGAGAGGAGTGCTCTCGTAATCGACTAATCTACTATATGAAACCTTATGAATTGAATGAAGTAAGCTCCATACTTTGTTATTAGGTTCATGGATTCATAAAAAATATCCTAGCAGTATCGCTTTCGGAAGCCTCACAATGCACATGATGAAAGCATCATTTACCCTCCTAAAGTTGTGATTGCTGGTGTCAAGGGTGAACTGAGGGCAATAAGCATAGATGGGATCACCCTTCTAAGCCTCAATGTATGTGAAACCAAACCATTGTCTGGATGCTACTAGGGTATACATAAGATAAGAAGTCATGTAGAAATTCTTGGTTTGTTGTACATTGGACAACTGCTCTGTCAAATTCATACGAGATGATCTCTACCCAATTGATGTTTTGGGTACCTTCACAGACTATGTTGATGAGCGGGCACATCCAAAAGTGGAACTCACTGGTAGAGGGTAAGCCCATGACATGAGCTAACAAGATGATGAAATCAGATAGCTCCTCATTGAAATCAACACTAAAAAGAGATTTGGAAATATGAGATGCCCCTTTCTTAGGGTTCTTCAACCACGACTTTGTTACCCTTACCTTGTATTTCTCATTGTCTTCATCAAAGAGAGATTGTGCTTGAGTTTGAGAGATTACTATAGAATTGTCCATTTCGGGTATCCGTAGGGCGATGGTAATGGCGACAACATCAAGTTTAGTGATTAGATCCCCATGTACATTTGTTAATTCACTTGTGTCGGGGTTGAAATGAGCTCCATAGGTGAGTACAAAGTTAGCACACTATACTGAGATAGGAAAACCCATAGTGAATGCAAGGCTACTGTCATTAATCATTTGTGCCATGGGGGAGGGATTTGGGTCAGTCAGCCTAGTCCAGAAATCACCAAAATCTATGTGTCAAACCTCATTGTCTCCAATATTGGGAATGAAAGACTCGAGTGGAGAAACCTACTCTTGGCCTTGAAACTTAATCTTCATACTGACAGTGTTTGGAAAAATAACCTTCACCGTAAGAATCCGTGATGAAAATGCAGGGAAAATGGGGATGCGAGTAGATGGTTTCAATTACAAGGGTATGAGCGAATGACAATGAGAAAGTAGTGTGAAAAATGCGTAAAGGGGAGTCCCATTAAATAGCCATTTTAGGAGAGAGAAGGTTATAAATGTGCATTAAATTCATATACACCAACTCAAAAGGAAGCATTAGGAAGAGCGGGAAAAATTAGCCTGGATGGCCTTTGGTACATTTGGGACATGAGGGATGTGAAAGCGTGATTTGGCCGATGCGGGTGATGCGGGTAAAGTGGGGAAAAATGCACAAATGCTTATGGGACAAGCAAGACCAAATTACGTGAAAGGTGCGATGTGGCTGATGCGGGTGATTGGGGAATAGAGAGCCTTAGAGAACTTAGAACATTTGGAACAAAAATTTCGTCATTCGCAAGTTAACAAAATTAAGAGAAAGTGGCGATTGGGAACAAAGATCCTCGAAGGACTTGGGACACACGAGATAAAAATGTCTGACTTAAAATCACACAAATGACTCAAAAATGTGGAATTTTTCTAACTTCTCAACTTTTCTCTTTACTAGAATATCATAGAAAGGTGTCAACTCAAAATTTTTCAATTTTTGACTTTCGAAAGAGGGGAAATTTTGAGAGGACAACATTGAGATAGATTCAAAGAATGAAGAAGGAAATAACTCTCTGAAAACTAGGGAAGTAGACCAAAGGCCTTATCCATTAGGCCACTTGGCTAATCAAAAAGAAAACCAACAAAGAAAACATGCCAAAATAAGAAAAATAAAACACACACAAGCAAGAAAGGAGAACACCCTATACATTATAAAAAGGACTTCCTATTCCCTAGGACTTAAACAATTTTAGGTACTTCCCGGATAAGGAAGTGTGAAAGAAGAACCATCCATGTAATCAAGAAAGAATTATCACCAACAAAGTGCACACTTGAAGGGTATGAGCCAAAGAGAATCAACTCATAAATGCAAAGTGTCATGTATTTTATCTCAAGAAAACAATGTCTTCCAATTTGAAATCCTGGACTCGGCCTTCTTATCAAACAAAGATTTCATTTTTCAAGATATCCTATCGAAACCCAACCTATCTTCACAACTTAAAAGATACATGATCCTTTTATCTAAAGAATCATTGAAACTAGTGTCTTGAATGGCCTTCAAAATACATATTAGCTCCACTTAACTAGAATTGAGCTTCCACACCATACACTACTTGAAAAGGGGACATCCCAATAGCTCTTTTCTTCTCCTATCTACCCAAAGACCATCATAAAGTTTCTTAAATACCTAAAATACATATTGGGCTGATATTAACCAATATTCTTTTATCCTTTTTGTAGTAAAATGAGATTTCTCCATTCCCTGGTGATAAAATCTATGAGTATTAGCATACCATTCATCAATCAGTCCATCATCTCAGTTGAAGAAAAATTCATAGATTATCAGAATAATATTGATATCAACTTCATCCTTACCAGATGTTTTCATAAAATTGCATCCTTCGGTGATGAGTTCTTTACACAATGCCTTCTACCCACTAGTTTATGTGGCAATCAAAACGGGTATGTCTAGAAATTGAAGAGGGATTAAGTGTTCAATAAAATCATATTCTTGAACCTTTTCCACCTAGTTCCCTCTCTTGGACAAGACTCTTTATCAATCCAATTTGATGCATCTTTGAACAAGGTAGGCCAATAATATCTGCATGAAGAATCTTGTGTTGATAGTAGATGAGTAATGGAATCACAGTATTGATGGAAAGATGAAAGAGTTCTTGTCCAAGATTTTATAAAATCCATCCCACATTTGAACAATGCATTCTCCCACAATACATATTGGGCTGATATTTTAATATCTCTTTTCTCCTTGATACATTCTCCATAGGTGATAAAATCTATGATATTAGCATAACATTCATCAATTGAAAAACAGAATAGTAGGATATCATTCATCCTTAGGTAACTCATGACCAGCTCCTTCGGTGATGAGTTCACACAAGAATTTTCCATGGAATAGTTTGGTTGGTCTCGATGTCGATATCATATTCTTTGAACCTTTTCCACATGTTTCTCCATCATTGTGTATTTCAACTCATGAATTTTAAGAATTTATCTCATAAATTAAATTGGGAATTCATGATCATTAAGAATATTTTCTTTAGTCAAAATCAATTTCAACCATGAATTTTAAGAATTTATCTCATAAATTAAATTGGGAATTCATAACAATATTTTTGATCAAAACAACAAAATCTTAACAATAGATAATAAAATCTTTGAAAATCTATGCATGGGATATGAGTTCTAGCAATAGTATTTTTAATACCTTCAAAGGCTTATTTTCCTTTAGAAGACCAGCCAAATGTTTGTTTTCCTTTCATCATTTGGGAGATATTCAAGGTTAGCTTTGTAAAATCAGGGATGAATCTTCTCAGAAAGTTGATCTTATCAAAGAAAGAATGCACTCCCTTCTTGTTGGTTAGAAGAGGAATCTACTGAATGGCTTGAACTCGTTCAAGATCAATTTTGATGCCATATTTAGAGACAACATGCCCTAAAAATTTTCCCTCTGTAACACAAAAGATAGATTTCTTAGGATTCAAAGAGATCCCATGTTCTCTGCACTTCAAGAGAACTGTTTCCAGATGTTGAAAATGATCTGCTCTAGTTTTGGAAAACACAGTTAGGTCATCTAGATATACAACAATACATTTCCCTTTTAAACTTCCAAAAGCCAAATCCATATCCCTTTGAAAATTTGCACCGACATTAATGAGTCCAAAAGGCATCCTCTTGTAGGAAAAGTACCCCAAGGGGTGGTGAAGGCCATCTTGTTCTGATCTATGGTATTGACTTCTACTTGATTATACCCTGAGAAGCCATCAAGCATGGACAACATTTTAGATCCCGTAACAACTTGCAAGACTTGATCCATCATGGGAAGAGGATAGTTGTCCTTCAAAGAAGCTTGATTCATATTTCTGAAGTCAACATAGATACGAATCTCACCATTTTTCTTCCTGACAGGCACAATGTTGGCAATCCATATCGAATGGTGGATGGGAAAAATAATTTTGGCTTTCAACAGCTTTTGTATTTCCTGAGAAATAGTGTTAGCTATCTTAGGATTGTATTGCCTTTGTTTCTTCTTGAAAGGTTTAATCCCAGGTTTGAGAGGGATGAAATGTTGCATCTCCTTTAGTTGGAAGGCTTTTAGATCCTCATATGAATATGCAAGAATGTCCTTATAATTTTTTAAAAGGTTGATTACCCTCTTCTTTTCTTTTGGTGTACAACATTTTCCAATGTTTACAAAATTGGGGTCAACATAACTCCCAATATTAGTTTTTTCATATTCAGGAGATTGTTGTGATCCAGTAGAAGCTTTAGACTTAACATACCTATCGTGTTTATCAAACAATTCTTCTAAACTCACCAACCTTTTGGAATCTTGTTACCTATAAGTTTGATACACCCATCTTGATCTATTTCTTCTTTGACATCCTCTTCGTGGGGAGATACACTCTCATGAGGAAAATTGTCACTTCCTTCAAAGTAAAATTGTTCAAAGTTATCCCTAAGCTCTAAGAAAGAAAGCAAATGCTGATCATCATTGAAAACTAGCTAGTTACTTGTGTTATTAGGTAAACTGGGCCTATGGATAATCTCAATGGTAAACCTATCTTGAGAGAAGTCAGGATGAGGTATCATTAATGATCCTGAGATAGCTAGTGAATCGGCCCTGGTGTTATTTTCCCTAGGCAACTTTGCTTTAATAGAAAAAGCATCAAGAAATTCAATAGAATCCCAAACCTGATTCCTGTAATGCTTCAACCTTCTATTCTTTACTTGAAAAAGGTTTCTGACTTGTTTAACAACTAGTTCTGCATCTCTGCGAGCTAGAAGATTCTTCACACCTTTTTATTTTTCCATATTAAGCCCAAGAAGGAGAGCTTCATACTCTACTGTATTATTAGTATTTTCAAATTGTAGTTTGAATGAGAAAGGATGAAATTTTCCCTCAGGAGACACCAATACTACGCCAGCTCCAGAACCAGCCGAGGAACAACTTCCATCGAATTCTAAATTCCATACCCCATTAGGATCATGAATTAATCCTTTGGGAATCTGAGTTTCCTCTGGAGACATAATCATATAATTACCATGCCCAATATCCTCATAAAATATTTGTGCTTTGGGATCATCTATTTTGTACAATATAATCGGATTGATTTTCGAAATAACTTCTTCATTTTTCCATTAACTGGTATGAGGGCATGTGACCAATCCATTTGAATTTCTCCTCCTACATCCTTATAGAAGTTCTGCTAACAACATACCATATGAAGAAGGGATCTCTGCTACTTAGGATAGTAGCAAAGACCTTTTTCTTAGGTAGAGTAATGTAAAGCTACTTGTGCATATTTAATTCTTCCAACTAAGGGTACTTCCTTACTCTCCATGGAATAACAAGACCCATAAGTGCATGTGAGAGTAAGACCCAAAGCATGGGATAATTTGGCAGGCATCATGTTATCTGATGCTCCTAAATCTATGACATAATTTCTAAGTTTATGGCCTGCTATAAGAAGGGTCACATAAAACAATTTGATCTTCTCATTAGGTGAGGTGACTGCAGCTACCGATTGGGTTGGGGTGTGGAGGATGGAATAGGTAAAAGGCCTTTAGAGGAAGATTTGGATTGATAATTGACAAAGTGAATCATTTTGGAAAAACTTTAGGATGGGTTTGATAATACTCACCTCGAAATTTGAAACTATGTCTTTTTAGGTGATCAATGATATCGAAAGATCTAGAGGTGGACAGGCTATCATCACTTGGAATCTTAGGTTTGTCAGATTTAGGAGTTGTAGAAGAAGAAATTTTAGTAGTAGAATTAGGAAAATCAGAATTGGTAGAACTCACCTTCTATGTGGACGTAGTGGGGATAGGAGATCCTCTTTTTGCGATAACAGGGATAGTCATGGGATGCTCCTTGGATCTTTTAGCGGGCTGCATCACTTTCTCCCTTTTATTTGTCTACTCTCGAGTCATGACAATGTATGATTCACTATTCATATCTACTACCACTTCATCATAATCATCTTCCTCATCAACACCTTCAGTAGTGAAGAAATTAACTCGAGATCCCTCAAGTTCCTCCATCTCTCCATCAACTTCTTCTTCAAGTTCTTCATAGTATTCATTAACCTCTTCATCTTCAGGCTCTTCAACCTCACAGGTTGCGTTAACAGAACCTTGATGGGTGGCCCCTCAAGGGCTAGCCTTGTCTGAGAAGTAGGCAAATGATTTCTAGGCTGAAAATTCCTCCTTAGAACATCCACATAGGGGGCATGTTGAGCCAATTGTTTCTTGATGGAAATGAGATCATTTGCAAGATTTTGTACTAATGGATCAGTATTAGGCCTAGGAGTGGAAGAGGAGGAAGAAGAAGACCTAGATTTAGAAGGGTATCTTTTCAACTTCCCAGACATAATCAAATCATCTTCAACGCTAACAGCAAGAGTTTGATCCTTGGCCAATGTTGTGAGATTAGCTCTTCTCAATGTGTAGATAACTTCAGGCAATTGAGCATTCAGAAATAAATTTTTGAATTTTATCTACAGGTTGAGTGTCTAGTGGGATCTTGTTAATCAACTTGTTGAATCTAGCCACAAATTCCCTCATGGGTTCTTGTGATTCCTTCTTTATCCGATAAATCTGGGCCAAAAAACATGTACGTCCTCTCTTGGGTTTGAAATGGTTCTAAAATATTGTTCTCATCGTGGTCCAACTGGTAATGGCCCTAGCTAGAAGGTGATAGAACCAATCTACTACATTATCTTGTAAAGTATCTACAAAAATCCTCACTGAGACATCTTCATGTTCAACTCCGAGAACTCCACATGTAACTATGAAGGCTGCGATATCTTCTTCAGGATGTGCCTTTCCATCACCTCTAAACTTGGGGAAGTTATTTTTGTTACCTCTAGGTAACTCTTGCAAAGGCTGAGGAAGGGTGAGAGGCCCACCACAATGGCCCCAAGGCAATGGTGCTGCCATCCTTGGAAAGATGGCTTGAAGGGGAACCAAAACACTAGCAGATAATCGAGTGCATAGATTAGGGCAGCGTTGCTCTAGAGGAATAACACCTATAGGGGTTCTATCTTCAACATGAGGAGTGCTTGTTGAACGATATCTTCTATTCCTTTTTGTTTAAGAAAAAGGAAAACCTTGCTGCTCCAAAAGATGAAACTGAGAATCTTCAATACCAAGGGCCCTCCTTCCACGAGTAAAACATGGAGTCACTAGATCGAAGGATGATCAAGAAATTGTTTATAGAACTGGAATACGCTAAGAAAAATGAATTCCTTAGCGGAGTTGCCAAAAACTGTTGGTCATCAAAAAGGACTTTGTTGAGAACAATAGTCAGGGGACAGAAAGTCCCTCCTCTTTAATGGGAGAGGTTCCCTTATTTAAAGAACAAGATTATTTACATATGTATAGTGCATAGTTTTAATGTGGAACTTGGATATCATCAAAGTGTTATAAAATAGAATGGATCATCAATACAAAATTATAGAGGAATGAAGTAGTGGAAATGAGCAGAAAGGCATTCTCCAGAACTATAGATAACAAAATAATTCCTTATGCATGCCAGAATAAAATTATTTGGAACAAAACCATTTTCATTTGAATCAATAAGATGCTATTGCAAAGACACAAAGTTCTAGAAATAACATCCACGAGAATACAAAGCTTCTTGAAATGATACAGACAAATGATTCAAAAGTATCAACGGATAGTAACGAAAGAACAAGATAAGATAGACATGGAAAGAAAGATCTTTTGTATTGATTGCTTTGTTAATCCTTACCCTTTCAAAACTAAACCAAGATCCAGCCCTTAAAATGGCATAGAGAGCCCATTATATAAATTTATAAATTCATTACAATTGGTAACTACTTATTTTAAATAAAATGTTTAGTTAAGGGAATGCTTAACACAAAGCCCTCAAATAATTACAATAAGCCTAAATTGAGAAAAAGAAGGAAAGGAGAAGCTAGGATGGAACACAAATGCTTATGATTAGGAAGGGCCCAACGACTTGAGGATCCGTTGTCTAAACTTTTCAATGCTTCTACTATGTCTCTGCCTTGTGGGACCAATGTGTTGGTAGTGTCTTGGGTCCAAGATCCCAGAAATTTCTCCATTTCTTTATCAAACTCGGTGTGCATATGATATTATTTATTAGATTCCTCAATGGCATATTGGAGAGATAACATTTTCTTTAACTTCTCTTTGGTCATCGAGTCCTCCTTGAAAAGGTTTTCCTTAACAAATGCCCTTAATTGAGTTTTAATTTCTGAAGGCGAAAAAGGAACACCTGAAGTTTCATCGTGAAGATGACAATGGATATCCTTGAAAGTAGATACGACACATGCTTTGAAGGCTCTTCCCTTCTCCCATTGTTCTTCAATTCTCCAAGAGCCTCCTACAACACTTTTATTTTCCACTCTACGTTGAAAACCCATGACCTTGAAAAATTATCTTTCACATCATCAAAAAATTTACTTGCCATCAATAAATTTTCATCATCCTGTCCCCATCAGTGCATGTCTACTATGCATCTGCTCCAAATTTTGAGTTCCTTATCTATATTTCCAATTACGTGAGAGAGAGATTTTTTTATAGATTAGTTACCTTCTCATTGAGTTTGAAGGCTTCTCCAATGAAATTTAAACCTCTGAATGATCATGTCATCTACCATTGCTTCCATAGCTCTCCCATAGATGGAGTACCTGTGTATGTCTTTGATGCTCAAGACTTCATCTTGACTAAGGATCACAGGTGGTGGAAGGGTAGTCAGTGGGGTAGGTTCTAGAACTTTATCCTGATATAGTAATGACTTGATGAAACCAGAAAGCACTTGAGCCTTCTCTTCTAGCTGCTCTATAGTTTTCTTGCCTTTTTCTACTCTTCTAATAACCCTGGTCACTGTTTCTTGAAGGTTATGTATTTCACTTTCAGGGGTAGACTCTCCCATTGAGATCCTAGAAAGTTCCAGATTAGAGGATTACAAATCCTGCTCTACCTTATCAACCTTAGGATTGGCTACCTACAGGAACTGCTACCCTTGGGAATTTTTCACTATCCTTAAAGTTGTTCTAGCTTTATTTGTAGGAGTAGAAGGAGTAGTGCCCAACAAGGCAGCCAAAACATAAAAATTAGGTCCTGTTAATTGAGAAGAAGACTTCCTCTTCCTACGCAAAAAAAAGGCTGCACCCATGTAAAGTGGAGGAAGAAGGAGGAGGAGGAGCAAGAGAACCAAGAGTAAGAGAACTCATGGCACTCAAAATATTTACCACTATTTGCCTCTAGTAGAGATGTGAGTGGAGTAGATGAGGTTTCTTAGATAGAGGAGTTCAGGGTAGTTGGAGGCTCGGTGTTATGAATTTTCTTCTCCTTATCTATTATGGATTCTAAAACTCCTGTAGAACCGACACTTCACTATCTTCACTTTCACCGAGAACAATGACGTTATGTGTCCCATAAGCTAATTATGAATGTTTTAGCATGGGATCTTCCTCAATAGGCTCCTTTTTGACTTCCTTCACCTTCTTCTGATATACCTGAGTGGATGAGGAAGGGGTGGAGGATGCAGGTTCTTTATTTGATGAAGGTGGAGGAGTTTGTGTAGGTACCTCTAAGATGGGTGTATGTGACTCATTTCTCGGTGTTGAAGTGTCTTTAGAGAAAGACTCTCCTGAATTCTTCCTTAGCTCTCAAACCCTTCTGTCAAACCAGACTTTGGTTCTTACCAGGATAGGTTCTAGAATCTGAGCCAAATCATCTTTCTCCCTTTTGAACCAGTCTAGATTCTCCAAGGGAGTATGCTTGATCACAATGTCATATTCATATGACAATAGGTCATGTTTTCATCTTGAACCCCTTCAAGAATATGATATAGGTTGATTTCTGTGTATTAGTTGGAGGAGAATCTGCCATAATGCCTCTGTCTTGCCTCAAATTCATTTGTGTAATTAGCTCGATGAGTCTTGAATATCTAATTTTTGATGATAGTTGATTCTAAGATTCAGCTCAATGAATTTTTTTAAATCAAAATAGGTCCTAGGGCTTGAGGAAGTGGACAGTGATGGGGCGAAGGATATTTATATGTTTTGGGCATTCAAAGTTGTTTTGCATGTATACTTACCCAAAGTTATGGGGAAATGCAGCCTGATGATTTTCTTGTCCCGCAGGTCCTATGTAACTTGTCTAATTGTATGCATACCTCAATCGAGCCATCTTATCATTACAAAATATAGAGATTGAGAGGAGTGCTCTTAATGAATTATATGAAAACCTTCTAAATTGAATGAAGTAAGATCCATAAATAGGTTCTGGCTTCAGGAAAAATCTCCTAGCAATATCACTTTCTAGAAGCCTCACAATGTACATGGTGAAAGCATCATTCACCCTCCTAAAATTATGATTGCTAGTGTCAAGGGTGAACTGAGGGTAGTAAGCATATATGGGATCACCCTTCTGAGCATCAATGTATGTGAAACCAAACCATTGTCTGGATGCTGCTAGGGTATACATAAGATAAGAAGTCATGTAGAACTTCTTAGTTTGTTGTACATTAGACAACTACTCTGTCAAATTCATGCAGATGATCTCTACCCAATTGATGTTCTAGGTACCTTCACAGACTATGTTGATGAGCAAGCACATCCAAAAGTGGAACTCACTTTGGTAGAGGGTAAGCCCATGACACGAGCTAACAGGATGATGAAATCAGATAGCTCCTCATTGAAATCAGCCCTAAACAGAGCTTTGGAAAGCCGAGATGCCCCTTTCTTAGGGTTCTTCAACCATGAATTTTCTACCCTTGCCTTATATTTCTCACTTTCTTGATCAAAGAGAGCTTGTGCTTGATTTTGAGAGATTACCACAGAATTTTCCATTTCGGGGATCCGTAGGGCAGCGGAAATGGTGGTAGCATCAATTTTAGTGATTAGCTCCCCATGAAAATTTGTTAATTGACTTGTGTTGGGGTTAAAGTGAACTCCCTAGGTGAGTACAGTGTCAGCACACACTTTGTCTGAGATAAGAAAAATTGCAGCGAATGCAAGGCCACTATCATTAATCATTTGTGCCATGGGGGAGGGATTTGGGTCAGTCAGCCTGGTCCAAAAATCACTAAAATCCAGGTGTCGAACCTCACTTGTCTCCGATTTTGGGAACAAAAGACTCGAGTGGAGAAACTTGCTCTTGGCCTTGAAACTTGATCTTCATACTGATAGTGTATGGAAAAATAACCTTCACAACAAGAATCCGCGATGAAAATGTAGGGGAAATGGGGACACGAGCAGATGGTTTCAATTGTAAGGGTATGAGTGAATGAAAGTGAGAAAGTAGTGTGCAAAATGCGTAGAGGGGAGTCCCATTAAATATCTATTTTAGGAGAGAGAAGGTTATAAATGCACATTAAATTCATATACACCAACTCAAAAAGCAAGCATCGGGAAGAGCGGGAAAAATTAGCTCGGATGGCCTTTGGTACATTTGGGACATGAGGGATGCGAAAGCGTGATTTGGACATGTGGGTAAAATGGGGATAGAATGCACAAATGCTTCAGGACAAGCAAGACCAAAGTATGTGAAAGGCCCAATGCGGGGTGATGATGCGGGCGATCGTGGAACAAAGAGCCCTAGAGAACTTAGAACATTTGGAACAAAAAGTTCGGCAGGACCTGCAAGTTAATTTTTTTTAGAAAGTAGCCGATCGATTAACGTAAAGCCCTAAAGGACTTGGGACACATGGGACAAAAATGTCCGACAGACTCAAAATCACTCAAATGACTCAAAAAATGTGGAATTTTCCTAACTTCTCAACTTTTCTCTTTACTAGAATATCATAGAAAGGTGTCAACTCAATTTTTTTTAATTTTTGACTTTCGAAAGAGGGGAAATTTTGAGAGGACAACACACCATCAATTGGAATCGGTTGTATGGTCCCATTATTGAATAATTTCTAAGTTTGGTATGGAATCATCCATTGTGTTTACAATTTTCCCCTCAAGTACTTGTACTTTAAATCAAATAGAAGAGAATAGTATCTTTTTGAAACTTCCTTTTCTTAATATGACTATCATGCCACAATTTTATTTGATGTTGGATGATTTATGTTTGATGAAGTTCTTGTAACCTCATCTCATCCAACTCATTTAGTTGAATAATCCTTGCTTGTTGTGCTTCTGATAACTCAATTCCCACTTCAGTAGTTATTCTTAAGGTCTGAATTTCAAATTCTATAGGAAAGATAGGTTTCTTTCCATAAACCAACTCATAAGGAGTGAATCCTATAGTTGTATTATAAGTGATGTTGTATTCCCATATTGCTTGAGTAGCTTTTGAAACCAAAATTTCCTTGAGATATCCATTGTCTTGGTTAGGATATTATCTAATTATTTGTTAGTGACTTCCACTTGACCATTGGACTATGGATGGTATGGGGATGATTTCTTATGCCTTAGCTGATATGTTTCCACAAAGGATTTGATTACACGACATAAAATGATATATAAACTTCTACTTTGGAAACTTAAAAACCACATAACTACTTTTTTTACTTTCAATTATTTGAAAATGAAAATTCTAAAAGTTAGTGAACGAATTCTAGTACATAGAATTAATTTGCATAAATTGAAAGAATAATTCAACACATAAACACAATATTTTATCCCGAAAACCCCCAATTTGAGGGAAAACTAGTCAAGAAGGGAAAATTCTATTTCTTCCCAATTATATATTGGCCAATTGAAATGAATACAAATTATATGAATATGAAAGAAGATAAAAATGTTACTTCCACCCTCTTTACTTGTTTTCTTTGCTCATACACCTTGCTTCTACAAATCAATTCCAGCACCAAAGTCTTCTTTCTCACTTCTCCCATGAATCGATGATCAATTCCACATGCTCTTCTTGATTTTATAGCTTCTTCCCACATTCTCTCATGCACTAGAGAATAGGAAGGGAAAAAGGAAGATACACAATGTAGATGCTTTAAATCTGCTACTATTAGTGGATGTATTTTTTTTTTTTATTAGTGACAGGACCACTTTGGTGAACATAAACATTAGTTAACTAACCTCCGTGATGGTTATGTAACTTCTAGTCCTGTGTATAGGGGTGGTTATGTAGCCAATAGGGTGTTTACGTAACCACCTCTTTGCACAAAGTAGCGGTTCCAGTAATTGAAACTTTTCCTCCTAATTATTTTTCTTCCTAATTTAGGTTTATCTGATGAAGTTATGTTTTTATAGATTCCTATGGATTATAAAATGTGGTCCTTGGTATAAAATAATGGATCTTGGTGCTCTAAACCATTGGAAGATATGTTCATATAAGAAGCCTATAACTTTCTCATCCCTTGCATATTGGAGAGCTTGCACCTCATCCCATTTTGTAACATAGTCTGTACAAACTAATATGTACTCCTTTCCTTGAGAAGATGGGTCAATTGGTCCAATGAAATCCAATCCCCACTTCTCAAATGGCTCTAGAATAACTTGAGGTTAGAGTGGAACCTCATATGTAAATGTTGGTTTTCCCATCCTTTGACATTGATCACATTGCCATACATAATTTTTGACATATTTATACAATGAAGGCCAATAGTAACCAACTCCTAAAACTTTGTGGATAGTTATCTTGACTGAATAGTTTCCCCTTGATGGCTCATCATGACATGCTCAAAGTATGTCAAATATCTCATCTTCAGCTACACACCTACATAATACATGGTTAGGTCCACATTTGAAAAGTATTCCATTAAACCATGTATACATCACACTTTGTCTAATTAATTAATTTTTTTATTTATGTGTGAGGAAATATGGGAACTTCCCTATAGCCAAGTAATTAGCCATGTTTACAAACCAAGGATAGAAAACTGAGATTGAAAAAATATGTTCATTTGGAAAATCATCATTGACCTACTCCTTTATACTTGAAATGGTTAGCCTTGAGAGAAATTCAGCCACCACATTTGATTTACCTAGTTTATCAATAATTTTGATGTTAAATTATTGTAATAACAACAACCACCTTACAATTCTTCCATGCACCAAAGGTTTATTCATTAGATACTTGATAACATAATGATCAATATGAAAAATTACTTCATATCTTGTAATGTAATGGTGGAACTTGTTAATTGCATAAACAACTACAAGAAACTCCTTCTTTGTGGTAGTGTAATTCCTTTCAATAAGGGAGAGGTTCTTGCTAATGTAGTAAATAACATGCATTGCTTCTCCTTCCTCTTGTTGTCCAAGTACAACTCCCACTACTTCATTAGAAGTATATGTTTGTATGCGGAAGGGAAAATATTCTAATTTCATCCTCTTAAGACTCGGGGTATTTGTTAATTTGTGCTTGATAATGTCGAATATTTTTGAAATGCTTATGTCCACTCAAATTCAGATTCTTTTATTAGGAGGGAAAATAGTGGAGAATCTAGCTTACTAAAATTTGAAATGAACCTTCTATAATAACTAGCATGTCCAAGAAAGCTTATTACTTATGTTTGATTTTTGGGAGATGGAAGTTTTACAATGATGGCGACCTTATCCAAATCTACCTTGATTCCCTCAACTAAAACATGATATCCCAAGACTATACCCCACTCCATCATGAATATAAATTTCTCATGGTTTAAGGATAATTAATGTTTCTCACACCCACAGAGGATTTTTTCCAAATTATCAATTGCCTCTTGGAATGTTTCACCATAAACTATGAAATCATCCATGTGAATATAAACACCATCATGAGTGAGGTCAGCAAAGATTGCTAACATGGCTCTTTGAAAGTAACAAGAGTATTACATAAGCCAAAAGGTAATAATTTGTGGGAAAATGTCCCCATGGGCAGTAAAAGTATTTTTATATTGATCCTCTAGTGCCATTATGATTTCATTGTACCCACTGAACCCATCAAGGAATGAAAAATACCTTTTTCTAGATAAATTATTTAAGACTTAGTTAATAAAAGGTAAAGGAAAATATTCTCGATGTGTTTCCTTATTCAAATCCCTATAATCCACACAAAATCTCCATTTCCCATTCTTTTTAGGCACTATTACTAATGGAGAAATCCACTGGATATTTGAAATTGGGTAGATGAATCCTACCATAAGAAGGTTCTCAATATCAATTTTTACAATGTATCTTAAGGAAAGGTTTATCCTTCTTTGTGGTTGTCCGACTAGTCTAGAATCAGTTGTGTAAATGTGGTGTGTACACATACTAGGATGAATACCCTTCATGTCACTATATTCCCAAGAAGAGGATTGATGGTGAGAGCATAAAATTTTGAATAGGGTGTTCTCCTCTTGACTAGTCATCCAAGTATTGACTACTATGATTTTTATAGGAAAATGGGTAATTGCTTGGTATCTGGGTGGAGAGAATTTAACATAGGGTATTATCTCAACAATGAATTCAAGGGTACCCTATGGTGAATTTTTTTGTCAATATCATTAATATTATGGAAGATGTTCTCATTAATATTATGGTGAAACAATTTGTGAATATAATTAATTATAGGTTGATTGTTTTCATTGATCATGACATCATTTATTTAAATTGTTCATAGCGTAGAGTCATACATAGTCTAGCGAATCACACTCAAAATTATGGATCTATTATGAATGTTCTTGAATTATGACCATAGCTAAAGATGAAACCACATGTTCGATTCATCCGTAACATCCTTCCACCATTGTCTATCCTCAATGGAAAAGGGTTTTGTAGAGGGATAAATGGATAAATTATTTGAATCATACCCATTTTAATTACCATGTTTCCTATTGTTGGACCTGAAAATATTGGCTAAGTATAAAAAGGTGCGCACATGTAGGACCAAAGTGATAAGAATGTCGATAAGGGAAAAATGTATAGGAAAAGGCATTTAAGAAGGGTTTAGGAGAAGTCGGGTATCTCAAGGAGGTAGAACAAGGGTTTAAAGGACTTAGCCATATTTGGAATTCTAGAGGCACTTGAGGAAAAATTTGAGGACCTGACTATGCATGATAAGTGGATAAGGTGCCATCCTGGAGCCTTGGAGGCTAAGAAAATGATATTCCACACAAGGAATATTCCTAGAGACATCATTACAGAGAGTGGAAGGTTTGTAAAGGGATAAACATTCACCTATAAAGGACCACATCAACACTTGGCACATGATTTTTCTTAGAGAAACACATGGTGGTGGGTGCTAGTCTTATATAAAGGAATGCTTAGGCGAGAGAAAAAGACATAAGAGATATACATAGAGAGAGGTAGACGAGAACATAGAGGCGTAAAAGCATAGAGTAACGAAGTGTTGCGTAATGCTAGGGTTTAGATTACTTAGTGTAAGAAGTTTGGAAGGATACCATGAGCATATTTATGAGTACTGGGATCTATAAAAAGGGATAGAATGGGAAAGGTAAAGCTAGGATCTAAGGTCAGAGAGGTTTGCAGAAGTCAAGTATCTGTCATTTAATATATATGGTCTGAGATGACCCTTTTGATTGTAATGTGGCTACCAGAACTCTTTTAAATCAAATTATATGGGTTTGTTCTATATATCTTGTTTATGGGTGCAAACCCTTCTTATATTTAGCATGTTATAGCTCAGATCTATTTTCCTATGGCTCATTCAGTGTTTATATACCTTCTCTGATGCATGGGTGTGTGTGTGGATATGCTAGTTTTATGTTCTTCTTTTAAGATGTATGTATTTCTATCTCTATAAATAAACCCCATTAATGGCAGTAACCTTCTCATAAAGCTCACATAAAGAGGGGCTCAATGCCCACGCATGACTCGAGTGAGCACCCGGTTCCCACCGGGTGATAGGCTGGTGTACTTGGGGTTAGAAAGAAGTATTAAGGGTAAAATAAATGACTACATATTGGTTCCATTACCGGGACCTCTTTTCAAAGTTGTTGTGAGAATGGTGCATGATGACAAAGCACTAGACCTTGGAAAACATTGAGGCATGGTTTAAAAGCATAGGGATTATTTTTCTTAGATAGTTAATATTGGAATTGAGTTTGATGCAAATAAATGGGTAGAAGGAAATCAGTATCATGAGATATATGAGGCCTTGTTTTGTTGTTTTCTAGTGGAGTTTATGAATGGATCTTGTCATATGCATCTAGATCAAACTGGTACTATAGACCTCGCGTATGGACCCAAGATGAGTATCAGAGGCTGCATGATGCTGATCTGACTTGGACACATGTTGTTGATCATTAGTGGAGTAGAGTATTGACAAGTTACACATTGGAGTATGTGATTTTTATGTATTCTTGTCCAAATTTTGTTGAGTTTGAGTTCTTAAGGGAGCTAAGAGGATCATTCTTGTGTGTTATCCCTTTATCTATAAAGATCTTGATCATTACACTCGAGTTTGGAATCATTTACTTTGGGCCGGATAAGCTTATTTTGAGCACTAAGTGAGGAAGCTAGAGTGGATGAAGATGACAGACCTTGCGGCTGAAAAGGAGAGGGAAGAGAGATGACTCAAGTATAATGAAGCTCATGAAAGGGAGCTAGATAGAAAACCCAAAGATACAAGAGAAATGGATTTATGTAGGAAGATGTTGTGGGAAGGAATTGGGGTTCACGCGAAGAATGTGGAGCTTGAGAATTTTGTGCTACCCCATCTTGGAAAGTGTGGGATAGAGAACCCTTCAGTTTATGATGAGATCTCATCACTTGGAGAAATGAGAGTCATCGGAGTGCATCCGAATCCACCAGTGACCAAGCATTGGTGTTTAGTTTCCCAAATCTAGAGATAAGTATTGCTAAAACCAATGGTATTGGTGGAAGTAACCGATCAATAATTAAGAGGTATAAATTTTAATTCGGCACATCTCGTGGATGCACAATCATTTCCTATGTTTGGAGGTGTATTTTCTAGAGTGAAATTTGGGAAAAGTACAGGTACACAAAGCTTGGGTATTACATTTTAAATATGTGGGGCACACACATCCTGTAGCGGTGTAATATCAAATATTTGTTTGTGTAAAATTCAACACGACAATGGGGACATAAGGCGAGCACTTCAGACCTTTAAAACTACATGAGGTGGATCTGTGGGTCGGTGGAAAAGGAACTAATAGACTTGGTGCACCTAAATGATTTAAAGGATCTGTGGGTCGAGAGGGACATGAATTGGTGGATCTAGTGGATATAGTGGTGGAGGAAACATTAGAAGGAATCTAGGTTCGGATCAAGAAAACAAGGTCCTTAACCACCTGAACAAGTATTTTTTGAAATGTCTTTGAAAATTTAAGATTACAAAGGTGTTGAGGATGCTGTAGAGAATGTACAAAAGTGTGAGTTGATATGGTATGCTAAGGGCATCAATACCCCAGAGTGGAAGGCAAGTCAGTTTGCAACAATGTTGTAAGGGCATGCGCATAGTTGGTACCAAAAGTATGATCCCCATTAGATAATAGTAGATTATACCACATTGTGTAATGCATTCTTGGCTAAATTCTCTATTATTGATTTTGAACATAAGAGCATTAGCACACTGAAGGATATTTAATAAGGTATGACAGAGAATGTTCTAGAGTATGATGCATGTTTTAAGACTCTCTTGTCAAAAATGTCTTATGATATTCATCCTTCTTAGAATTCTCAATGGTTTGTTGGAGGATTAATAACACCCTTCAGGAGAGCACTTTCACAGACTCCACATAAGGCCATAGTGGTTGTCCAACGCGATGAGGCTATGGGAAGCATGGATACTTGGTATTAGTCATTTTCTTGAAGCTCGATTACTATAATGGAAAAGAAACTGGAGAAGCTATCTCGTGAAATTGGCCTATGAGACTCGCAGATGGCTTATGGTGCAAAATTGTGAGGTAGAGGGGCAGACAAAGGAAAATTGTCCTTAGAGATTAGTACGTACCATGATAGTAGAATATGAGATTTTCCACAGAGATCATGATGCAAGTAGGTGTCTCACTTACAATGTGTGATCCGTAAGAATGTTTCTTGCTATTACAAGATTTGTACCTCTACTACTTATGACACCAATTATTGTAGTTTAACTAACCGTATACATGATTCCATTGATATTGGTGTGCGCCAGGGAAGCGTTGCAAATAATTTCAAGGATGATGGTCATCACTATGAAGGATGTGTGGATGGAGGAACTTGTGGAAGAGACTTTCATGGAGGATGAAAATGCCATGGAAATTTTTGAGGTAGAAGAGTTGAATTCCCTCATGGAACTTTTTATAACTACGGGTCCATAGAGTATTACAAGTACGAATGTCCTGACTTGCTATAATGCTCATGGTGTGGGAAGAAGCAAAAGTATGAGGAGTTCTTGGAGCTATTTTAACACATGAGCTAACAACAATGAAAAGAGAAAGGTACTGGGATGTTAAGCATTAAAAAGAAAACTTGCAGATGTCAAGGTTGGTGTGTGAGTAATAATTAGAACCTATCTTGGTGACAATGCGAGATGAGGTCAGTATGCACCAGGAAATAAAAAACACGAACACTGATTACAAGAGAAGAGGTAGTGTATGGGAAGTATCCAAACCCTACCCATTAGAAGGAAGTCTATCAAGAGACCATGGATGTAATCATAATTCTTCAAGGGGAAATTCAATGTCTAAAGGAAAATCTAGAAAGTTGGAGAAGAAGAAAAGTGTTGAGGTCCCCAGCTTAGATATAGATGATGTCAAAGAGGTGTTTAAGATGATGTGCCAAGAGAATATCATTCCTATGTTAGGATAGTGGTTGATGGATAAAATAACAGTGCTATATCAAAGCACGAGAATAAGGTTTTGCATGCTAAACTTCCTCCCAAAACCTTAACTAAAATAAGGATATTACCTTGAACGCATTTGTTGATGGATGGCTCATAAGCAATATTTTGATAGACACAAGTATGGAAGTTAATGTTCTCACCTGGATGCCTAGAATCAAATGGGAAGGCCCCTATTACAGCCATCTTCAAATGTGTTGTATATGGCTAATAAGACAAAGGAAATGCCCATTGGTGTTTTAAAGGATGCTGCTATCACTATTCAAGGGAAAAATTCACTGGAGAATTTAAATTCTTGGAACTTCTTGAGGTGGTCAACTTTCCAGTGTTACTTGGGCATCCATAGTGCTATAAGAATAATTATGAATTATGCTTCAATAAGGGGTATATAAGTTTTGAGAACAAAGAGGAATGTGTTATCATTCCTTTGATGGATAGGAATTCAACACCCTATATTGAGCCTTTAGGAGAAGAAGACCTAAATAAAATTTATGTGCACACTATCCAGGACCCTAAAGTTGTGTAACCAAAAAAAGAGGGCATTATTTAGTGGGAAGAAGCTTACTCTATATGTGATAAAACTAGTGTGACATGTGACAATTGGGCACACGAGGCATATGAGTTAGTTAGAAGGAAGTTAAGAGGTTCTCGTGATGAGAGTAACAAAGGCACACTCACCAAGCAACTAGGAGGAAAGAAGTTGCCAAGTTATTCTGGGAGCCGACCTTGATGTTTTCCTATGAGAAATGGAGACCCATTGGATATGTTAGATCGAAATAAGAAGGATTCTTAGCTATACCATTCTTGGGACTGCAACATGTTTGTGGGAGACTCATTGTGATAACCTTCTAGAGTGTCATGAAGTGAGAATCATGTTTTCTGTTAGGTTTGTCTAGAGAAATGCACCTATTATCATACAATATTATCATGGGAAGGAACCCACCTCATTTCACGTCCAAGCATGTATGAAGGCCTGGATGGAAGGCATGGAAGACTTGCCACCTTATCTATGGGTGCATAAGTTGTAATCCACCTTACAAGGTTGTGCGCGTGTATGGTACATTCACTCAAAGATGAACCGTTAGATAGAAACCGACAAGATTTGATGGCTGACCTCCTTCAAGCTTTCGAATATCAAAGTACTAAGCCATCGGTGGATGAGGTGTTGTAGGTTGTTAAGTGCCTAACTATGGGAGATAGTGCCATGGAAGAGGATATAATACTAGAATTATTGGTGAACCTAGCTTAGAAGTGAACTTTGATAAGGAAGAATCAAAGGAGATCATTGAGTGGACAAAGAGATAAAATAAAAGGAATTTATCAATGTGTAGTTAAGGAACAAACTAAGGGATGACTAAGCAAAGGTGTGTGAGATCCATAACGAGATAAAGGTCATTTCTAATGCCATAATATTGAAGCACACAAACCTAACCCCACCTGAGAATAAATATGAATAAACCATGCACTACCTAGAAGACTTAACCCACATCCTCACCATGGAAAGGCAACCACTCGCATTGGAGTCGGTGGAAGAGGTGATGACGCACCAAAAGGAGGAAGAAAAAATAAATATTGGGAGACAAGCATTACTTGGCATTCAAATCTCCTTACCATTGTAAATACCACCGCATAAATTTCCAAGGCCAGATATGAAAAAATTATAGTGACAAAGATAGGGTAACGAGCATATTGGTTGCTACACATGAGGTAGATCTAAAGGAATTTCAAGAAAAGAACAAAGGCAATAGGGCGGAGCATGATAAGATCTTGGATGAGGTTGAGAAAAAGTTGGAAGCAATTGAAACCTTATGGGGTTTGGTTAAGAATCAACTTAAGGAGCTATATCCCTAGGTCACTCGTAGAATGGATGCACTGGGTGATCTTAGCAAGAAACTAGAAGGCATTGTAGATACACTGAATGCTAAGAGAAATGAATTGAAGTTTTTATGAAGTAAGCACTCTAGTAGGTGACCTAATTTAGTAGGCATAAGGTGAGGTAGATTCCTGGGAAAATATTGAGGCAACCATGAAGAAGGAATTCCCACTCCTCCTACAAGTAGTAGATTATTCTATTCTTTCGTTCTTTATTTAGATTGTCCCAATTCCACTATTATTTATTCTTTAAAGAGGTAGATTATTTCCAAGAATGGAGAACATGTGTAGTGTGGGGTGATGTTAGACATGAAAATATTGGCTAAGTACTAAAAGGCGTGAGCGCACATGACTAGTGAGAAGAAGGGTGCTCAGGGAAAAGCGCACAGGAAAATGGGGTTTAAGAAGGGTTTAGGATAATCTAGGGCACGTGTGGGAGGAAGAAAAAGGGTTTAAAGGACTTATCCATATTTATAATTCTATACAGGCACTTGAGGAAAAACACAAGGACCCAAATAGGTGTGATAAGTGGATAAGGTGCCCTGAGCCTTGGAGGCCAAGAAAAGGATATTCCATGCAGGGAATATTCCTAGAGACATCATTACAGAGAGTGGAAGGTTTGCAAAGGGATAAAAATTCACCTATGAAGGACCACATTGACACTTGGCATGCGATATGTGCTTGGAGAACTCATGGTGGTGGGTGCTGATCTTATATAAATGAATGCTTAGGACAGAGACAAAGACATTAGAGATATACATAGAGAGAGGTAGAAATAACACACATGTAAAAATACATAGAGTAACAAAGTGTTGTAGTAATGCTAGGGTTTAGAGTACTTAGTGTTAGAGGGTTGTAAGGGATACCATGAGCATATGTATGGGTACTAGATCTATAACAAGCGATAGGAATGGGAAATGCATATCCGGGATCTCGTGGCTAGAGAGGTTTGTAGGATTCAAGTCTCTGTCATTTGATATATATGGTCCGAGATGACCCTTTATACTTGTAATGTGGCTACAATAAACTCTTTTAGATCAATATATATATATATATATATATATATATATATATATATATATGGGTTTGTTCTATATATCTTGTGTATGGGTGAAAACCCTTCTTATATTTAGTATGTTATAGCTCATATCTATTTTCATATGGCTAAATTTTTTTGGATCAAGGGATCTCCAAGAAATTACAATTCATTCCCAAAATTCCAATTAGTCCACAAGGATATTTTTATAGGCTTTAGAAGTAAAGTTTTTAGGTGCCCCTAGAAAACGTCAAATACTCACACCCTTCCTAAACGAGAGCTAAGAAAGTGTAGGATATGTTTGAAATTGAGTTACAACCATGATTCACACATGAATCTAAACAATAAACACATTTCACTTTCACCCTCAAACTCATTTCACAACATAAACATAGAAAAAAACATACATCCTAATAAATTTTCCTAGTAAAACTCATTAAACTTAGGAAAAGACAAGGGAAACATATATTAATGCTCTCAAATCCCATTAATGACTATACATATGCAATCATCTTAACATAAATTCCTGATAATTGGGTTACATAGAAAAATCCTTCATCACAACATAGTCCCTCCTTCAGTAAGTAGTGGCTCTACAAGTTCCCTAAAAATTCCCCCTTTAGATATTCCCACCCTTTTTCTTCTCACCTAGTTCATAATCCAAAAGAATAACCTCCTTTCTAAACACCCTCTTTCCATATTATATATTGTCTTATCATCTCAGGGTTTTAGAGCATATTCCTCAGATCTCCTATAAACTACCACTTCATACAATTTCTCGGGGTCACCACAAAAAATGCAAATAATTACTCACAAAAAACCACCAATTTTGCCAACTACCATTGATACGTCATCATAATGCAACAATAAAATTTATAGTTCATGTCACACTTAATATTTGGAATTTCCACATGTGTATGAGCATGACATGGCTAGAGAAATTAATGTGACAAGACATTTTGAAAATCACAGGCCTTTAATCACTCTCTGTGCAACATGTTCTACATAAATAGGTGATCTTTATTTAAACCTCACACGTACCTATAAATTGGAATGGGATATGGTATTAATAGAGAAATTATTTCCTTTCCTACCTCAATTCAGGTGGCATGCCTATTTAAGTGGTCTACCATCCTTCCATTTATCACCTATATTTTTAGAGTCATTTTATTTCTTTTTTTTTTGATCAATTATCTTGTTTCCATGTCTTCTTCACCTCTAGATTTAAATCTTCCTCCTGAATAACTCACCCATTTGGGTGAGTGTTTCCAATTGAATGGGCCAAATGAGGCTCTCATTCATCATATTTTTAGCATACCGATACTGTGTCCGGTCCACCTAATGTTTTTTTCCTGAGGGACATGCTTTCAATTTTCTTGCAAAGGTGCCTCGCTGCAATTATGCCCTTCCTTTCCTATTTTCCAAGTTCTTCATTTTCACCTAGTTTTCCTAGAATACTAGGTGGACACCAAACAATTGAAATCCCGTTAGATTTGCTACTGACCTTATATGAATAATGATTACTCTTGTTTGAACAGGGATTACTACCAACCCCTTAATTTGACCATGGAAATCACAATACCCAACCTTCTTCTTACATAACATGGGGATGAGAAAATCCTAACTGCACTAAAGAATACCAAGAGAAGTATATGATGGTCTTAGAAGTTGCCCTTTCTAAAATGCGGTCCATGATAGGCACTCAAGCCTTTCCCCTTAAGAAAAAGAGAACCATGAGGGAATAATTTGTTAATAAGATTCCTCATTTCCTCGTGTCTCGCCTCTCCTCAAGTACGAAGAGAAAATCATACATAACAGGGGACATTCCCTACCTAAATGGGTAAACTCCCTAAAAGGAAATTAAACTTCATCCAAATTTGAATGGGTCACGGCTAGGGATTCTGAACCTGAGAAATGGGCATGTCTTGAGGCTTAGTATCTAAAATATAATTTGTGTTTTACATGGTGGCTCATGATTACTTTATTTCACATAGGAAGAATTGTTGAAATGTATTCCATAGCTTCCAAGTGATAATGAGCCTACAAAAGTTTGATGCTTATGTATTTTTATTTTTTCAACCAATCCATGTTTTATAACATTGTATACTCATATGTATATATTTTATAAGGAAGGGGCCCCTGAAATAGAACCCCATTTTTTTAATGTATTCATTTCTTTGAGTAGCCTTTCTATTTTAAAATGCATGTCGTGTGTACATATTATTTCTTTTAAAATCATTCAGTGCATCTTGTAGTTACTTATTTTCTCTTCCTTGCAACATGAAAAACCCTTGAAAGTAGAAAATTTCATCTCATGGCTGAATTTTACACTTCACTCATACTTTGCACAAAATCATGGGAGGAAGACGTAGGCACTCATTATCTTTCTTGCCCTTAGAACTTGGGAAAGCCTAATTTTATTTACTTCTCTCTCTGTTTCAGAGATAGTTAGGCCTGAACAAAACATCCGAACCATGTTACATGAAAGTACTTGAGAATCGGGTACCCGGCTCCAAGATGTTATTCACTTTATAAACCTATTAAGTATCCCTTTGTGGATGTTGAGGTCAAACTATTTTTATGTACATTCCTCGGTATGACCCAAAAATAAGCAACATTGTTTGTTTCCACTGTGCAAGATGTAATCCACGTAGGATTTTCAAGGAAATTTGTAGTGTATTTTTCAGGCTGGCATACATAAATTCCATAGATACTTTAATTTTCATGTTGTGGGGAAAAACTACACTATCCACACCATATTCACACTTTACAAAACATGCCCAAATTCTCGGACATGCTCTAAATTTTTTTGTTGTAACTTAATCATGTAAAATTTTGAGGACCTTCATAGCATTGGTAGGACCACTATACTCCTAACCATCCCATTGCTAAAATATGAGCCCAGATAAGGAGAGATACTCCTCAAAATCGAGCCCTCATAGATTTGTCTTCTTAAAAAAGAATCAAGAGGTAGAAGAGTACTGAAAATAGGATGGACACAAATGGGTACCAACACCTTCTAAGGCATGCCTCTACAAAAATTTAACATAACTTAGATTCTTATTTCATCAACATGAAGATTAAAAGTGAAAAATACTATAAATTATCTTCCTATGGATTGATCTATCTACATATCTCTCTATCTCCACAACATTAATATTTCCTTTTTATATCTTTCATTATAGTAGATGTGTGAATAGATAGAGTCCTACTAGGAGTTCCAGTTGGATTAAGTAAATTATCTTAACCAAACAATCCCGATACTTACATGCATAAGAGAACAATTCACTAGATGTTCTCATACAATCACATAACTTAACTAACCGATCATTCGATCAACCGGTTATTAAATTATGATTTAAATCAATTTTTCTTTGTTTGAGTTAACACATCATTAGGTGATTTCAAAGAGTATTCTTCTTATTCTCATAACTTCTTCTTCTATTAACATGTGCAAGCTTAGGTGTAGTGTCAAAATTGTGTAAGCTCTTTAGAGTCATGTCTTTATTTATATGTGTGACCTCATTTAGCTACAACTGATTTTCTAGAAGAGTCCCTTTATATGCATGTCATTTTGGGGACAAAATCTTCACTTTGAATGAGTTCCTTTGGCTGCATGTGTCGATTCTTTGCGTATGGATTCTTTGTTACATTTTAGTTGTCAGTATATAACAAATTCTTTGCAAACAAGGTGTGTATTTATAAAAAGCATCATTTAACATCATATTATAGTCAAAAGAAGACATACATACTCATAACCCACATAATAAAGTAAGATTTAGTAATAAATATATAAAATAATATCCATGCCATGAGTTTAAGTTTAAGTTATAATGAAAATGTCTACTAGTATCACAGGGAAATACAAGTTTCAGGACTATAAATGACTCAACAAAATATAGAAGATGAGGTGTTTTTAGAAAGGAAAATAAACGACTCATCAACCATTCCTTCCACCTTGTTTTAAGAAGTTAGATTACTCCATTTGGGAAAGGTCTTCATTTCTAAAGGGGATCCTAAAGCCTTCTATATACATCTGGAGAATCTCAAGAAGAAACTAGGGATTAATTCAAAGTATGAGCTCCTGCAAACCAAATAAACAAACTGCTTCCATCAAAGGAATTTGTCACGACCACCCATAATGTTCCAAAAGTTGAGGTCGAAAGATGAAAAGTATTTGAAGTGGTGAATAAGGATAAGGGTAAATCCATATCTATGGAAACCATTTCCACCAAAACTACAACGAAGATCGTAAAACTCTTAGAGAGTAATTCACCAATCCTGCTCCTCCTCTCAATCACAAGGAGTTGGTAACTTCCATGGTCTATCCTCTCTCCCTATTGATGGTCTCAATTTATAAATACATATGATAGAAATATCATAGAGAGAAGGGTATGTTGAGAGTGGAATGATACTCACCAAAAGAGCTTCTTTTGTTCCTAACCTTGGTCAAAGTACAAACGTGTCAGAAATAAAACATTTCATATCTAAGAGACATGACCCTATAGTAAAAATTATGTCGAATACAATAATTACTCCTTATTTAGAGGAAAAATTTGAAAAACATTACCATTTTTGTGTAGGTATAACGAGTCAAGAGAATGAAAAATGGGTTTATAAGTGTCATGTTCAAAAGAGTGATCTAGCGCTAAGATCATATATTCAGATGGATAAGATAGTGGGAAAGGGTTATAAGTTTAAACCTTAATGTTTGGTGCTTTTTAGGAAAATGAGAATTTCAAACATCCTTTGTGTACCTTGAAAGGTGTGGAATTTGATGAAGCCATCGACTTGCGTAACTTGAGACATTTATTTATATAGTCATTAAATTTCCATAATGTCCTTCATTACATTCATACTATCTTGTCACTTGCATTATCATGTTTTATAGAATGTAAAATGAAAAATTATTGTTTAAGTAATTCTTTGAATTTCAAACATTGGAAAATATCAACATTATACATACTTCACCATTATTTTCATACATTCAAAACGGTATAATCTTTATCATCACTTTCATACAATAGATAAATTTTGACATTTCTTTATAAGGAATTAAATACTTAGGCTTCTTCACAGTTTCTTTCAATTTGGGTGCTTCTTGCCCATAGTTTTTACTAGAATATTCTTGATAAAAATCTCTCTGTAAACATATCTCTCGATAACAAAAACATTCTAAACATTTCACTTGAAAATCTTGTTCACTTATCTCAATATTTAGTGTTGAGCCCTCGCATTGTACTAGTTGCATGGGGTTGAGATTAGGGGAAAGTGTTTCTTCCCAAAAAGAACAACTCAAAGTTAAGTCAAAAATAAGAAAAAATATAAATAAACAAAATAAACACAAAATTATTTCATTACAAATAACTACACTTCTTATCCTTACCAACCTTTGGTGATGAGACCATACTTCTTCTTTTGGTAGCATAAGATTGGGAAAGGATGTAATTTCCATTAATTTTTATGTATTGTCCTTGGTGATGAGCCCATGCTTCTTACTAATAGCATGGGGCAAGCCATAAGGGTCACATTAATAAGTCATAAGTTGTAAATAAACAACAAAATAAAGGTTCTTGTAAAAACTCCCAAGAAAATGACTTAGATGTATATGTTAAGAGATAAAATTATTATTTAAAACTAAATCTTATCAATCAAAATTCCATCTATGATTCTAAGTCTAGTCAAATATTACAAGAAAAATTAATTTAGAATTGGTACAGTTAATTTTGGTTTGGGTTAGGTTGTAGGTTTCTCAATAAATCCTTGTCAAATTTATTGTCTATCACTCATTTTGATTCACATTCTTCAAAACATACATCTCGCATTCTTTCGACTCTTTGTGGGGAGACCTTGCATCTTATTGGTTGCATAGAGGTAAGATTAAAGTGAGTTCATCTTGTCATCATATCATATTTAACACATTTTTCCAATGAAACAAAAATGTTAAAAGTTACTTGAAAAAAAAGTGTCCAAATTACAATTTGTTACCATATTCATAATCATATGCATATCATTTTTTTTATCATGGTGTATCATCATCATTTTCCATAACATGCATTCAGAATTAAAAAACATCAAACATTACTATCCATAAAAGAGTGCACAAATGAAGTAAAGTCTAAAAAAACAAATTTACAAAGGAGTGCTAAAACTAAAATATATATATAGGCATATATATATATATGTATCCATTTTTCAATGTCTTAAAAAATTCCATCCTCTAAAGGAAAAGTGTTGTCAAAATTCTTACCATGAGCCAAAAATACAAAAATAAATCAATTCACAAAAATGAGACTAAGAAATAAAGGAACTTTTCCTATCCATCTCTTTGAGACCCCTTACAATGAATTCAGTTAAAATTTCACATGAAGTCCTTCAAGTGCATTCAAAAGAAAAATACAAATACTAACACAAAAATACCAAATATCTCACATTAAACCCATTATTGAGACCCATTTTCTTTGGGTCCATCATCATCATTTCTAAATCCCTTCCAATTTAACCATACTCATGAATGAAACATTCACCAGAAATCAGGAGTTCTAAATTCAACAAACTTGCAAAACACAAATGATTTCCAAAAATAGTAAAAAGTAAGTTTGGTTTTATAATGTTTCTTCAAGTGATCAGTATGTAGGTTTGGCATACTAGAGTAGGTATATTTCTTACCCTCGTGGATATGGTAAGTAATCTTGTCATTTTATTTTAGATTATTTTGCTAATCATGTTTTATATATGCACTTGATTCTCATCTCTCTTTTATAGGTGGTGGGAATGTTGGATTGGTGTGGTTTTAACACACTAGTGATTAAGGTATAATTTCTAACTCTCCCATTTGAACTATCCAAACTCATAATTCTCATTTTATGCACATTCATGGCTAAAACTATTCTTCAAGGGGGCAATATGTATGCATATAAATATACATATATACATATACATATACATATACATATACATATACGTATGTATATACATGTACATGTACATATACATGTACATATACATGTACATATACATATACATATACATATGTACCCACATACACATAATACACAACCTACAAATTCTTTCAGGCATATGGGGGCCACAAACACTATTTCATTGAACTATAATAAAATATATATACATAAAAATTGATAAAATGTATGTATATAAAAATACACACACTTGTATATATGTGTGCATATATATACAAATCTAGAGTTTAACCACAAAATAATATGTATACGAAAATTCTATCTAAAAGGGATATACACAAAACAATCCAATATAAAATTCCCTCCAATCCATATGAGAGTTGCAAAATGGTAAGTATGTGAGAATAATCTGCATAAATCACCACCATCCTCCATGAAAAATCCTTGGATACCTGTGAAACCAAATGGAAAGAGAATGAGGAGAAAATAAACCTAAATAAGAATGAGATAAATTTTTTAATGATATTGTTTCACCATTTTCTTTACGTTTTTAATGTGACGAAACAGATAAGGGTGTAGGCCAAGGAGGAATACCTATTGCGATGGTTGGTTTGAAGGTTGTGCGTGTGTTCTGAATTATCGATCTAATGATGAGTTTGAGAGATTCCTTTTGGTTAGGAGGAACTACTTGAAATAGAAAACAAGACCAAAAAGAAGAGTTAAATAATATATGATAGTGGACTACCTAGCAAGTGCTAGATTTGGGAAGTGTGATACTTCCTAGATGGCTATCAATGCACTGTTTAATACAACTTAGTGTGAGAAATAACGTAAATAAACAAGGTCCTACTGTATTTGATATGATTTAGGTATCTCATTCAAATATGATAAAAATCTAATATAACAGGCTAGGTTATGATCAGATCTGGTGGTAGGGTAAGGGGTCAAAGTACTGGAATAGGTCAGTTTCAGGTTCTGGGTCACTTAGGTTGCTTGGATAAAGATTCTTAGGTTCTGTTATTGATAGGATGGCCAAATACAAAGACCAGCGTCGGTTAGGTATGACCAATCATGGTTTAGGAAGAACCAACGACGGTTATGGGTAACCGACATTGGTAGAGGCGGCTAATAAAAAATCAATAATATCTAGTTGTGGGGTTTGAGCTGAGGTTAGACAGAGGTGATAGAGGGAATGAAAAGGTGTGTGGGGATCTTAGAAACACTCAGAGATATGTAGAAGTTAGATATAAGTGTTTTTACGGTGTGGGTGGAGAGATGGTTGGGTTTACAGAAAGAGTAATAGTGGGGGAATGGGAATGCTAATATAAAAATGATAACATAGATGAAAAATACCTTTGAAATAGAACAAAAATGAAATAACACAGTGATAAACACACTTACTAATGTTGCAGGTCCAATGGCTGGGTGGTGGTGATGATTGATGGTGGGATGGAGCTTGGTGCCGTAGTGGTACTTCCTAGAATGCTACCATGAGAGTGATACCTATGGATTTGTCTTGATGTTGGCTATGGCTGCTTGGATGTGCAAAAGAGCTATGGTTCTTTCTTGCATGCATATATCTTTTTACTCCAAAAAATTTGAGAGTGTGGCCAACCTCCCAAACAAGGTTACCAAAGTGAATAAATGGTAATTGACAATGGTTCTGGTTTACCGATGTTAGTTTAGGGATGACCGACATCGGTTAAGGTGGGATTCCCTAGGTTTACTAAAAATGACAGATCTTGCAATCATTTGGGATAGGTCTATCCCTTTTCTTATGGATCAAAATGAACGTTATATTTTTATGAGCAGGAATGTGGTTAAAGTAATAATAGGCATTGATTTTTAGGGTTAAACTAGGTCTTAGTTAGTTATGGAAACATACTATGAATAGGTCCATGGTGAGGTTTCTGGGTGAGGTGTATAGGTGAGGTGTGCATCCATTTAATTAAAGTAATTAAATTAATAAATGGAGTGAGGATGGGTATTAATTTAATTATAGATAACTAAATTAATATTAAGGTGGGGTAAAAAGGGGGCCATGGTTAGGTGAATATATGTACATTAGTTTTTCAAATGGGGACCAAGGGGAGTGTGACCCAACTTTGGTGTCTACATTTTGCCCCTTTTTTATCACATGGCTTGTATTGTAAGTGACACTGACAAAAATAGGAGATAATTGTGTTGAGTGTGAGTGAGGGTGGTTTTTCCCAAACGTGGGTGAAGGTAACCCCCCTCAAACTAGGAACCGATGAGGTGAAAGATGGAAGTGGTGAGTGGTTTGATAAAATGAGGAGGTGGGAAAATTAATATCAGTGGGCACATTGGGTAAAGGTAAAATTGGGTAAACAAGTAAATGGGCTAGGGTCAAAGGTAGTGGTAGTTGAACGCACACACACATTGGAAATTGGGACACAGATACTAGGTTGAAAATATTTCAAACTCTATGTCATCTAAGGTTAATAGGTCTATCAAAATAGGGTTGAATTGATTCTGGTATCCAAGGTATAGGATATGGTGTGGAAACAAAACAAAGGTTAGGTGCAAGAACATTTAGGTATGTTCTGGTACACCAAAGGTCAGGTTAGGATAAACAACATAGAAATAAACAAGGTATGGTTGGTAGGCTAAAACAACATAGGTAACAACATCACAAGGTACAATGAATACATAAGGTCAATGGTCAAACCAAGTTGGTTTGGTTCAAGAAAATAGGTCATGACATGGTTAAGGCCAAGATATAGGTAAAATAACAATTCCTAAGATGCGGTAAAGGAAATGTAGGGGTAGGTTGGGTTTTGTAGGTATGTTTCAATGGGTGGATAGAATGGTAAAAGGTGCATTGGCACTAATGGTTGTAAGTAAAAGGAATCTTAGCAAGGCCAAATATCTATAAGGATTGACCGATGTCGGTTATATGGTGACCGATTTCAGTTGGCTAGGGCAAAATTAGGACCGACGTCGGTCAGATCGGGTTGGTTTATAAAACAAAAATTCTATATTTTACGAAATCATTTTTGTGTTGTGACTTTGGAGAAAATTATAGATCCGTTTGAATTTTGGTGATTTTTCCAAGAGAGAAGGATAGGGCATTGTACCCGGCTAAGGTGGAGAGTATGAGTTGGTGAGAGGAGCTAGGGAGATGGGTCCACGAGCTTAGGGGGATTGATTTGATTGGGTGGAGGTGAGGAGGAATTTGGTGATGGCAGAGGTAGGAGAGGGGTCATGTGGACCACCAGTGTAGTGGCCCAAGGTGACCCCATGGAGATGACATCATGATGAGGTAAGATTCAATCCCATTCTATATTGGTTAGGTAGATTGATTTGTAGAAATTGGGTTAGGGTAAAATAGGTAATTTGGGGAAAATTAAATTGAAATTTGGAAGAAAATATGTGAAATATGAAGGGTAGGAAGGTTGATGTAGGTTAAGGGGAGGGGGAAGAGGGGGGAGGGGGATTTGGGTAGGAATGGGTGGGTGGTTAGGGAGAAGAGGTTAATTTTTAGGGAAAATGGGAGCATTTCATGGATTTTTCACCACGATAGTGACTGACGTTTGTCAAGGGTTGGCTGATGTTGGTGGTAGTGAGCTGGTATCGGTCACGAATGAGGTGACCAATGCCAATTGTGATTAACTATTTCTAGTCAATAAGAACTGATGTTAGTCGACATTTAGAGGAAAATGGGTAAGAAAAGGAGAGGACGTGGGTGGGGGAGATAGGTCATGAGTAGGAAAGGTCTTGGGAATAGGTTGGGTGGGTAAGGGTGAAGTCGGGGTATGGTCAAGGTCTAATGATATTATGATTTGTTGGGTATAGGAAAGGGATCAGTTGCAGATTTGGGATAGGGCACTTCCTTTGTTATTAGCGGTATGAGGGAGTGTGACAACTGAGGAGTGGAGCCATGTGGAAGAGGTTGACCTCATTGGGGTTAGACGCTACTGACATGTAGTCTGGGATCTGAGTTTTATGGTCACCCTCATCGACATATGGGATTTAGTGACCAACACATTTCTTTTTCCGACAGGTGAGATGACCGTCACCTTGGAGGATGTTTATAGGATCTTGCGGTTGCCGATAATAGGGATGCAAGTGTATTCCATTTCCTCAGAGGCATATGAGGAGTTGATGTTGACAGTGTTTGGTGAGGGGTTGGCGGAGTTGAGGTTCCATAACACCAACATGAGTTATGGAGATATGTACTGGCCCATCCAGAGGAGATGAGGTTAGTGGTGTTGATGATGGAGGTAGTGTATTGCTTTTTTGCGAGGATATGGTGAGGATGTATCTGAGAGATTTGAGATATTTGTATTTATTTGTATCTGTGTATATATGTATGTATAAACAAACTTTTTTATTGAGATAGATGATGATATTTATATCATGGATGGTGTACTTGTTTTAATTTTCATTATTATGTGTGGACGTGATGGGAACTAGGTTAATTATGCATGATTGAGTCGAGGTTGTGTAGGCATGGCTGAGTTAGGTCAATTAGGCATGATGAAGTCATGTCATAGACATGATGGAGTCATGTCATAGGTATGATGGAGTTTAGTCATAGGTATGGTGGAGTCAAGTTTGTTTAGGCATGATGGAGTTAGGTCATAGGCATGGTGGAGTTAGGTTGGTTTAGGCATGATTGAGTCAGGTCAGTTTAGGCTTGATTGAGTCAAGTCGTAGGCATGGTGGAGTCAGGTTATAGGTTATGGGAAGTAAATGATTTAATTTCCAAGTTATTGGTAG
Source organism: Taxus wallichiana var. yunnanensis (assembly GCA_018340775.1). NCBI lineage: Eukaryota > Viridiplantae > Streptophyta > Pinopsida > Cupressales > Taxaceae > Taxus > Taxus wallichiana. Next base: position 597,703,999 of record CM031237.1, on the reverse strand, counting down.
CATGGAAAAATGAATGATGAGGAATATGTATGTTATGGTGTAAATTTCCAAAATATTGGATATCATGGAAATGTGAAATGATTAATGTATGATGTGGTAGAAATGTTTATTAATTGTTTCTTGTTTGGTTTGATTTCCAATTGTTGATATAAAATGGAAATGAACTAAGGTAGGATGTTCATAGGAAAATGGAGGGGAAGATAGGTTAGGGTGAAGAGTGGCTGAGCTAACCTTCAAGGGCCCCATGCCCTCAAAATTATACCTATATAGCCCCGACGAAAAGGGTCCTCGAGCCAATGTAGTTCTCCCATAAGCTAGGGAAGAATATGATGAATTAGGGGGATGGGTTGGTAGGTTTTAGGTATGATTGAGTGTAGGTCATAGGCATTATTAAGTCTTAAGTGATAGGAATGGTTGGGTCTTAGGTGATAGGCATGGTTGAGTTTAGGTCATAGGCATGATTGAGTTCTTTTAAATCTAGGTGTTGATGATATGGTCTTGCATAGGATAATCAATAAGTAACGAGAAGGATAATGGTAAGAGGCAAGTAAAAGAGCCACTTAATTGACAACAAACATAATGAGTCTACCATACCCAAGATGTGTTGATGAATTTAAGACCCTAAAAGAGTTACATAATGGACTATTATAAAGGTAAATAATGCCACATGATCATGAAATGTTGCATTGGCGGCAAAGTCCCTTGAGTAGAGAGAAAATGAGGGTGAAAAATAAAATGAGGTGAAAGTGGATGGTTAAGTGTAACCTATTGTGAAATAGCATGCTTTTCTTAGCAAGAAACCCAAGATAAAAAATAGGAAAGTCCATGACAAAAATTTCATCTTTTTTTTAATAGACTGATCGATGCGGGAAGTCTATATGGGATGATTATATTATATCTTTGAGGTCTTTGTGAAGCTGATCGATGCGGGAAGCTTCTAGATATTTTTATTGTATGTTTGCAATGAATTTATATAGCTATCCTTCAAGGGAGCAATCTATTTATAGTGGTGGAAATAGAGTGAAGAGATGTCCCTTTTTGAGGGAGTCATCTTTTGCTAGAAGTTTGACTCAAGGAGTTGAATCCCTTTTTGTTTTCGAACATTTAAGTCATGGACAAGACTATATAGGAAGATTAGGTTCTTGTTTAGAAGACAAGACCATATCACATAGAGGTTAATTATGAAAGAGGTGGTTTCGAGTGATGAAAAACCATGGAGTTCCACCTTGAAGAAGATGAAAAGTATCCATGAGAATCATGCTATGAGTAGAGCTATGGTACTCATATTGAAGATAAGGCTGAAAGGTGATAGATAATCACATGATTTTTGTTTAGTCATGGATCCTAAAAAATGGGTAATATGGAAGGTAAAAATGCTCAAGGGATGAGCGGGAAAGAGATAGAAAGTGATATAGGACTTTATTTCAACAATAAAATGGTCAAAGATGCAAGGCATTGAGGGGATCAAGTTCAGGTTTACCTTCGAGTGAAGACAAATGATAAGCACCTGATCCATAAGCATGGGTAACGATATAGGGTCTAAGCCAATTATGATCAAATTTTCCTCGTTTAATTTTTTCCTCCTTTGTTGCATGTTGATTTTTCTTCAGACGAGATCACCGACCTAAAAGGTTCATTAGTGAACACATTTTTCATAGGCACATTTGATATGGTTTTGGTAAATTTGGAGATGTTCAAGAGAGTTAAGACGATGCTCATCTAATAAATCAAGTTATACAAATGATTTTGGTGAAATTCAACATCGTTGAGCATGTCTTGTAGTGAGATGCGGAGAGATGGAATCTAAAATTTGAGAGGTAAGACAGCCTTAGTACCATAGACCAGAGAAAAAGGTGTGGTAGCCATCAAAGTACGATAATCCTAGAAGGTGAAAGGAATGTGTGAATGCTAATCCTTTCTAGTATCATCAACTACTTTCATAAGAATTTTGTTCAAGGTTTTATTGGTTGATTTTCTTGTCCATTGGTTTACAGGTAATAAGGTGATGAGAAAATGATTTGGATGCCAAAAGAGTCACATAAATTTCATAGAGTTTTGTTTTTTTAATTCCTTTCCGTTATCGGTGATGAGGTGGTGAGAAACACCAAAAAGAAAAATGATGTGATGGTTGATGAATTCACATATTTTCTCTAGACTTTTATAGAAATGAGGGGATGGATTCTACCCATTTAGTATAATATTTAGTAGTGGTTATAATCCATTAGTGGCATTGTGAAGAATGGGGATTGATCTTCACGACAAGATCTAAGCCCCATTGAGAGAAAAACCAAAGGTCTCATGCGATTTTTAAGGTATGACTAGGTGTGTGATGAATATTAACATGTTTTTGGAATTTCACACAACGTTTAACATAGTCACAACAATCATGGTTTAGGGTTGGCCAATAATAGCTAAGGTGAAGAATGCATTTGCGATAGCTAAACCACTAAAGTGTCCTCCCAAAATTCCATTGTGGACTTCTTTGATGGTGTATGGAATTTTAGAACTTGTAAGGAATCACAATAGATACCGTCGAAGCCACGTTTATAAAGAATACCACCCATGATGACATAGTGAGAGACACTTCTAAGAAAGGCACATTGTCCATTACGAGTGAGATCGGTGAGAAAAATAGAAAGGGAAAGATAGTCTACAAATTTCTTATGCCAAAGGTAACATGGGTCGTGTAAATGGTCCCGATTTAAGAGTACACCTTACGAGGTAAATAAAAGGGTGATTGCAACCTTTATATTTTGACAAATATTTTAGAGTTGGCAGTGAAGTGGGTATCTCGAGAACCGAAACAAGCCATGGTATCCACAAACTTATTGGTAGAACGTGGGGTGGTTTAAAGTTCATAACGATCAAAGGTGGTCAAAAGTATGTCTACGTGATGCTTATACTTTTGAAGTATCTCATTATGACAATGGTATATACCATTGAATTGGTTTATGACCAGTTTTAATCACCAAAGATATTGATTGACTTAACATCTAAGGCATAAGAATTTTGAGACCCAATACAAGTGCTTCGTATTTGGAAATATTATTTGTACAATTAAAATAGATTTTGAAAGACAAAGGCATAGGTTCACCATCAAGAGGAATGAGGATAAAACCAACCCCACCTTCACGCTAACACTTGGAGCCATCAAAGAAGAGTGTAATTTGGTAAGAGAGTTTGTCTAAGGAGAGAGTAGTTATGGATTTGTCCAGAAATTAAAGTTAGAGGGTTGATTCCCGGAAAGAGGTTTGTCTCGCTAGTTGGTCGTAGATAGCTTTTCCCTTGATGGACTTTTAATGAATAAATTTGAGGTCGAGGTTGGAAAACAACATAAGCCAACGTGCGGCACATTGATGCTGATAGGGTTTGGTGTACATAGAGTGTAAGGGGTCGGTATTGGTAATAACGAAGGTTTTTGGTTGAGTAGGTAATGGTGGAGTTTAGTGGTGATTAAAAATAAGGCTAAGTAGAGTTTTTCTACTTGGGTGTATTTAGTTTCGTAATCCGGAATGGGTATGAATTATGTAATAAACTACTTGCTCTCTATTTTCTCATCGCGATGAGTGAGCATGATACCTAAAGAATGCTCAGTGGTGCAGAGGAACCCCCTTCATTTTCTCCTTCACCTATAAAAGAGCCCATAATTAGCACTCCACATCTTGCCTCTCAAATTACAAAGCAGTCATCAGTAGCACCTCTTCTACTCATAGGGGACGCATATCCACTCCCTACTCCATCGCAAGGAGAGTCTACCTCATCTTTCCCATCATCTCCTTTACCCATAGAGGATCATGTAGAAACACCATTTCCTTTAGGTGACCATTCTCCATCATCCTTCCAAGATCTTGTTGACCTAATTTTGGCTCTCTTACCCACAGAGTCTAAAGCTAACCATTTCCCTGTTTCTCAAACATATTTTATAGGGATTACTACTTGATCCACATCAGCCCCAATTACAACAATATTTTTTCATGCTTGGATGATCACCTAGATTATGTTGATAAAGCCTTGCTTTGGGGATGTCTTCTACTTCATGCTTCAACCCAAATGCAGATGTCACTCACCGACACTTCCATAATCTATCCAAAATTGTTTCAAACAACCAAACCAAACATACCCATGTCTATTGGAACACCTTCTATGTCATTACGCACAACCTAGCATGCACCTCTACCCACAACCTATCTCACGCCTCTAGCCACAACCCAATGCACACCTATACCCAAACACCTACCCATGCCTATATTGTCTCCCTTACCTAAACCCATCACTACCTTAGGGGTCATACCGACATTGAGCCTTACTTATCCACCCATCAAATTAGATTTACCCACATCTTCCCAAACCAACAATAAACTCATTCCCATGCCTAAAAGGAAGACATAACCTTCTAGGAATCATACACCAACCTTGCCTACAACACCATTTTCCCCTTCACCCCTTCCGTTCATACTAGGACCTCACCCCTTAACCATGGCCAAGCAACCTTCTTCCACTTTGGTAAACCAAGAACACAATAGCCCACCTCCTCATCACAGCAGCCCTCTCATATACCCAAGTGATCCACATAACCCCCATCATCACCGGAGATGTTCTTACCACCCATACCACCACTACCTTCCATAACTTCTTCACTACCCATTGCACTCTCTCTCTTCTACTCGCACCTTCCATGCGATCTCTTCTAAAGAACCACTATTGCACCGTAATTATCCCCATGGGTAACTTGCCCCCTTCCACCATCTCTATTTCCATCTATGTCACATACTCTTTCCTCACCTCTACCCAAGAAAGTCAAAATAAATTGAAAGTCAATGCCCTCCATTGAAGCACTAGACCTATTGTTCCCCCATTACTAGTCATCCACTACTCCTTTACCCAAGAAGGAGAAACCCAAGCCTAAGATGGCACCACTCCCCAAACCAATGGTCCAACCTACCTCTCTTTAATACCCCTCACTTGTTGTTGGTCGTCAAAGAGGACTTTTAAGAAGAGCAACAGGTTAGGGGACAAGAAGTCCCTCCTCTTTAATGGGAGAGGTTCCCTTATTCGAAACAAACCTATTTACAAATGTACAGGGACATGATTTTTGGTTAAACTTGGATACCACGAAAGTGTTTTCTATGAAGGTCATCAATTACAAAAGGACTCGAGGAAATGAGAGCATGGAAAAGAGCGAGAAAGGGCAAACATGCGAAATTATAGATATCGAGTAATTCTTTATGTATACGAAGTCACCGTGAATTGAAAACAAGATCATTCGTATAAACAAGTAAGATGGAATTTAAAGACACAAAGTTATGTAAATAACATCTGCTTAACGCAAAGTTTCTTAATGTAACACAGATTCGTTATCAAGGAAACAAAGTTCCTTCTTGGTTATGCAAGATCACCGTGCTTGCAAGGTTGAAGAGTATGCAATCGATGAGACTAACGAATTTGAGATAAATGATCTTCACAAAGAAAACAAATGAAAGCTTAGAACAGACATAGATCAGATAGACAAAGAAAGGAAAGTCCTTCTGTATTGATTTCTCTATAATCTATTTACACTTGCAGAAAATATGCCAAGTTCTTCCTCTTCTTGAATGGTGGAAAGAAGGCCATTATATAGCTTACAATTCGGTTTCTCTTCGTAACCATTTCTTTTAACTAAAGGATAGTTAAGGAATGCTAATCGCAATACCTTAACTAATTACAAGGAATACGAAAGGAATAGGAAGAAGAGAAAAGAATGGGGAGGGAGACAGGTGTCCAGTTCTGAGAAGGACCCACTGTCTTCAGAAACCGCTGCTTGAGTTTTCCTCCACGTCTCAGCCATGTCCTTGCCACGAGGGACACACCAGAAATTTCATCTTGAGGATGACAACGAATATCTTTGAAAACTGATGTAACCGGCGTCTTGAACTTCGTCCTTCGTAACTGCTTCTTTAGTTCTCCCAAGCTTCCTCCAGGAGCTTGATCTTCATATTGATAGTAACAGAGCTGCAAACCAGGCTCGGAAAGGAGTTTCAGAGGGAGGGGACATGCGCGGGTTTTCAAATTGCAAGGGTTCGAAACAATGTAAGAATTGCAAAGGAGGTTTTGCCCGTTATATAGCCGTTGAGGAGAGAGAAGGATAATCAATGCGCATTTGAATTCATATTTTGAAAAACAACATATTCGGGTAGAGCGGGAAAAACTAAGTATGAATGACCGTTGGTTCGCTTGGGACAAGTGAGACGTGAATGCGTGAAACACGCGGCTCGGCCGATTCGGGTGAAACGGGGAGAGGACGCACAAATGCATTTTGGGACATTTGGGATGAAAAAGAGTGAAGTGCGCGACTCGGGAGTTTCAGAAAATGGGACAAATTGCACTTTTTAACTTTGGGACATTCGGGACAAAAGTTCCAAAGTACGCGGTTCGGGTGTTTCACCGATCGGGAACAGAATGCACTTTGGAACTCGGGACAGTTGGGACGAAATCGGGTGAATCGGCCGAAAATGGAACAGAGTGCATTTTAAGTTTGAACTTGAGAAATTTGAGACAAAAAGTTCTAGAGTACGCGACTCAGGCCGGTTTGGCGAAATGGAACAGAGCGCACTTTTGAAATTGGGACATTTGGGACAAGAAAGTGTGAAGTACGCGGTTTAGGCGGTCGGCCAAATTGGAACATCTCGCACAAGAAACCCGGGACACTTGGGACAAAAACTTCCGACGGGCCTGAAAATGGGACAAATTCGGAGGTTTCGGCCGATCGGAGAACAGAAGACCCGTTTGCACTTGGGACAGTTGGGACAAAAATGTCCGACAGCCCAAATACTTACTTTAATGACCCGAACTTAGATTTTTTCAACTTTAAGACTTTTTCACACCACCAGCTCGACAGAAAAGACATTTAAACTCAAAATTTTGAAATTTTTACTTTTGACAGAGCGGGGAATTTTGAGTGGACAACAGCTGGCTCCTTCTGGGGATGACTTGGCATAAATTCAAGGAATGAGACAAGGCAAGAACTTAGACAAACTCGGTGAAGCAGACCAGTGCCTTATCCATTGGGCAACAGAGTCAAAAACAGACCAACACAGAGGGCAACACACAAAAACAACAGAAGGGAAACACACCAAAACAACAGAAGGAAAACACTGTACAGAATATACAAAGGGACTCCCTAGTCACCTAGGACTTGAACAACTTGAGATACTGCCCACTATAAGGAAGTGGGAGGGCGAACCATCCATGTAATCAAGATAGAAAGAGTTCTTACCAGCAAAGTGTCTGATCTTGAAAGGTCCGAGCCACAGGGAATCAAACTTTCCATGGCTGCCACGAGGTTCATGTCTTTTGTCCCATAACAGCACGGTGTCTCCAACTTGGAACTCTCTGAACCTAGCTTTTTTGTCAAACAGGACCTTTACCTTCTGCTGGTGAACGAATATCCTATCAGCAACCTCCAATCTGTCTTCATTCAGTTTGTGCAGGTACATGATCCTTTTATCTAAAGCATCCCTGAAACTGGTATCTTCAATGGCCTTCATCAGGTGCAAGGCCGGCAGTTCCACTGTTACTGGCAGTTGAGCTTCTACTCCATACACCACTTGAAAAGGGGACATTCCAATGGCTCTTTTAGGTGTGATCCTGTCTGCCCAAAGAGCATCATATAGCTTCTTGTGCCAGTTTCGTTGAGACTCATTGACCAACTTCCTTATGATAGTCACCAGGTTCTTGTTTGTGGATTCTGCTTGCCCATTTCCCTGGGGGTAATAATCTGAAGAATGAGCCAGAGAGATGCCATACCCATAGCAGAAATCCATTATCTCAGTTGAGGAGAAGTTTGAAGCATTATCTGTTACAATCTTGTTAGGTACACCATACCTTACCAAGATGTTCTCTTTGATGAAGTTGCATACCACTTCAGAAGTAGTGCTCTTGACTGGAATAGCTTCCACCCATTTGGTGAAGTAGTCAGTGGCAGTTAGCACATGAGTGTGACCAGCACTAGAAGTAGGATTAAGTGTACCAATGAAGTCTAAACCCCACTGTTGAAATGGTTCCTCAATCACAACTGGCTTGAGAGGCAAAGAAGCCAATTTAGGTCTTCCCACAAAAGTCTGACAAGCCTCACATTTATCCACCCACTTGGATGCATCTCTGAACAAAGAAGGCCAGTAATATCCTCCCCGCAGTATCTTGTGAGCAGTGACCGTTGATGAATAGTGCCCTCCACATGCCTGATCATGAAAAGCTGAGAGCAATTTTCTCTGTTGTTCCTTGTCCACACACTTCAAAAATCTCCCATCTAAGCCACGCTTGAACAAGGCATTTTCCCACAATACATATTGCGCTGACCTCAATTTAACAGTCCTCTTTTCTTTGGCAGTTAAATGAGGGGGGCATTCCCCATAGGTGAGAAAATGGGTGATGTCGCATACCATTCATCAACCGAACTCGGAATGCAATGAGCAGTAGGAAGGTCAGCTTTCTCCTCCAGCAACTCATGTTTGGCCCCTTCAGCAATGAGCTCACAAAGACCTTTTCCACGAACCAGCTTGGTTGGTTTGATATCAATGTCATACTCTTGGACCTTAGCCACCCAGCCCCTCTCTTGATCCAAATTCTTGCTTTGTGTAAGAATTGACTTAACAGTTGTATTTGAACCAAAGCACCATAGAGTGAGAGTTGAGGATATAGAAACGGAACTGCTTAACAGCTTTGACTACTGCAAAAGCATGCTTCTCCATCATGGTGTATTTTAGCTCATGATTCTTCAGGATATAGCTCATGAAGGCAATTGGTAGCTCATGTTTATCGGAGTCTTCTTGGGTTAAGACAGCAGCCAGGGTATTATCTGTAGCATAGCAATAGATGATGAAATCTTTCTGAAATCGGACAAGGCCAAAACTGGAGTTTTAGCGATAGCTTTCTTGATACCCTCAAAGGATTCCTTTCCTTCAGAAGACCAACCAAATGTTTGCTTCCCTTTCATCATCTGAGAAATATTCAAAGTTAATTCAGCAAAATCAGGGATGAATCTTCTTAAAAAATTGATCTTACCGAAGAAGGAGTGCACGCCCTTTTTACTGGTTGGGAGAGGAATTTGCTGGATGGCTTGAACTCGTTCAGGATCAATCTTAATACCATCCTTGGAGACAATGTGCCCTAATAGTTTTCCCTCTGTAACACAGAAGATAGATTTTTTAGGGTTCAGAGAGATTCCATGCTCTCTGCATCTCAGCAGAACTGTCTCCAGGTGATCAAAATGATCCGCTCTTGTCTTGGAAAACACTGTCAGGTCATCAAGGTATATGACAATACACTTCCCTTTCAAGCTTCCAAAAGCCAGATCCATAGCTCTCTGGAAAGTGGCACCAGCATTAATAAGCCCAAAAGGCATTCTCTTGTAGGCAAAGGTACCCCAAGGAGTGGTGAAGGCTGTCTTGTGTTGATCTGCAGTATCAACCTCTACCTGATTGTATCCAGAGAATCCATCAAGCATAGATAACATTTCAGATCCTGTTACTGCTTGCAATATTTGATCCATCATAGGCAAAGGGTAATTATCTTTCAGAGAAGCCTGATTCAGGTTCCTGAAATCAACACAGATGCGGATCTCACCATTTTTCTTCCTGACAGGCACAATATTTGCAATCCATGTCGAATGGTGAATAGGAAAAATAATTTTAGCCTTCAACAACTTCTGAATCTCCTGAAAGATGGTGTCAGCTATTTTGGGGTTGTACTGCCTTTGTTTCTGCTTGAAAGGCTTAATTCCTGGTTTGAGAGGAATCGAGTGCTGCATATCTTTTGGCTTGAAGGCTTTCAGATCTTCATAAGAATATGCAAGAACGTCCTTATACCTTCTTAGAAGATCAATTGCTTTTCTCCTTTCATCTGTCATGCTTATCAAATAGTTCCTCCAAACTCACCAACCCTTTAGGAATCTTGTTTCCTTTGAGATTGATGCATCCATCTTGATCTATTTCTTCTCCTTGGGTGACGGCTTGGTCAGAGGACACACTCTCACGAGGTAGGTTGTCACTTCCCTCAAAATACAGTTGTTCGAAATTACCCTTGAGTTCCAGGAAGGAAAGCAAATGCTGGTCATCGTTGAAAACTTGCCAGTTATTGGTATTGTCAGGTACACTAGGCCGGTGGACCATTTCAATGGTGAATTTATCCTTGGAGAATTCAGGATGGGGAATCGGTAGTGACCCTGAGACAACTAGTGAATCAGCCCTGCTATTATTTTCCCTAGGTACTCCTTCAATAGAGAAAGCATCAAGGAACTCAATAGAATCCCAAACCTGATTCCAGTAATGCCTTAACCTTCCATTTTTACTTGAAAAGGTTTCGACTCTGCTTTACAATCAACTCTGTCACCACGAGCCAAGATTCTTTATACCTTGTTCTTTGGCCACTTGCAATCCGAGAATGAGATCTTCATATTCTCATGTTATTAGTGTTTTCAAACTACAACTTAAATGAAAAAGGATGTAGGCATCCTTCAGGTGACACTAGCAGGACACCAGCTCCAGAACCAGCTGAGGAACAACTTCCATCAAATTCTAAAATCCAAACACCATTGGGATCTTTAGGTGACACTTTGGGGGTTGGATTTCATCAGGGGACATAATCATGTAATTGCCATGACCCATATCTTCATAGAGTATTTGTGCCTTAGGATCATCCGTTTTCTGCACAATATACTCAGATTGTTTCTCAGGCAACAGTTTCTTCATTTGTCCATTGACAGGTATGAGTGCATGTGACCAGTCCATTTGGATTTCCCCACCCACATCTTTACAGAAGTTTCTACTTAGCAACATTCCATAAGAAGGAGGAATGTCTGCTACTAGGATGGTAGCCAAGACTTTCTTTTCAGCAAAGCAAAGAAAGGCCACTTGTGCATCTTTAATCCTTCCAACCGAGGCACTTCTTTACCTCCATAGAGTAGCAAGATCCATAAGTACGAGTGAGGGTTAAGCCTAAAGCATGAGCTACTTTAGCTGGCATGACATTGTCCGAGGCTCCTGAATCTATGACACAATTACTGAGCCTATGGCCAGCTATGAGAAGTGTTACATAAAATGGTTTAATTTTGTCACCAGGGGAGGTGACAACAATACTGACTTGGCTATGGTGCGAGTAAGGAGGAGTAGGTAAAAGACCTTTAGAAGTGGTCTTAGAGTTGGAATTAACAAAGTGGATCATTTTGGCAAAGGCTTTGGGATGGGTTTGATAGTACTCAGCTTCTGAGATTTGTACCTTGGTCTTTTTGGTGATCAACAATATCAAAGGATCCGAAGTGGATAGGCCATCGTCATTTGGAATTCTAGGCTTATCAACTTTAGGAGAAAAAGAAGAAGCAACTTTGGTAGTGGGATTGATAGGACTCACCTTACGTGACGGCGAAGTAGGGATAGGAGATCCTCTTCTTGCAATTACAGGGATAGTTGCCGATCGCTCCTTGGATTTCTTAGGTGGTGGGTCACCTTCTCCCTCTCGCTTTGTCTGTTCTCGAGTCATGATAGCAAAATATTCACTATTCATGTCCTGCTTGTGACCACTTCATCATAATCTCACCCCTCGAGTCTAAAGCTTAACCATTTCCCTCGAGTTCCTCAAACATATTTTCATAGGGATTCTACTCCACATCTCCTCAATTCATCATCATCATCGGCTCTTTTTCATGCTTGGATGATCACCTAGATTATGTTGATAAAGCCTTGCTTTATGTCTTGTTCAGGAGCTTCAAAAATGCTGAAATGTCTTCTTGGAACATCCGACACCTCCATAATATATCCAAAATTGTTTCTTTATAACAACCAAACCAAACATACCCATGTCTAGTTTGGACACCTTCTATGTCATTGGAAGAGGAAGAAGCTAGCATGCACTTACCCATTTGGGACCTATCTCACGCCTCTAGCCACATGATCCAATGTCATCCTCGATACCCAAACACCTACCCATGCCTATATGTTCCCTTACCTAAACCCATCACTAACTTTGGGTGATTGAGCATTTAGGACACTTTTGGGTCAAATTCATAGGCGTTGAGCCTTACTTATCCACTCATCAAATTAGATTTACCCACAAATTCCCAAACTAACTTGTAAATCTTTCTTTCCCATGCCTAAAAGGAAGACATAACCTTCTAGGAATCATACACCAACCTTTCTCTACAACACTCATTTTCCCCTTCACCCCTTATAGCCGCTTCAAGGTGATAGAACCTCACCCCTTAACCATGGCCAAGCAACCTTCTTCCAACAAACCAAGAACACAACAGCGTCCACCTCCTCATCGCAGCCCTCTCATATACCCAAGTGATCCACATAACCCATCATCATCACCGGGGAAGTTCTTCTCTTCCACCCATACCACCACTACCTTCCATAACTTCTTCACGATGACCCATGGTACTCTCCTCCATTCTACTCGCACCTTCCATGTGATCTCTTCTAGCAACCACTCACCGCTCGTAGATTGGGACTAATTATCCCCATGGGTAACTTGCACCCTTCCACCATCTCTATTTCCATCTATGTCACATACTCTTTCCTCACCTCTTCTATTTCTTGTTGAAAGTCAAAATAAATTGAAAAGTCAATGCCCTCCATTAAAAGCTGAAACTAAGAATCCCCTTACTAGTCATCCACTACCCTTTACCCAAGTGAAGCGAGAAACCCAATCCTAAGGATGATCAAAAATTACACTCCCCAAACCAATGGTCCATTTTCCTACTCTCTTAATACCCCTCACTTGTTGTTGGTCGTCAAATAGGACTTTTAAGAAGAGCAACAGTCAGGGGACAAGAAGTCCCTCCTCTTTAATGGGAGAGGTTCCCTTATTCAGAAACAAACCTATTTACAAATGTACAGGACATGATTTGTTGGTTAAACTTGGATACCACGAAAGTGTTTTCTATGAAGGTCATCAATTACAAAAGGACTGAGGAAATGAGAGCATGGAAAAGAGCAGAAAGGCAAACATGCAGAATTATAGATATCAGAGTAATTCTTTATGTATGCGAAGTCACCGTGAATTGAAAACAAGATCATTCATATAGAACAAGTAAGATGGAATTTAAAGACACAAAGTTCTGTAAATAACATCTGCCAGAACGCAAAGTTTCTTAATGTAACACAGATTCGTTATCAAGGAAACAAAGTTCCTTCTTGGTTATGCAAGATCACCGTGCTTGCAAGGTTGAAGAGTATGCAATCGATGAGACTAACGAATTTGAGATAAATGATCTTCACAAAGAAAACAAATGAAAGCTTAGAACAGACAGAGATCAGATAGACAAAGAAAGGAAAGTCCTTTTGTATTGATTTCTCTATAATCTATTTACACTTGCAGAAAATATGCCAAGTTCTTCCTCTTCTTGGCGGAAAGAAGGCCATTATATAGCTTACAATTCGGTTTCTCTTCGTAACCGTTTCTTTTAACTAAAGGATAGTTAAGGAATGCTAATCGCAATACCTTAACTAATTACAAGGAATACGAAAGGAATAGGAAGAAGAGAAAAGAATGGGGAGGGAGACAGGTGTCCAGTTCTGAGAAGGACCCACTGTCTTCAGAAACCGCTGCTTGAGTTTTCCTCCACGTCTCAGCCATGTCCTTGCCACGAGGGACACACCAGAAATTTCATCTTGAGGATGACAACGAATATCTTTGAAAACTGATGTAACCGGCGTCTTGAACTTCGTCCTTCGTAACTGCTTCTTTAGTTCTCCCAAGCTTCCTCCAGGAGCTTGATCTTCATATTGATAGTAACAGAGCTGCAAACCAGGCTCGGAAAGGAGTTTCAGAGGGAGGGGACATGCGCGGGTTTTCAAATTGCAAGGGTTCGAAACAATGTAAGAATTGCAAAGGAGGTTTTGCCCGTTATATAGCCGTTGAGGAGAGAGAAGGATAATCAATGCGCATTTGAATTCATATTTTGAAAAACAGCATATTCGGGTAGAGCGGGAAAAACTAAGTATGAATGACCATTGGTTCGCTTGGGACAAGTGAGACACGAATGCGCGAAACACGCGGCTCGGCCGATTCGGGTGAAACGGGGAGAGGACGCACAAATGCATTTTGGGACATTTGGGATGAAAAAGAGCGAAGTGCGCGACTCGGGAGTTTCGGCCGAAAATGGGACAGCTTGCACTTTTTAACTTTGGGACATTCGGGACAAAAGTTCCGAAGTACGCGGTTCGGGTGTTTCGGCCGATCGGGGAACAGAATGCACTTTGGAACTCGGGACAGTTGGGACGAAATCGGTGAATCGGCCGAAAATGGAACAGAGTGCACTTTAAGTTTGAACTTGAGAAATTTGAGACAAAAAGTTCTGGAGTACGTGACTTGGCCGTTCGGGTGAAATTGGAACAGAGCGCACTTTTGAAATTGGGACATTTGGGACAAGAAAGTGCGAAGTACGCGGTTCGGGCGGTTCGGCCGAAATTGGAACATCTCGCACAGTAACTTCGGGACACTTGGGACAAAAACTTCCGACGGGCCCGAAAATGGGACAAATTCGGAGGTTTCGGCCGATCGGAGAACAGAAGACCCGTTTGCACTTGGGACAAAAATGTCCGACAGGCCCGAAATACTTACAGAATGACCCAGAACTTAGATTTTTTCGACTTCAAGACTTTTTTCACACCACCAGCTCGACAGAAAAGACATTTAAACTCAAAATTTTGAAATTTTTACTTTTGACAGAGCGGGGAATTTTGAGTGGACAACACTTGTGACACCTCTCATGCCATAGTCACCCATTATTCCACCCAAGCCCACACTCACCTCACATTGTGATCCATTGGCAGGTCGTATGCCGATAGCCTATCCAACCTCCTCGAAACCTATGTCATCACATTAAAAACTCTTAGACCTTATGACCCACTCAATCCCAAACCTAAAGGGTTTAACAAAACTAAAATTTACACCTACCATCATGTGTCGGGACACGATGTAGAGAGCTATAAGGCTTTAAATACCATTCTCATCCAATTATGTCCTCCAGAAGAAACGTTTGATGATGAAAATATCCTTGATGAGGACCCCATTCCACCTTTTCCAATCTCCCCAAATCTTCTTCCATTACCTACTCAAAGTGACCAGTATCTACACCCCACAACCATTTCTTCCACTTCCAAAATTTGAGATCAACATGGTCCGCATAAGAGAGCTCACCAAAGCACCACCCAAATGTCAATGTGCCCTACTCATTTCACAAGGCTCTTATCCACCATTAGGATTTTTCCCTCATGTCATTATACCTTTCATGACACACCCTCTCCATCCACCTCCCCTTAGATTAACATGGTTCACGTTGTTACCCGCGCCCGAAAGACAAATGCAAGGAAAAGGAAACTAGCCCATCAAAAACCCTTTACCAAACACACCATCTACACGCACACCCAAAATCACCATTCAAGGTACCACATATCCTATTTCTCGATGGGGTCACATGTGGCACAATGTTAAAACAATTGCACCAATCCTCCCTCAAAATGTCTTTATATGACCTCATCCAAACCTCTAAGTCATATCAGAAATCCCTCATGGAGGTCCTTTAATCTATTGAGGTTTTACCAAATTACCCCATGCCCATAGCCTCCATCATTAGCCCTCATCACATAGCCTCTCTCACTAATTTTTGTCCTTCATGTACACTTCCACCTACTCACAAAGTAGCCGCCTCGACCTTTTGGACAAAGAGATCACTCCCTTCAAGTTTTATGACCCCAATCCCACTGCTCATCTTCATCTATATCAATAATATATGCATACAACACATTATGATCGATGGTGGTGCTAGTATTAACATCATCTCCTCCCATGCATATAACCAAATGTGCATACCTGCCAATTGCATACATGGTAACCTAGTTATGTTGCACTCCTTCAATGACGCCATTACCTTTACCTTGGGTACCATCATTCTCCATGTCCGCGTGGGTCCTCACACTATCCCAGGACTATTCTATGTCCTAAAAAGGGATTTCTAGTATAATATGTTGCTTGGTCGACCTTGGATCCATGTCATGGGTTGTGTTCCTTCAAATTTACACCGCTACCTCAAATTTGAACACAAAGGAAATAACTACACCATCCCAACCGACCCATCATCTTTCAAGACCTGTAACATGCTATACCAGCCCAACGATGTACTTGTACCAATCAAGGCATTTATAAGTATCCCCAATTCACCTTTACCCACAATCCCATCCACCAAGTCAACCACCGCTTCTCCCACATCTAACCTTACTATTCCTATTGCCAATGCAACCTCTAAAGCTGACTCACCTATTTCCCAATCACCTAGTGAGTCATCTATCCCCACTACCCACATATCAAATATTGATCCCTTAGAAGGTTTTTTTAATGCCTCACTCTAGGGGAGTACCTCCTATACAATATCGACAAGTTCCTCACTCTGCAAGAATATGGGAACTTGTGTCAACACCCTAGTTATGACTATCACATAGGTGAGGTTTTTCCTTATGGTCCTCCCCACCTTCACACTAATCTAACATATGGGGGACTTGATATTGCTACTTATTCAAATGAACATCCATCCCAAACACAACCATTTTCATCTAACTTACACTCCCTTATTAACCGCTTCTTTGCTCACACTTTCCTTCACCGTTATGCATGGAAAGGCTTTGGCTTCAGTTTTATGAACAAGTAATTCCATACCGTAATTTTCTATATTACCCATAAACACAATGAACTTAGTGGCATTGGATTTTCCACACTACCTCCCAAGAAGGATCACATCAACCTCATTCACCCCATTCACCAACTTCACCACCGCGAGTCCATAGATATTGAATCTATTCCTCCTAACTTTTTTTTCGTAAACACAATTTCCTGGGACATTTTACCTATCAACTTGTTGGTGAGGATCCCTCTTCTCTCCCATTCCTATACCCCTACATGATCAATGACGATACACCTTCTATTAATTTCTTTCAATTTCAGACAATGAGTCTATCCTCACTTACCTTGGTGCGAGAAGATTCTTATATTAAATAGTCGTTACCTTCTAAGACACAAACCATGTTGAACGAATCAAACATTGAAATCAACATTAACATTCAGGATGACCCGCACATTCTAAAGATAGGCCAATATTTACATGCTATTAAGTAGGAAGCTTTTTCTTCTTTCCTTCGAGACCATAACAACACTTTTTATTGGTCCTATGCTTTGATATGCTCCAGTATTGACCCAAAATCATGGTCCACAATATTGTAACCATTCCCCGATGTCAAACCCATAAAAAAAAGGCTTTGAAAAATACATCCTCGCATTTCTCTTCTAGTCAAAGAAGAGCTTCAACACCTTCTCTCAGTTTCCTTCATCCTACCCATTGACTATCCCCAATGGATTTCTAACAGCTTTTCTTATCACAAAGGCAACAGGAGGAATTTTCATTTACATGGACTTCTGTGACCTCAACCTATCTTGTCCCAAAGATAAATTTTCTCTACCAGTATTGACCAACTCGTTGATCTCACCACTAGCCATGAGACACTATCACTCATGGATGGTTTCTCGTTATAATCAAATATTACTTACTCCAAAAGATCAACACAAGACTGCGTTCATCACCTCTTGGGGGACCTTTTTGCTATCAAGTCGTGCCTTTTGGCCTTAAAAATTCCGGTGCTACATATCAGCGAGTCATGACTTATATCTTCCATGCCATCATGCATCGCATATTGAAGATTACGTAGATGATATTCTTGCCAAATCCAAACATCGATCTGAACACCTAACCATCCTTAAGATCATCTTTGACCTACTAATCAAGTATTGTGTTCATCTTCAACCAAAGAAGTGTGTCTTTGCAGTACTTTCGGAAAACTATTTGGTTTCATTGTTTCTTTGTGTGGCATAGAAGTCAATCTTGCTAAAGTAAATGCCATTCTAGAAATGCCTCCGCCTACTAATCTCCACCAACTTTGAATCCTAAAAGGTAAGTTACAATCCATTTGTCATTTCATCTCACAAATTTTTAACCACTATCAACCATTTCATCATATTCTCAAGAAATATGTTTCATTCAAATGGGATGATGAATTCCATTAAGCGTTTGAAGCCTTAAAATATACCTTCTTCAACCACCAGTGCTCATTCCTCCCCAAGATGACCAACCCTTTTACCTATATATTTTGGGTGGAGGAGTGGATGAAATAGGTTCCTGGGTAGGTAGGGGAGTTCGGGCTAGGATTTCATCTATGGAAGGAACATGGAGCAATTGGGAAGCAACTGGTGTGTCATCGAAAATAGCGTGGACCTCATGGACATTGTTATCATTGGTTGAAGCATCACCAGTTTGGTTGGAAGATGGGGCATGATTAGGGAATGGTTTTTTGAAGATTTGTAGGTTTTGGTTGGTTGGTGCATTTGGGTTATCCAAGACTAGATCTTCATTGTCTAACATTTCTTGGATGATATTCTTAAAGGTGATAAAGTTATTGTCACTATGAACTTTGACACGATGATAGTTGAAAAAGTCATGTTCTTTATACAATGTGGGCATGGGGTGATTAGGGTCAAAACCAGTGTGTGGTTTTATAGGTGGAAGGGTAATGGCACTAGCCTTAATAAGATTTTCTAAAAAAGAAGAATATGGTTTCCCTATTGGGGTGTACTTTCATTATTCTCATTTGAACTGGAAAGTTTGGATTGGTTATAAGATTGGTTTGATGAGTGAGAGGGTCCAACCTTATGAACTATGGCATTGGAAGACCCTTTGGATTTTGAATATTTGTTCTTGGGTTTTAAATATGAAGAAGCATCATTTGATTTGAACATGGTGTTTTTGTTATGTAGCTGAATTTTCCTCTCTTCCAACACGAATCTCCAATTTTCATGCCATGGTGAATGCCTCATCAAAGGTGTGGAAGGTATGCACCTACAAGGTTGGTGAAATTTTTCTAGCGCAATCTTGAGTAAACAACTCTATGAGCTCAGTTTGAGGTAATTGGAATGTGAGTTGGTTAATTAGGCTACGCTAACAGGTGAAAAAGTCAGTGATAGACTCGTCGTCATACTATTGAGTGGAATAGAGATCAATCATTGTGACTTTCTTGACAATGTTGATTGAGAAGTGGTCTAAGAATGCTTGGGATACTTGATTAAATGAGTAGATGGAATGTATATCTAGCCCACTATACCGTATCGATACAGGTCATGTCGGGGACATCGGGAAGGTTCATATGAGTAAATCATCATCATGGGAAATCAGGTAACACTCATGTTTGAAGGACCACAAATGTTGTTGTGAGTCTTCCTTACTATTAAAGCATTGAATTTTGGCATTTCCTAATGTATAGGGTATGGGCAAATGGGAATGGATGGATGAATGGGATCATTATAGATTTCATCATAGGTGAGGGAATTGTGTGAGCCGAAACTTTGGGCATTGTCTTGAGTGACAACTACATAATCACCCCGGTGGTTGCGTACTTGTCAAAATGGAGGTTGTGTAACTTCCCGATGGTTGTGTATCTTCCAGTCTATCTACACCAATGGTACTGTCACCTTAAATTAGAGAGTTAAAAAATGTGTGTTTGGATTTGATGAGTGATTTTCTCACTCATTTCTAAACTTTTTTGCCTATTTCTAGACTCATTGGAATCGTATTGACTTTATCTTCTTGTTTGGATATGTTTAGAATGTTGAATACCTCTCCTTTTAATGATTTTTCACTTCTTGATTGACACATGTAATTGAATTTTTATTTTCCAGATGTTTATAAAAGCTAACCTTTTACCCGTATGATGGGTTGGATATTTCACATTCTTGAGGTAAAGTTATGCTGCTATATTTTTGAAAGGAACCACACAAACGACTAGTTCATTACTCTATTCTTTCCTACCATTTTCTTTCAGTCCTTTCTTACATAAAAAAACCATAGCCAATTCTTGCTTTTCTTTTTTACTATCTAGCATATGTACATTCCTGGATCAATTGGACTTCATATTTGGAAGAGGATACAAAGATGAGGAGACAACAAGTACATATCACCTTTGGGAAGCTACCACAAAGTATAATATTAGCCGGGTTGGGGTTGTACTTATATTCTTTGAAGCTTTATTTAAATTATATTCTCTAGAATAGAAAGAATGCATTGTTTAAAGTTGGTATAATTGTAGAAGGGGAATATTTCATCACTTCCCAAATGTATTTATTCCATTTCTAGTATTACTTTCAAAATATTTCTTACGTAAATATTCCCTTAATAAATTCTTCCTAGCTTATACCTATGGATTTTCTTGGGAAATTAGTTGGAGGAAGAAGTGAAGAAATCCTTGGATATCATTTATTTATTTTAATTAGTTTATATTTACTTATGTCAAGGAAATTTCATATTGAAAAGAGGAAATTGATTTTGGGAATGTTTTCCCCTTTCTATAAAACTTAAGGCAGTAAGCTTTTCCAAAAGAGGTGTATTTTATTTCATTTATATTAATAATTTTTGAATAAATTCTTTTAGTATAGCATTGTCATAAAACCCTTCAACAGAGGAATAACAACATCCTGTCTATTCTCTGTTTTTAGTTTGTTTTATTAGAGACAATAGTATTTTATTAAAAATAATTTCATGTTTCACGTAGATAGCTTATTTATTTATTTTATTTAAATTCAAAATAATACAAAAATATGTTAGTTTTTTTATTAGTTTCTTTCAATTCATTTTATTTTATTTAATTAATCGAGAATTAATTTGTTTGATAAAAAGATTAAAAATACTTCTATTTTAATTGCGTGATCAATTTACTTTGTTTATTTATGTAAAATAAACTTTCAAGGTAACTTATCATATAATTTAAAGAAAAATAAAATAAAAGGAATATTTCTACCTTGGGAAGCCTGATTTTGAGGCACAAAAGGGTACACAACCATTCTATTTTGAGCTTGAATGATGAGGATATTTAGGTTCTATATAAGCTATGACATGCCTAACATCATTCATGGCAACTATGCTTTCAGGAGGATAATATGTTTCAAACACATTAGTCATATCATACTCTTGTTGTTTGGAACTCTCACCTATATTATGATTTAGTATGGGATTAGAGAAGACCTATAATTTCTCATTAGCTTGATTAATTACTTTGTGATGATATTTTTGTTTTATTGCATCATGGGTGTTTTCACTTCCCCAAAAATGTGTAATTTTTGAATTTTTGCTTAAGTGGCCTCTTTGTCCTAATTTATTTACCTTTGTGAATTTTGAGGAGTGAGAAAAGTCCAATAGTTAGTATTTTTGAGAAAATTTGAGTCATTTTAATGTTATGCATCTAATGCAGTCCTTGTAGAACAACAGAACAAGTTCCCCATTCACTCGGGCCATGCATCCTGTTTTCCCCAAAATTGCTAAATTCAAGTTTTGTGTGCACTTTTATTTTCCACGTGGAACTGTTCTCTCAAGTTATTATTTTTCCTCATCCTTATGTTTTCCACAATATATTTGATTTTTGTGTTATGGGTATGAAAAATAATTTTAGAAATCACAAAACTTGTGTTGCCCCAACCCTTACTCCCTGTAGCCATCAATCTTCGTAACTCATTAAACTTTGGTTTATTGCGTGGAAAATGGATAGTTTTGGAACCCATGTAACTTGTTCTCACCGAGATCTTGTTCTCCACACCGTGGTTCCCCATAGTGTTCTTTAACCCATAAGCCTTTTGATCCTTTATGATGTAGACATTTGTAGATCAAATGGAACTATTCCTCATGTCCCTTCCTTCTCCGCAAGCCCACACCATCTATAGTTAATGGAATATATATATATATATATATACATACATATATATATATATATATATATATATAGTGTGTGTGTGTGTGTGTGTGTGTGTGTGTGTGTGTGTGTGTGTGTGTGTGGAGATTTTGGTGATTTTGGAACTTGTGGTACTCGTTCCCTTGGGCCTCCAGTTCCCTTAAAGCCCATCATATCGTAATATTGAGAAAACTGATTTAAAAGTTTCTAAGCTATTACCCCCACTGCCTAATACAAATTTATCTAAAATTAACCATTTTATCAAACTTTTTTATAAAAAAGGGGTAAATGTAAATCCTTTTCACCATTCCAAATTGTGAATTTCACCGTGCCTTTGCATTTTTGCACTTCCGTGCCTGGAGGACATTTTTTTGTTGTAACTTGCTCATTTTCATCATTTTTCAAAAATTCAAATTACGTTGGGGATGTTGTGAAGGTGTCATTTATTTCACAGTAAAGGTGAGTTGTTACATGCCCTCTTGGTTCAATTTAGTTACAATTTGTGTGTTTGCATCCTCTCCTTTGAATCCTTCCTAAGAACCATTGTCAAGTTTCTATTTTCTCTAAGTTTTCTCTCCACCTTCGAATGAAGTTCCAATATGGGGGTATGAACACATTTAATCCTTGGAGACCTCTATGTAAAATATAAGGGATAGTGATGTTAGGAATTTAAATTTAGAGGATTTCTAGGCCTGAATTTTTGAAGATAATCCCACCATTATGGCCCAGTCTATCAAGAATAGTGGAATTTCCTATGGTGTTGGGTTTACCCTCTCTTTCTAATGCATTGACATATCCTTTCTTGTGCTTCAAGTTTTAAACCTGAAACCAAGGAAGTAAGAGACCCTCAAGGCCATATTATTTCTAAACTTGATGCCACCTACATAAATGTTTCCCTAGGGATTCCCACTTTTATGTTTCAAATACCCAAACCTTGGGTCGGGCTCAAAATCTTTTTGATCAAGATAAGGATAGGTACAGAAAAATGGTGGCCAAATCCTGGATAAATCCCAAAAGAGAGGAGCTTCCAAACTACCCAAGGTCTTGTATAGGTCATATTTCAAAGAGGAATTGTCATACATTATCAATTTACTTACAAGATTGATGGATTGCCTTCTACTAATGAATTCCAATTTTGGATGTGTGTGTACATCAACATCATTTGTGAGGGAAATAGAGTTTGAATTGGGGAGAGATCATTTGTGATAACTTAAGTGAGAAATTGGTGAATGTACAACAAATTAAAACTTTTCACATGACATCCTACCTCATGTAGACAATTGTAGCCTATAGGGTATGGGTAGGGTTATCACCTCAAGATGATAAAGAGAATGCACCAGTCTACGAGTTCTATCCATATATCACTTTTAAAAACAAAAAAATTCATCACATGAGGGTTAATGATGTCTTTACAATGTTCATAGTTAGGATACTAGAAGGAAACACAACTAAAAGAGTATATGCAAAATTTCAACCTATGGCATAAGGTAGTTTTGTTAGGATTTTATGGTTTGTAGATGAAATACTGAAGAGGGCCACCGTAGTCATATGGGTGGGGTCCTTAGTATCAAATCCGCTTTGCAACTATAACAAAATTTGGTAAAATGCTCTCCTTGGCCATTCCCCAAAGTCTCTAGAATCCCACCGTAGTCATCACACGTCCTTAGTATCAAGTGATGGCTGCTCTCCTTGGCATGTTCTCTGGAATTCACTCAGAAAATCAAACATGTCTTTGTTCTAGAAAATAACCATTAAAAATTGCCATACTATGCTCATGGCGATCCTTGGCTCTTCCCACTCGATTGTCCAAGGAATTCAACTTTTTATAGATGTCCTCCACTTGCTGGTTATCAATCTCAGTACCCTCATCAATCTTCCTTTTCCCTTTTTGCTTGGTAAGTTGCGTCACTTCCTCCTTCAGCTTCATCATCTCCTTTTCAAGGTCATTCAGTCTTTGTATAGTGCTATTTGCTTCATTTTGTGAGGCCTCTTCATGGCCAACACTGCTTATGTGTAGCAGGTTTTGTGTAACTTCCATATCCTTGCTACTGCGAAGGATTATGCTTGAAATTGGGGTTTCTAGCTTGAGCTTCTTCTATTTTCTGGTATTAGGCTTGGGGTGGTGGTAGTGATGAGAGTGGGGGTCATGGTGGAAGGGATGTGGGTGGGGGTGGTGGCAGTGATGAGAGTGGGGGTCGTGGTGGAAGGGATGTGAGTGGGGGTGGTGTCGGTGGAGGGAGGGAGAGGAGTCATGCTGGGGGAGGAAGGGAGGCTAGGGTATTTGGAAATGCAAAGCTTGTGCAATAAGAGAATAAGCCCTTGATGTAAAGGGGTAGCCCATGTATGCTTCTGGAACTCCCAGATGGAGCGTTCAAGAGAGTTTAGGAGATAGTGAGGGAAACAGACCATGTGATTTGTCTACGGAAGTGGTTTAGAAAAACCAAATGCTTAGTGGGGACAGTGACATACCTCCCTTCCAAAGATATGTAATGGACCATCATGCGGGTTATCTCATCAAAGGGCTGGTGGAATTGAACTAACCCACAACCCCACTATAACAAACATCAACACCTCATCCTCAAAAAAATTCTTCTCTTCCACCTTTTTGTCGACTCTCTTGCTTGAAGAAATGGAGGCCTTCCATCTCCAAACCAGTAGCTTCAGCAATAAGCTCTTCATTCACTGTAATTTTATGTCTACCATACTCAACTCTGCGGTCCTTCCAATCCATGGTGAATTGAATTGAAATGCTCTGGTCATGACCTTGAATGCGATCGATGAAATTTGTAATCCCACCCTGCTTAAGGAGATTCCAGAGCTCTGCATTTTCCTTCCAATCCGGATCACTGCAAGGTTCAATCTGACACGGGGCTCCTCCCATTTTTACCTCTTTATAGTGTTTTCCCTTCTTGCCTTCTAAACCCTTGTTCAATTTCTATATGGAATGCCATTGTGCTTCTGTCTATGTCCCGATTATTTAGAATCCCACACATGTTTTGGGAGTGATGAGAGTAGTTCCCGCATGTGCGATCTTTGAGCTTCACTAAAGCCCACTCCAAGTCATCATTATCCTTACTCCACACTTGAGTGCCCATAAATTTCCACTTGAATGCTGATTTGTACCTTCTCAGGGATGTAAATAGCATCATTCCAAATAGTTAAATTATTATTTATGCCATAATTGGCCAATTCATCAGCAACCTTGTTACCTTCCCTATAAGTGTGCCTAATACGGCTATTTTTGAAGGTTTGGTAGATGCTTATGGATTCCATGATGAAATCCTTGATATTCTAGCTAGGGGGAGGATTGATTAAGATGATTAATAATATTAAGTGAGTCTCCTTCCAGGATAATATTCTGTATGTTCTGAGTCTGGGCTATTCTAAGCCCCCATAGAGTAGCCAAGGCTTCAGCATAATGGTTAGTTTGGACCCCCATTTTACCAGCATAGGCAGCAATCAGATTTCCTCTATGGTCACGAATCACTCCTCCCCCTACAGCAATCCTACGGGATTACCCTTAGAAGCCCCATCAAAGTTCAATTTGTGCCAGTTAAGATCAGGAGGATGCCAATGTATCAGAGACCTATCAATATTAGGGCGTGTGCTATTCTGAATATTGTCAACTCCAATTTTCCAGTTGGACAAGATATGCTCTTCATTTTTAGGATAGTTCTTGTTCTTGGGGGGTTTGAATCTGGCAATGTTCTCTTTGACAACATTAGTGATCTTCATAAAGCTGATCTTGTGATGTTGCTTAATGTTTCTGAAAATGATGTCATTTATGTCCTTCCATATTCTCCAAATGATATGGGGCATAACCAATTTCCAGAGTCTTCTCACAATACAATGCTTAAAAGGGGGATTCCATTGGGTCCAAAACTAGATAAAGTCCTTCGGCACAACCCAGAGAACTTTGAAATTAGAAAAGGCAATATTCCAGATTTTAGTGGCATATTCACAGTGCACTAGAAGGTGTCTGATATCCTCAGAATATTTTTTACAGAGATGGCATCTATTTGGAATAATGAAACCTTTTCTAATCAGGTTATCAGTGGTAAGAATTCTTCCCCTAAGTACCAGCCAAAAGAAAAAGTTGATTTTTGGTGTGAGCTCAGCCATCCAAATCCTGCTCCAGTTGAACTCGCACTACATAGTTTCAAAGAAAGAATTATATCCAGCTTTAACAGAATAATCCCCATCAATAGAGTTATTCCAGACCAATTCATCCTTGACATCCATTTGACTTAAGGGGATAAGATTCAAATGCTCTTGTAATGAAGACATCATGTGGTTCAGATCATCCCTATCCACAGAGAGTTTTTTCCATTTCTTATTGTTGCCATCCTTGTCAATGTAATCCATGATTCTAGTACCATACTTACACTCAAGGCTGTCTTTGAGTGCTCCAAATCTGTCAATGAGGCTGCAGCTAGTCCATTTATCTTCCCAAAAATTTATATCTCTGTCCATTCCCCACTTTCCATTTGCTTCCATGCCTGATGAAATTCCTGGTCTGAACTAAATTATTCCAAAATATGGAGCCATAGGGAAGGTTCTCTTCTTGAAGAAAAGATATAGTTTCTTGTTGATTAAGGTATTTGGCTTTAATTAGTTCAATCCAGGGTTGGTTCTCCGAGAGCATTCTCCATCCCATTTTTGCAATTAGAGCCTCATTCATTTTTCTGATATCTTTTATACCCAGGCCTCCTATTTTTTTGGGAGTACAAACTTGGTCCCAAGAAACCAAGTGATATTTGAATTTATCCTCCATTCCCTGCCAAAGAAAGTGCCTCTGAATCCTCTCAATTTTTTCTCTGAAAGATAGAAGGGATATTGTAGAGTGACATGATATAAATAGGGAGATTCTGAAGAGTACTTTTTATGAGCAGGCATTTTCCAGCACTTGAAAGAATGGCTCCTTTCCAGCCAGCCATTTTCTTTTGGAATCTTTCCAAAAGGGCATTCCAGACATTGATTGATACTTTTTTCATACCAAGGGGGAGCCCCAAATAAGTAGTGGGGAGTGAACTAATTTTGCAGCCTAAAATTTTAGCAATTTTGATCTGCCTATCCTCAGGGGTGTTAAAAAAGAAAATTGAGCTTTTATCAAAATTAATGTCTTGCCCCGAAGAAATTTCATAAAGTTTCAGGATAGACTTTATAGCCTTAGCTTCAAGAATGGAAGCCATTAACAAAAGGATTGTATCATCTACAAATTGCTGATGAGAAGCTGTTTGATTAGTGGAAGTGGGCTTAGATCCTTTCAACAATCCATCGATGACTGCTTTATCAATTGTTCTGCTAAGACTATCTACCATAAGAATGAAAAGCAAGGGGGATATGGGATCCCCTTGCCTTAGCCCCCTTCTACTATTGAAAAATCCCACCGGTTCTCCATTTACCACCACTAAAAATCTGGTTGTAGTAATGCATGCCTTAACAATTTTTCTGAATTTAGTTTGAAAACCAAATTTTGCCAGAACCTTATCCAGAAAGGTCCAGGAGACTTTATCAAATGCTTTATTCATATCAAGTTTAAGGACCATGTTAGCTTTTTTGTTATTATCCATAGAGTGGATAGTCTCATGGACCATAATAACTCCATCCTGGATAATCCTACCTTTGATGAATCCACTCTGCTGCTTTGATATTAAATCATTCATGATAGATTGGAGTCTAGTAGCAATGATCTTGGTAAAAATTCTGTAAATCACATTCACTAGACTGATAGGTCTGAAGTCTTTGAAATCTTTAGCATCCATTTTTTTGGAGCAAGAACAATATGAGTGTTGTTTAGCTCTTTCAATAGATCCCCGGTTCTGTAAAATTCATTCACCACCCTGAGAAGGTCATCCGAGCATATTTCCCAAAACTTTTGAAAAAAGTTGACCGAAAACCCATCCGGGCCTAGTGCCTTATCTCCTTCAAGAGTGAACACTACTTTTTGAAGTTCTTCTATTGTGACAACTTTAGTGATGTCTTGAAATCTATTGGTTTCAATTTTATCTTGGGGGATAGCCTCCAACATGAAAGAGACAACTTCTTCATTCATGGTATTATTCTCATTAAGCAGCTTTTCATAGAATTGAGAGCTTCCTCTTTAATGCTCCTTGGGTCTTTTACAATAGTGCCATTTCCTTTAGCAACTTCCATTATTCTATTGCATGCTCTATGCTTTAGGGTGGTCATATGAAAGAATTTTGTGTTCCTATCTCCTTCTTTCAGCCAAATGGCCCTTGATTTAAGTCTCCAAAAGGATTCTTCTCTGCTACAAACCGTATGTAGCTCTAAAAGAATATTCTTTTCCACTACTTGATCTTCACGAGATCTCCCCTGTAAGTTCATCTTGATTTCAAGATCTTGAAGCTTTTGTTTTAATTCCTTTTTTGGACAAACACATTTCCGAAAACCTCTTTGTTCTAGATTTTAACCTATTTTTTGACATTCTTAAGCTTCTGCATAAGTCTATATTGAGCAGTGCCCTCACCATCCCAAATCCACCATTCCTTTATCCTATCATGAATATCATCATGTTCCATCCACATCTTTTCAAATTTGAAGGAACTCCTGATGGGCTTAGTCCAATTGAAGAGTTTTAAAGCAATCGGATTGTGGTCCGACCCAATTCTGGGAAGAGAGGTGAGATGAAAGTCCTGGTTAATAATCCAGCTAGCAGAGAAAAGAGCTCTATCTAGTCTTACTTGAATTAGGTCTTTCCCCAACCTTCTGTTAGTCCAGGTGAACTGATTTCCATGAAGATCCACATCCATAAGATTAAGGTCAGCAACAAAATCAACAAATTCATCCATACCTATGGAGAAGTTTTGGTTTCCACCTTATTTTTCACCAGGGTTTAGGGGAGAATTGAAGTCTCCCATAATAAGCCAGTTAGGTATAATATGCAAACTTCTAAAAATCTTGAGATCAGTCCAAAGTTTTCACCTCCCAATAACCGTATTAGGGGCATAGATATTAGATAGTATCCAGTCACAATTATTCTCAATAGCATGAAAATTAATAGCAAGGTGGTTATTGGTTTCAGCAAGAATCATACCAGTATATTGTATTTTATCCCAAAATGTAGCTAGACCTCCTGAAGCACCCTGAGAGTCCACCACAGCCATGTCGGAGGTATCCCAAAAATTTTGTCTACTAATT
Source organism: Taxus wallichiana var. yunnanensis (assembly GCA_018340775.1). Lineage (NCBI taxonomy): Eukaryota > Viridiplantae > Streptophyta > Pinopsida > Cupressales > Taxaceae > Taxus > Taxus wallichiana. The sequence goes on along the minus strand of CM031237.1, from coordinate 597,675,050 downwards.
TCCAGAACTTTAGAGTTCATCTTAGTTTCCTACAAAAGAAAAATACTAGGCCTACTGGACTCTCATAACTCCTTGATTGTTCTTTGTTTGGAGTTTCCATTTAGTCCTCTGATGTTCCAAGAGATGATCTTCATTTGTAAAATTTAGGTGTTGGGATTTCCTGATGGTTCAATTGCCGTTGAGTGCCATCTGCAATATCTTCCTCTATTCTCTTGGATCTGAGAGCCTTTTTGAGGGTCTTCCTCTTTTAGAGCTGCTTCCAAAGTCTACTATTCTTCTAGTAGATGATCTAGTGGTTCTAGATGTTGAAGTTTCCCAGTTGTCCATCTTCTTCTTTTTTCATTATAGAGTGAATCTGGGATCCTTTCAAATCCTTTCATTCTCTTCTTTTTCCTAGAGATGACCTCTGTGAATCCTGAATTTAGCTCCAAATCTATCTCATAAGGGATATTTTCTCTGAATGGTGTTACTTCCCCCTCCTCTTTCTCTCCCTGCTTAATGTTAGGTTGTGGATTTGTTGTATTGATGCTTGGATATGGGGTTCTCCCTTTTAGAACTTTTCTGCATTGAATCTTCAGGATCCATATTTTCCTTTTCCTCATCCAAAATTTCCTTAATACTGAACAGAGGGTTCAGTTGAACTGTCTCAGTTCCTTTGGTTTTAGTCTGAGCTTCCATTAACTGAGCGGGCTCTTTAGAAATAATATTTACTTTCACTATACCCTTTTGCTCATCAACCTCCAAAACCACCTTAACTGGGTTTTGCATATCAATGTCTTCTTTGGAGGTTATGGGTGCTCCAAGTGACGTCACCACTGGAGTTTTCAGGCACCATAGTTTCCTACAGACCCGAGGTTTTCTGATTGGAGTTCTTGAACCCCTTTTTACCTTTCTTCTTATAGTTCCACTCAGCATGGTTGAGTGATTTTTCTTTATTTTGGCTCTGATCAGGTTCCGCTTCAATCTCAACTTCTTATATCTGAGCTGAGGCTCCTTCAAGCTTTTCATTTATGTTTTTGAGTCCTCTTGGGAGACCTCCTTATTGGGGAATTTTCTGAAAAATGTCCTATGCGATGACATTTCTTGCATCGCAGATGAAAAGTTTCATAATCAATCTTTTGTCACCAAATGCCATACTTAGAGTGCAAATTTATATGATCCGGTAATTCTGCTCCATTTCAGAAGAGATACAAAATCTAGCAAAGGCCAGTCTGGATCTATTTCTTGTAGGCCCATCCAAACCAATCGGAGCACCGAGGGATCTAGCAATATTTAGTAGGATCTCATCATCCCAAAATTGAAGAGGAAGTCCTAGGAGTCTGCACCAGATAGGGATGGTGTTGATATTCTCAATGTTCGGATCAAACCCAGGATACCATCTTTTTAGGAAGAGGCCCATATTTCCTAGGCACCATGGACCTCCCAGAAGCACCGATTCCAAATCAGTCTGTTGATTAAATTTTTCCAGGAAAAAACCCCTTGACATAATGGTAATGCACAGATCTCCTTTTGGTTTCCACTTTCTAATAGCCCATTTTCTAATAATATCAATGTTAGGTCTGGAGCCTAGAAACTTACCAACAAGGGAAAGATTCACTTTTTCCAAAGCCCTATGCAAGCACCCATCTGGCACTTTGAGACATGTGATCCCTTCCTTGTCTTTCTCCCATGTGAACTACACTTTTCTTGAGAATGCGGACCCACATTTGTAGTGGGGTTTTGAAGAATCTTATTCCAGGCTAGAGGTGTGGATCCTATGGAAGTTTTTACAGCTTGCGGCTTCTCAACCATCTATTTAAAGTCAGAAAGCATACCTTTCACAGCCATGTCAAGATCAGTATATCGTAGGCATTCTACAACCAAGACTGTTATAAACAACACTTATCGGCCCTCCATCACTTGAACCCTCCTTCACTTGAACATGTAGAGATAATAAAATTTCAGGTATCTAGTTCCCTATCTCACTAGGAAATTATACATGTAAATCTTCCCTAGATGTAAAAAAATGTGGAGAGGACAATTTATAATTTCAAATTTCATACTTATCAAATAATATCCTCTTTTCACATTAAATTTTTCATTTCTAATCATCTAATAATGTCTTACTATCATGTTCCTACCATTGAGAACTACTGGGAAGATTGTACTGATGAATATGAAGTAAGGAGAAGGTACTTTGGGAGGCTTTCTCTGCAACAAATCAAGGATTTCAAGGTGTATCAGGTTCCTGAGGATTTAGAGGATGATAATGAGGATTTGTACTCTATAGAGTAGATAAAAATCATTCAACATATTCCTCTCCCAACTATTTATTTGTCTTAGAAAGAAAGGGATGATCCTTTTGATATGAACAACCCTGTGATTGTAAGAAAAAGAAATGGTACAAAAAAAAGATGAAGGAATACAAACAAACCATGAAGTAGTCTTCTTCTCACAAATTCTCTGCTTCACACAAGGAATAATCCAATCCTCTTATAGAAGATCCAATAAAATTGAATGCTTCTTATTCACCTTTTATTCTGAAAAAACAAGGTGTATACAAAGAAAGATAAAGCTAAGGAGATAGAAAATATTGAAGAAACACTTGAGAAATAAGTAAAGAAAGGGAAAAATCAGTAATCGAATAATTTTCTCCTGTGATTGAATAAATATCACATCATTCGGAGGAAGAATTAAAAGTCACTAAGAAAAACAAAATAATGGATCAGAATAGGGAGGTGATGGAAAAGAATGATGAAGAGGAAGAAAGTGGTAAAGAATATGAAGATGAAGAAGATGAGCTAGAAATCATTGAACTTGACACTAGAAAATTTAGTAGGTCGAAGCTTAATATCAAGAGATAAACTTCTTCCTCTATTGAGGATCCTACTCTTGATGTTTCCACTGTTCAACCTCTTGTTCCTCTTAATGTTCTTGGAATAACACCACCTCTTGCCCCACCATCAGGTGATTCTTTCACATGGGTCTAACCCATGATTGAAAAAAGGAAGAGGAATGATTCTTCTTAGATTGTTACTCCTTATGTTGATGTAGTATCTGATTTTCTTGGAAAACATCCTACTCCTCCTCCAAATAATGAAAAGGCAACCTCCCATTTGGTTTCAGATTCCATGGGGAAGGATTTTCTAGAAATTGATATGCAAAAGGGAGATAAGAATGAAAATGAAATAAGCATGGGAAGATTTGGAATTGACCATGATATCACTTGGTAAATCTACTCCTAAGGGGGAATTCCAAAATCTGAAAGAGATTATTTCCAAGGTGATTGAGGGAGTGGAAAAGGTAAGAAAACACCAAAAAATTGGAAGAACAACTTTATGTTCTCTCTTATTTCAGTAATTCATTTCTTTGATATGAAAAATTCTCTCTAGATCCCACTCCTCTCTTATCCCTTTCTCCTCCAACTACTATTTCTTATATCAAAGATATAAAAGAGATCCAAAAGTATGCATCATTTGGTAGATGTACTTGAATAATCAGTACAAGGGTTGATAGTATATAGAATAAGTTTTATTAATGAAGCATGCAATATGTATGATAACATCTCTTCAGCACATGATCAATTCAATTAAACTATCAGTGTTGTTGAGAAAGAACTCAAGATTTTGTTGGATAACATTCAAGATATTAAAATCATGAGCACCACTAATGAAAATATTTTATTGTCTTATAAGATCTTTGATTATTATAATAATAATCTATCCAAAAAGTGGGTTTATCGTGTCGAGTGGAGAATCAAATTTCTTGAGGAAGCTACTACTGAATTGAAGAACATGGTGCATAAGGGAGAATCAATGAATCTAGAAATATTTTTTGACCCGTAATCTCTCCATTGTCAAGTTTACAAAGATAATTCTATAGAGAGAAATTTAGTTGATGAAGTCAAGGAAAAATTTAATTAATTGATTAAGGACTTATTGATGGAAAAATTAGTCAACAAGGAGAAAATAGAAGAACTCTCTAAGTTGAACAATGTTTTTGTGGAAGACACTAAGATCTTGTTGCGGAGAATGGTGGAATTGCAAATAAAATGGAGTACCCACTTGGCAATTGGTTGGATGACATGTCAAACACAATCATTCCCAAGTTCATCAATATTTTTAATGTTGGTTCCAAATTTATAGTTTATATTCTAAAGATAAACATTGTAGTTGATCCACTCTCGAATGTACCTTCTTCTAGTTCTCATTATTTCTTCTATCTAATTCTTATATTTTGAAGTTGATTTATTATTTGAAATTGAAACCATAAAATAAATCCAACTTATGTAATTAACTAATTAAGTGTTTAACAGTTAATTAAAAGGTAATAAGTTGGGAAATTGGTTACAACCACCATGTAGACAACTAAAATTGGTATCTATGCCTTCATTCACCTGCATGCACATATTTAATTGTTGATTTAATTTAATCAAATTCCCATTTAATCCTCATTAGTTAATTAAGTGACATCAATTAATTAATCTTTTAACATATCACATGCCCAAATATCCCATCTACATTAATCTTTATGCCCATTAATTAGTTAATTCATATTAGTTAACTAATCTTCATTCATTTCCTAATTAAACTTCTAATTAGGATGATTTCATCCTACACACATCAGCTTTCTTTTTTAGATTTAATCCTATATATTTTTATGACCTAACTAACTTAAATTCATCCCCAAGAAAATTAATCCCATCTACATGCTTGTTGATGACAATTTCACCTTTACAGTTGGTTGGATAACATAGGGAGGTAAAACTGGATCAACCTTGAATATGATAGGGTTTCCAAGGTACCCACAGATGATGTTGATGGGTGTTGATTATTGTGCTCCATGAAGAATGGATCAAGCTCCTTTCTTGTGACTAAATATGCAAAAATAGACACTAAAAAGATGGAATTAGTAATATGGATAGGTGGGTTGCTTGGAAAAGGCCAGTTCCCAGAAGTCAAAGGAATTCCTTGTGTGGATGTCAACCCACTTTTAAAAACACTTAAGTTTATTTATGAAAATGGGATATAATGTAATATTTATGAGAATATGTGATCAAATGTCTAGCAATTATTTAGTCTATTACTAGTATCAGATGATAATGATAATAATATGAAAATAAATGTATCTATAACTCAAAGTCGAATCTAGATCGGTATCCGTTCACGAGAGAAATTAAAGCCCACGAATAGGTGAAGTCATCCTTATCGGTAAAGTAAGAGTCAGGTTCCTTGATGTAATCATCTATGAAGAATTTTGAAAGCTCCTCCTCGGTGTCATATAGACGTGCAAGATCATAATAAGAATCTAAAAGGCTAACTTCACTCCCAGGTTCTAATTCAGGTTCGGTGTTTATGTGTGTAGGGATGTTGAATCCCACTTTTGGTGGTACTCAAACAAGGATAGATTGGATTGGATACACTGTAATTCATAGTAGGCTTCCCATAACTCTTCAGTGGCCTTAAGGATCTTCTCGGTTGGACTAAAAAAATTGTCTCAATTTTTTCAATGTGTGGCACATGAATGACGCACAACTCTAGGTCATGTAGTAGGTCATATTACTCCCAATGCAGAGGATGTTGAATAATTGGAAGTGAATTGATGTTGGTGATCGGGTGGTTAGATCCTCCTATGGCCATCTAAAATCCATGCTTGACAAGAGATTAGTAACAAAAAGGACAAAGTATTTGATAAAATCCTCTAAATGAAATTTGATTGCTAACTAGACATAAAATGTAGGTAATGATGGGAATCACAAGTGATTCCAAGTAAACACAGGTGATTCTAAGAAATATTAATAGACTAATAAAGTGAAAGACTGGATTAGCTAAAAAAATTTATGATGATCTTCTGAGAGAAAAGGTGAGATTAGAAATGATTAGACATATTCATTTAAGATGAAAGAATGAAATTACAAGATAACAATGAACCTTTGATTGATGATGGGAGATGATAGGCTGACTATGATTGTGGTTGGATGATGAATGAGATTCTAAATAACTCCAAGATACCCGACATACATGAACATGTTGTGGATGCATGCAAGGTGATGCTAATGAAACACGGAAAGGCTTGAGAAAGCTTGATGATGCTCTTGATTCACATGGATGGTTTTGAATGGTCCCAAAGAGAGGCAAGAAAACTAGTATTTATAGATCATCGGTGACCGAGGTAATTTCCAACATTTTTGGTTAGTTCGAGTTTAGGAGAGATATGGAGGGATAAAATTACTATTTTGAAGTATAGTGCTTGGAATTTTGAAGATGAGAGTGGATTTGTGTTAAGATGTTGAGGGGGTGGAGTTAGATGTGGATAGAAGTGGTTAGGATAGATGTGGGATAATTTAGAAGGTTTCCTAATTTATCTAGTCATAACTAGTGAGAAGTAATAATTTTTCATAGGGATAAGTTAGAGGTGGTTAGGATGTATATTTAGAAGGTTTCCTATTTAAACTATTCATAACTAGTGAATCAGGTCGAGTTCACATGGTGAGGTGTGAGGGTGAAATGGAATATCTATTTAACTTAATTAATTAATTAGCCATGGAGGGGGATGTGATTTAGGAAATGTGGGGTAAACAATTAATTAATTGATTTAAGGGGTGTATGGGTAATTACCTAGGTTTAGGGATGTCATTCAAATGATGCAACAAAAATTATAATCAAATTATTAAATAAACTACTTAGGTCATGAAATGGTATACGATAAATTGTATAAGTGATTATTTGTTTGGGAACAGGGTGTGTAGATTATTAGTGTCTACATTTTCCCCTCTTTGTCTGATGTCTTAACAAGGCATTATACAAAAACGATTGATAATTTTTTGTTGTATGGGTGATATGATCAGAGCGTAATACATGAAACAAAAGTTGCTTGCATGTGTTTCATTTTTCAAAGGTTTCCTTAGTACAATGGGGTATAGAAACAAAACGTGCTACTAAGGGATCAACTTGATAGGGCAACCAAGGGGTCTACACCTGTAGATGTGTGATCCGTAAAAGTAGATTAGTTTAATGAGAAATCCAAGAGATGGAGGGCCAATGGGCACACATTCCATAAACGTATGATGAGTCGTGAAATTTGGTGTTATTTGTGTTCACTCTATTTGAATGTTCCAAGGAGCTTGTGTCCTTTAGAAATGACACATTTGTGTAAAAGTGGTGTTTTGTCATGCTTAAGGGTGTAAATGATAATAGTTTTTAAAAATGGGTGAATCACTGGTGTTTATGGGAATCTCCCGCGATTGGTACAAATCATCGATGATTGAAACATGGTGAAAATTGGAACATTTAAATAATTGACACCCTATAGTCCTTTTCATTTTAACCACGGGGTAAATAACTTTGATAGGAGTTTTTGAGTTTTTGAGTGATTTTGATTGATATTAATGCAATGACAACCTCCAACAAGTAGAGAAAACCACCCAATATAGAGGTAAGCCAATTTTTATTTATTTTTGTGTGATTTTTAGTAGTTTTAGGATTTAGATATAATTTTTAGGGCATACGGGTGCCTATACAAAATCTCTGGTGATTAGGGTGATATCCGATGATTTAATAGAATCACCGGGATTTGTCTATGTTTGGTAGTTTTGAAAAAAGTAGGAAGTTTTGATGTTTTTAGATATTGGTGATTTTTTTAACATGTTGCTGAAATATTTATGGATGATACTGGTTGTTTATTTTTTTATTTTTGCACGTGGATGTGAAATTAAACATTCGAGACCGCATTCCATTGATTTTGGAGTAGGCTGAGGGAGAATATGTTAGATAATGATTGGGATTATGTAGAGGCTTTGGGTTTCCATACCATGAGGCATTACGAGATGGATCCATATATTTTTGGGATTGATATTGGCATTACTTTGGAGAGGTGGAACTTTTCCACCATCACTTTTTGGTTTCCTACAGGAGAGATCACTATCACTTTGGAGGATATTCACCAAATCCTAATATTATCGATCCATGGGACAATGGTGTATACTATCACTAAGGCAGAGATGGATGGTGTGTTGACAAGGTTGTATGGGGAGGATTTTGGAGATATCAGATATGATTCAAGGGATTTTTCCTATGGTCATGTATATTTTTCTTGAGAGAGTGAGTCATGTTCGGATCACCATGATTATGATGGCCATCATGTGTTATGCTTTGCCTAATTCTAGGCAGTTTCCATTTTCCACAGATGATGATGATAGGGGTCATGTCTGAGATGATGGATCATCATACGTTTTTGAGTTTGCAACATACCCTACTCACACATACATTTAGAGAGTTATGGGCCTAAAGGGATCACAAATGTTATGGTATAGATGTTGGTTTTCTATTATAGGATTGGGCTTGGGAGCACATTGTAATTACTTGACCAGCATGGTTTCCATTGGGTATTGGTGATCAATACCCTAGTTTCATGAGATGGAGATTAGATAGGGGCCATGTGGGGAAGAGGAGATGGACATGATTCTATAGATATTTATTATCCGGACTATAAATCGGGATGTTGTGTGAGGCCCTACTTGGATTTACCAACATGTTTAGAGTATCCTTGGGATTTAATTTGTTTATAGCAACTCATATGGCTTTAGAAAAGGAGAGAAGGTGAGCACAAGCTACTTCATTTTTTCTGTGTCCATCCGTAGTTTGGATTGGTGTAAAGAGTTCCCGATGATCCCGTTTAGTAAAGGTGGAAGGATACAAATGTAGATACTCCGACGGCGAAAGTGGTGAGACCTATCATCATTAAGGAGTTGTAAAGGGCTATAGGCCCCAATGAAGAGGGAGTGATTATAGTAATTGATGATGCATGGGTTACCTTATAGTATACTAGATGGTGGGATCTAACTTTGAGGAGATTTGATAGAGCTCGAGTAGTATAGAGGGTCACGCGAATGGGTGAGATGGGTACGTGCTCGAAAGAGGGTGGAACACATGGATGAGAGGTAGATCCATATTCGATGAGGAGGAGGAGGGTGATGATGACTTCGCTACGTCTATTTTAGTGATGATGGCTAAGAAGGATACGGTGGAAGGAGAGATTGATGTGGATTAGAGAGAGCAAGATGACTTGATTGGTGTTCGAGATGCCCTCATTATAGTGAGAGAGATGAAGTGATTGTTAAGAGGGATGGACTCTGTGCACAAATTTTACAGGTCTTTACAAACATAAAAAATTACAAGGGTCAAAAGGATTCATTGAGGAAGGCCTTATTTTCACTAAATAAATCCATTAAAAAAATAAAAATCTGCGAGAACATTTGGAGTGTGATCGAACCAAGTTGTTCCCATCATTTTGGAATGGTCCATCAATGAAAAGCGAGAGTTCATATGGAAAAATACAATGAAGGGTGAAGAATTATTACATGGCCAAACCAAAAGCTATAATTTTGAAAATTATATCAAGATGGACTCCAATGAATGCATATTGGCAAAAATTTCTCTAGACAACAAAGCGGGAGTATGCATGATTCTTGCCAAATGATCCAAAATAAGATTGCACTCACCATCCTCTAAGATTTGATTCATCTTGAACATGTTCCCACGCTACAATTTTTTTTTATGGATGATGAAGACCTCTAGCTCAATGATTTAACCTCCATGTCTAAAAATACTTTCTTAGAGCAACAAAGCGGGATGTTCGGGAAGTTCTTGAATGGGAAGAAAACTAGTTTTTTCTCACTCCTTCCAAGTGTTTTTCTGATATAAGAGACAATTTGAAGTCACAATTCAAAGAATATGAATTTCTTCATGACAGGATAAATTTTCCCACTCTTGAAGACATGGAAGAATGGTGTCACATGATCATAGGATGTTAAGCAAAAGCATCAAGGTACAGGATTTTTGAGAAAGTTATGAATTGTTCATTGTATGTAAGAGTGTTCATTGTGCAATATAACTACGAAGATGAAATTATGGTCATAATTATTCTTATCAAACCATGAAAATCCATCACTAAATTATGGTTTGATCAAATAACATTTTTTTGCTTCAAAGGTTAGAATTCAATCAGTTATTTCATGATGGCATGCAATTTTTGCAACCCATTACTCTAGTATGTATATATTCTTTCCCTACCTCTGTAAAATTTTCTCCCCGTATATAATTTCCCTTTCCTGTTGTGTGTTGTTTTCCCCTCTGGTGTGTTTCCCTTCCGTTTATTTTTTTGTGTGTGTGTTCAATAAGGGAATTTGTGTAGCCTATCTTTCTAATGACTCCATAAAGCCCAATGGATAAGGAAATGGTCCATGAAGCAAATCAAGATCATGGGATTCTCATGTTATGTCATCACTGTTCTTAGTTCATAACATGTCCCCAAGCTAGATCCATCTGTTTTCCTAAGAATTTGCATGTGTAAAATCCACCCGAGAATAGGACAACTTTACCCATAGTGTCAAAAAGTTTGAAAGTCATACCTTTCCAAGACACCCCAGTCTACCCATCCTCAACACCGACCTTACCTAGTTATTCCAATGACTTCCCGGGGCATGTTATATCAATCTCCTAGGCAAATTAGGAAATCCAAGTCAACCCACCTAGGTGTGTTAAGGAGTTCTTGAAGAATGCTAATTTTGGACAGTGTTGGGAAGGGCTACCACTAGCCTTCTCAAGACAGGTGCAACCCCTTGGAGTGGAACAAAGGAGAAAAATATAACATGTGGATGAATTAAAGGTATAGAAACATCATGGAGGTGATTTTGGAAGGTTCAAGAAATATTTGGAAGAGTTGGGGCAGTTTCACCAAAAATAGGGTTCACAGGCCTAAGCAGTGCACATGATCAAAAGAGCTACTGAGCTTTGGGAAGTGATTCTAGGAGGTCTCGGTTGGAGTTATTAGTCAAAAAAATCTTCGAAAAGGGAATTCTGATCCCTAAAAATGGTGAAACAATATTATTCACAACACCTTGGCGCAATAGGTCTATAATCATTTTTTCCCAGGCTCAACTATGGAATCAAAAACAAATATTATTTTTAAGGGAATAAATGGAGGAATAAATATCTTATACCCCCACCATTGGATTAAAAATTCCATTTTATGTCAAAATAATATAAAATATTTCCCAAAAATTCCATCGGGAGATCAAGTTATCATTGTTTCAAGGCATCCTCTAGGAAGGCTACGTAATTGGTCAAATTTACAAGAGGACATGTGTCAACTCGAAGAGCTCGCGTAATTTTGTGTCCTTTTAATCCATCAAGATAAGGGAAATGAGGGACACAAAAAATTCACCCAGCCCCTATAAGCCCTTTGGTCACCCATACAACCTCTCGGATCACTAGTTCAACTCCTAGGGGCTTGCGGAGATCAAACCCTCAACCATCGATCGTGACAAGTTTCAAGATGAGGCGTCATGTGAAAATTGATGAACCTCATGTACATTTGTGATAGGGGACATTAGGAACATAAAAAATGTGCCCAACCCAAGGAATTTCTTCTTGTCCCCCATGCGACCATCTTCCAAATTCATGTGCTTCTAACATGTTTTTACGCCAATACCCCTCGTATTGTCGATCTTCGCCAAGTATCTTCGTGAGGTACAACATGAAAATTTATGTCCCTCATTTTCATTAATGCTAAAGGGACATCAGGTAAAAAAAATGTTCCCAACTCTAGCTTCAAATTTGAATTTTTTTCTAACTCGTCGTTGTTTCTCCATTATTTCCCTTGAAGCTCACTACCAAAAGAAAGTTACAGAGAACTTACAAAACTCCATTGTACCTCCTCTTTTTTCCCTCCCTCCATTATTCCTAAAATTCAAGGACTATAATAAACCAAAGCTCTATCTTTTTAATCTTCCACCATGTTCGTTCAGTGCCATAAACACTCATGAAGCAAAATGGTGAAACACTCATATTTCACAATCTGGAGCACAAATTGAGATGAGGTTTTTTTTCCAGAATTCCTTATTTTTAGAGGCCATAAATCTAGAAAAAAAGGAAGTATTAAATTATTCCCTTGATTATTAACCGGAATAAAAAATCCACCTTGTTCCTCAACTTCTCTCCTTCAATTTCCCATCAATTTGGTAAGTGGGTGAAGCTAAAATTTTACGCACAAATTCCAGATTGAAAACATATCCCAATGGAATATGTTTCGTTAGAATCTGAGGTAGAAAAGAAGACCTGAAATTTTTGAAGCTCAATTAATGGATTTCATGACATAATAGTGAAAAAATATGTGAGCTACCTCTCCACTTCTCAAGGTTCCAATACGTGTAATCGTGTGAAAATTAGTGGAAACGATCCTTAAAAAATCTTGTTTAGCATGAACTAGTTTTCACGTCTTGAAGTCCCTATTTTTTAGGGATATATAGGTCTATGTTTTTAATCATAATTATTCCCTCTTTGAATAAATTTTCAAATCCTTGAAGATTCGGTGGGTAAAATCATCCAAAATTTGGAGGAAAGGGTCTCCAAAAAATCTAGTTTCTTTCAAACTAGTTCTTGCATGATGAAGTTGCCAATTTATCAAGATATGAAGGAATTTTTTTATCAATATTATACCTTGGTAAATCTGTTCCTAAAGATCTTACCAGGCATAGATTCTTGTTTTTATTTTTGAGCTCTTTGGTAAGCGAATCATGATGAAAATTGGAGCTAAGTACACGGAGATGAGCCGAATCTAAAAACATTGTTGTAAATGCAAACCAAGGTCATTTTCACCACTTACTAAAAATAGCATATGATATACTTCCTCACATGATATAAATGGAAAGTACCAACAAATTTTAAGTTTGATCACCTAGGACAATTAGAAAATTGGTAAAATGGAAAGTAAGACAGAAAACGACTTCTTTCCAAAATAATAGGTCCCCAAAGAACAACCTGCTAAAAATAGAAATGTCCTAAAAATAGCAATATATTGGGAAGAGAGGATGATGGAATATATTAAAAGGTTTAGAAGGTGAAAATGGAGAGAGATAGGTGATATGTTTCACAATAGCAGAGTATGGGCTCATATTCCAAAAAAATAGAAAGTTTTCATTTTGGGAGTGGAAATTTGCATTTAAATTTGTTTTCACCCACCTTATGGATTTTGGACTCCCCTTCAGATCATCAAATGGTTTCATGAGTAAAAATGAGGAATGATAACTTCACGAGGTCTTGGAAGCATCATCTTGAGTGTAATGGTTTATAGAGGCAAAGCAGGGCATCACAAGGCGCATCATGTGAATTCATCTTCACCACTTAAGGAACTGGTAATTCAAAGTGAATTAGTCGAATGATTTCAATAAATCAAACGGTTCATTAACCAAGTTTCAAAGAGGGTCATTGTGGTCATTGTATGTGTTCATCTCAAGCTTGTAGTAGTAAACCTCAAAAAAATGTTTACGAACACTCATTACGTGGTCCAGGATGTCTCATCATAGAGTTCACGATCATCACTAGATTTGGAAAATGATTCAAAGTTATTCAAGGGATCAATCTTAATCAATGTAGGAGATCACCAGTGGCATAAATATTCACTCAATTTCATGAATGCATCGAGGTATTAAAAATATTTCTTCACAAGGAGTGATTTCTATTCATACCTTCCCTATCTTTTCTTCTCTCTATTCTAATTCTTCATTGGGCCTCATCATTGTCTTTTGTCCTATTCAATTAAGTGACCTATTTTAAATTTGTAAAATTATTTTCTCAAATTATAAGATAAATACTTAATTCATGGAAAATGAAAGGTCACAAGTAGAATATGGAAATGAAGAGTCATATGAGGGATGTGAAAGGAAAATTCAGATTGCTATAAATTGGGATGGACTCTCCATTCTAAAGGATTCAAATTTTGAAGAAATCTTACTATGTATAATTTTGAATTATGATAGCTTGGTTGAATATTTGTATTCATCACTACACATGAAATAAACTATATACTTATTCTATCTCCTTTTTTTTTTTCCCTCTATTATCTCTTTCATGCACTTTGCAAGCATAGTTGATCCTATATGGAGTTGGAGAGGAACTTGGTGTTCTCGATAGATGAATCTAAAAAATTTGTGTTTTAATTCATTGGTCCCACTAGCTTCATTGTGCATTCCTCTATATTGAACGTTGAACTACTCCGGTTACTAGGTGTGAGCTCTAAAATCTACTCATGGAAGTAATCTTCCTTGCCTAATTTCCCTCTTTCCCCCTTTATTGTTTTAATTTCCTCCCTTGTAACTTGGTACATGAAATTTTCCATAGGTTCAAAGTGGAGTGTCCTTTTTGATCCCTAACCAATTTGGCCACCCACAATATTTAGATAGGATTATTTTACTTTTAATAATGGGAGTTGTACCATTCAATGCAGAGGGGAGTAGACCTATGAACATTAGTGGGGACACCCGATTTGTCCACTGGCAAATTTTCTCACCAACAATACCATACTTATATATATATATATATATATATATATATATATATATATATATATATATATATATATATACATACGTGATGATGATGGATTTATGTTTTATGATTTTACTTGAAGTGTGTTAGTGTTTTTGATGGATATTGAAAGGCATGATTTGCAAACATGTTTAGATGTATATGATTAGGTGTGGTCAAATGTTTGATTGATTTAATGACTTTAAAAATGTGATCCAACAAAATGCTAAATTAAAAATGTAACTAAACAAAATGAGGTAAAAATGGAATGATTGCCTCATTATGGATTAGATATATATGTGACAGGTTTTGAAAAGTGTGAAAACATCTTGCACTTGCCCTTATCAAATGTTAAATAAGATTATCAATGGGTAGTTACACAAATCATGATAGGAATATGGGTTTGAATGAATGTACTTTGCTAAGATGACGGAGGGGAATTTTTGTATGTAGGTCGGTGTGGGAGAAAGGGATCTTAGTTTCAACAAGTTCATAGGGATGATGCCCCAACTTTATAAATTTATTTTTTGAAGCAAACTGATCGATACTAGAAGTTTTCTATAATGGGAAAGTTGATAGATGTAGAGAAGATTTCTTGGATTCTTTATGATATTAATGTGATTTTAAAGGATGATTAATGTGGGAATACATTTTTTATGATTATCCATCCTTCAAGGGTATTATCCACATTTTAATTTTTGACAAGATGGTCATCCTTCGAGGGATTAGTCCATAATTTTGATTGGTAGTTGTCCTTCAAGGGAGTAGTCTACTTTTTGATATTTTGATAATGATTTAGAATTTGTGAATAGTTATACTTCAAGGGATTAGTCTATTGTATTTTGATATTTTGATAAGAGTAACATCCAAATGATATTTTACATGCATTTTTGAGCTGAGAGAAAGATCCTAATAAACCATTTCAAGGAGGGGATAAAATGTGTACATGACCTACACACACATATGCCCCATGTCATGTTTTAATTGGTTTGGGATAGATGGGTGTAATGATTTTGAGGGGTTCTTGCAAAGGAAGGAGATTGTACATGTGAAATAAGTGATGAATAGAGCCATGGTGGTCATCTTTAAGGCGTATTTAGGGTGTTGATGGATATCCACATCATTGCAACAATATGATGAAGTGATAAGATGATGGAGGAAACTACCATCATGAAAATAAATTATTTAACAGTAGAAAGGCCATAAGTGTAAAGCATTCAAAGGTTCCTTTTCAGGTTCCCCATCAAGAGAAGTGAGACGATATGCTCCTGACCCATACTTGTGAGTAATAACGTATGGAAAAATCTAATTAGGGGAAAAATTTCCATGTTTACTCCATTCTAATGTAGTGAAATTTTGATTTTATTTAAGTACAAGATCACTAATTTTAAATTCACATTTTTATATGTTTCTTATATGCTCTATGTTGGTGAGAAAATTTATTGGGTGGAAAAACTTGTGGATTTCTTACCAATGCTCTTGGAAACTAAGTCCCTCTACTTAGCCGTGCAGTTTACGTATAAGCATGCGTGTGAAAAGGTAGAATTATATTGTGGCCTTTCAACCGGGCATCCAACAGGGACACTCCAATGACCTGCGGCAAAGCTTGCAGATACTGAAAGAGAGGACCTTATTTGAAAGTGGTAAATGGAGTGAGAAATAAGGTAGGGGAACTAATGTTGTAGGTAGGAAATCAGATTCCCTGTACACACACTATTTAGAAGTATCATCACATGCATTTAAGAGAAGAAACAACTTTGTAATAATCATTAAGACCAAATGAAATTTGATGAACACAAAGTATCAAGAATTCTCTTAGTTAAAGAAAGAAAAAAACTCCTTCTTCTTTATGAATTTCTCAAACAAAAGTTGTACATAGTGGAGAAATGGAGGAAATTGAGAAGGGGGGGAAAGTAGAAGAAAATGGCTATCTACTTTGGTTTCTCTAGGTATAATGCACTCTTGAGTTTACAAGATCAATTACCAACCCTTTGCAATGGGAATGGCATTACAATTTATAGAATGAGAGGTGACTTATCGTCTTCCTCATGACCCTCCATATGCCTTAATATGACTTAAGAATGTTCATATTCTACTTTAAATATTTAAGTCCCTTTTATAATAGCAAGGCAACTTGATTTATATTATGTTTCTAAAGTCACTTTTAAGTGACTTAAAGGCATATCAAAAAGTGTAAACCCCAAAAAGAATTAGAAAATTTGAAAGTGAGAGAAATTTGGGGGAAGAGGAGAGAGAAAGAGAGATAGAAGAAGAAGAGGAGATGTTTCCCGATGAAGTCCGTTGATCCTCATTGATGGAAAGCTCCAAATGTAGTGAAACTCTGAATCTTTGAACTCCTTGCACACTATGAAACTCCTCCAAATTAGCTCACAAACACTCGCCCAATTGAATGAACTAAGGTGGATCTCGAATTCCCTGTGAAAAATGGCTAGGATGCTCTGAACAATGATGTCCCCTTGAATGATTATCCTTATACGACCCATTGTGCCAAAACTACTTTTTGAGTGTAACTTACTATTTTTAGTAAGTGTGAATTGCGAGCCGAGATGACCCTTTTTATGACCTTTCCTGTGATGTTCCCTCTGTGTTCACCACCTTCTTCATGGAATCTTAAAATGGTGGCTTACCTGAAGTAACATTCCCCTATGCAAGGAGACATGCTATTTTTAGTAAGTGTGCCATGAATGTCAAATTGCGACGAAATGAGTCTTGAAATTCAGGTTTTATTCCAGGTTCCATGCTCTGAATTTGGAGTAATTCCTTCATCTAAAAAAGTGGGAAAATTATGTCTTCATTGGTGGGGAAGAATACTGAAAAAAACACAGCCCTCCATATCCCTAAAAAATAGGGGCTTCACGGTGCAAAAACTAGTTCATGTGAAACTAGATTTTTCAACGATCGTTCCCTCCAATTTTCAGATGATTTCACCCATCGGATCTTCAGGAATTTGAAAATTTATTCAAAGAGGAAGAATTATGAAAAAAACAAATCCCTCCATATCCCTAAAAATAGGGAGTTCATGGTGTGAAAACTAGTTTGCGCGAAACTAGATTTTTCGACGATCATTTCCTCCATTTTTGGGTGATTTCACCCACTGGAACCTTGAGAAGCGGAGAGGTAGCTCACTGATTTTTTCCATTACTTTGTGTCATGGTGGCCATTAATGGAGCTTGAAAATTTCAGGTCTAGTTTTTGTCTCCATTAGTGATGAAATCAACTCCATTGCGATAGGTTTTTCATTATGGTGCTTCACGTGAAATTTCTCTTCAATCCGGTGACCGGTTTGATGGGAAATCAAGCTTTTTCCTTCGTAGAGCCGAAAAGAGGATTTCTTCACTGTGAAAAATCCTTGCTGAAAATTTGAGGTCTGAATATGATTTTTAATGGCCTTCAAGAGATAAAACTCAGCAACAAATGGTTCGTCAATCCGAGCACCGGTTTGCAAGATATGTTCGAATCTTCATTTTCATGGCTATGGGGATTTCCATTGTTCTCCTTCTCTGTTCTTCATTTCTCCTTCTTAGCTTGATGAAAATTCCTTCTGATACCTGTGTATTGCCATGGGAAAGGTATTTCAGTTCCTTTTCTGATCTGGTCTGAGTTTCTTGCAATGGTGGAGTGGTGGACTTGTGTTCTCTGCAACTTTTCTTCTGGTAGTGAGAAGCAACAAGAAGCAGTGGAAACAACTAACAGTTACAAATGATTTTGATTTTTTGAGTTGGAGTTGGGTGAATTTTTTTGTTTTTTTTCCCTGACCTCAGGTACATGAGAGACATCAAATTACACTATGGTCAAGAGGATGACATGTGGCGGTGATCCGACATTAAGGAATGAAGGTGGAAAAAGTTATTTTAAAGCACCTTGGGAGGCCGAAAGGCGGTCACATGGGTTTCCAGAAGACTCCCCATAGGGTTTAGGAAAATTTTTCCATGTATGATGTACCCTACCTAAATGAAATAAGGGACATTAGTTTCCACGGTGGTCCTGGAGCTTACACATGGCGCCCGATCGGACGACGAGGAATGAATGCTCCAAAATGCACACTGGGGACAGAAGCTGTCAAGTATGGAGGTCATATGAGGGTCCCAGAGGTCACATGGGGGCTGGGAAAATTTTCCAATGGTTTATGTACCTGACCTCAGGGATTTTGGGGACATGAAATCCCGCCAGGCTCTTGGTGTTGACACATGTCCTCTCGAAAAATGACTAAGTCCTGAACTACCTTTAAGAGGGTAACTTGGAATGAAGATAACTTGAGCTCCCGATGGAATTTATTTGTGAAATTTTATATGATCCTGACTGGAAATAGTATTTTTAATCCAATGGTTGGGGTATCATGTCTTGATTCATTCATCTGTTCTCTAAAAATATGATTTTTGATGTGGGACTTCACTTGTGCCTGCGAAAAAATGCCTACCAATCATATGGGCCAAGATGTTGTGAAAAATATTATTTCACCATCATGTAGGTATTGTAATCCTATTTATAAAGATGTTTTTTTACTTGTAATTCTATCTAGAGCTCCCGAAATCTTCTTCTAATGCCCAACAACTGTTTTAGGCCCGTGTATTGCCTAGGCTTATGAACCTTGCTTTTACTCAAACTACTCCAAGTATTTAAAAACTTCCCCAAACCTTCCAAAACCATTTCCATGATGTTTTAAGGTCTTCAATTCACCTCCATGTTGAATATTACCCTTGTGTTCCACTCCAGGGTGGTTGGTACATTCCTGGGAAGGCCAGTGATAACCTCTCCCTATACTTATTAGAAGATAACATCTTTTCAGAATTCCTAAAATCACCTAGGGGAATGGATAGAATTTCCTAAATCACCTAGGGGATAAATTTTACATCAAATAGGGGGTGACCAGACTGATGGATTTGACTTGGGGTGCCTAGGAATGATAAAACATGAAAATTTCAGCATAGGGGTATAGTTTTTGTGCTCGGAAATTTTCAATTTCCCTGTTGCACATTTTCACGACAACACTCTACTAATGTGTTCTTGATAGAATTGATAATGTTCAAGGGTTGTTAAAATTTTTTAATCTAACAATTCAAGTTGTGCTAAATGGTCTTGGCGATACTCTTCATCGGGGATGAAATCTTTGAGAGATACACAAAGTGAAAAAATTCAGATTTCGAGCGGTATGACAACCTCGAGCCATAGACAAGTGAATAGGGCATAGCTCTAGTAGGTGTGTGGATTCTAGTTGGATAAGCCCAAAGAGAAAATGAGATTTGGAGATTCCAATTCTTTCCTACATTGGGTATTGTTTTCATAAGGATCTTATTAAGCATTTTGTTAGAGACCTCAGTCTATCCATTTGTTTGAGGATAATATGGTGATGAGAAACTAAGCTTGATATTAAATGCATCACATAGCTTTTTAACTTCCAAATATTTTTCATTATCTGTGGTGAGCCTATGTGGGATACCGAAATGACATATGATATTTTGATATATGAAGTTGATGATGGGTCTTGATTTTTTGAGTTTAAAGGGATGGATTTAAGCCACTTAGTAAAGTATTCAATGTAGCTATGATAATGGAATGATACTATTGGGATGACTTAGGATTTATTGCACTAATGAGGTCTAACCCCCATTAAGAAAAAGGCCTAAATTTTGACTAGGGAAGTGAATGAGATCTAAGTAGATTTGGCATTTAACACATTTATTTATGTATGCAAAACAATATCGGGTGATGGTAGGTAATAGTACCTAAGCCGTATGATGTGTTTAGTGATAGCATTTCCACTTGAAGTTACCCCCATAGATGCCATCATGGACTTATTCGATTTCTTTCGTTGATTCATGTGATTTAAACATTGTAATAGTATGCCGTTAAAAGTTTTTATAAAGAATACCATTTATGATGACGAAGTGGGTGACACATTGAATAAATGATCGTTTAGCTCTATGTGATAAATTTTATGGGAGTTTACACTTAGTAAGATAATCATATATCTATATGTACCATAGATCGGATGGATTATTTTCAATGAAATTAATGGAAGGTATCTCATTTTTATGTGAAGGATGGTCTAAGAATTGAACAACTATAGATATCTTAGTGATATCCTTTGATTTTTCTATTTCAAAAGGAATGAGATATCCGAGAGATGTCATGGTGTCTACAAACTGATTAGAAGAATGCATAATGTCTTGAATGGTATAATGATCAAATACGCCAAGGAGGAAGTCGAAAACAAATTTATATTTTTGGAGGATTTCATTTTTAAATTGGTATTCTCCTTTAACTTAACCAACAAAAGTTGTGAATCTCCATACATTTCTAGGATGTGAACACCTAAGAGAATGTTGGTATTTAGACCCATGATTAAGGCTTCATATTCTACCATGTTATTAGTATATTCGAAGTTCAGCTTGAATTATAATGAAAGTGGGATGTTCGTGGGAGGTATGGTAAAAAATCCAGCTCTTCCCTCCTCTTAACATTTAGCACTGTTAAAGAAGAGGGTCATTTTAACAGGGATGAAATCAGATTTGTCAATGTTGATGATGGATTCATTGGCGAAAAATTCGTCAGGGGGTTGATTATCTAGAAGAGGTACATCACCAAATTTTTTTTTATTATTGGCAAATAGTTTTTTGAAAGGGACTATACCCTTGTGAAAAAAAGAGGGCCTAGGAGCCAGAATAGGAAATAAAACTAGAATAAAAAGGATTAGAATCCAAGTGTGACAATGAAGCCCAAAGTAGCCAAAAATAGCTACCCCAACAAGACAAAAACAACAAAAACTCTGCAAAAAAGTAGCAAAGAGACCACAAAAAATAGCAAAAAAACATACAATGGCGTGACCTTTAATAAATTTCGAGATATGATTTCGAGTCAAATTCAGTCATGAGCATAAGCCATCGAGTTATGTGATCATTATGATAAAGTTTAGTGTGCATAGTTTTAAGTGGATTAAAGCTGGTGATGACATATGTCTTGTGATTGAGGAGATAATGTCATAGCTTGGATGTGGTGAAATATAATGCAAAACATAGTTTTCACTTTCAGGTGTAGTTTGTTTCATAATCATGTAGTGTATGACTAATGTAATATATAACCTTTTCATGACCTTGACTATCACGGTGGGTAAGCATAGCTCCTAGAGCATGCAATGAAGTTGATATGTATAGATGAAATGGCTCACCTTCATGAGGTGGACAAAGAAAAAGTGGTGACAATAGATATTGTTTGATTTTTTTGAAGGCTTTCTGATAATTATAATCCCAATGAAATTCTATATCCTTGTGGAAACAATTGAAAATGGTCGAAAGCTATCTTTGTATGAAACATCAAATTGACTATATTTTAGCTTGGAGGTTACACATTTTCTTGAGATTGGATGGTGAAGGAATTTCAATGATTTCTATAAACTTTTTTGGATCCACTTCAATACCTTAGATAGATATGATGAATCCAAAAACAATCCAGGTGAGAAAACCAAAACACACTATCCCGATTAAGCTAGAGAAAAAACTAGATAAGACAATTGAAGATTGATTCAAGGACGTCAAGATGATATTTTTCATGATTTGGATTTTCTTAGAAGGTCATCGATGTAGTCTTTGACAATTTTGTGGATGAGGTCATGGAAAATGTATGTCATGGCACATTGATAAGTAGCCCTTACATTTTAAAGACCAAATGGTAGAACATGGTAGTAGAAATTTACCCAACGGGTAATGAAATAATATTTGTGTTGATTTTTGAGGGAAATGAGGATTTGGTTATAACTAGAAAATCCATCCATGAGGGAAATCATTTCGTGGCCAACTATTAGGTCGACAAGATGATCTATGTTTAGAAGAGGGAAATCATCTTTTAGACAAGTGAGATTGAGATCCTTCAATTTTGTGTAGATGTGTATCCTTCTCAAGCTTTTCTTATAGGGACAACGTTGGAGACCCATTGTGGATAGTCAATGGGTGTGATAAACTTAGCGAGATAAAATTTGTTCTGCAACTCTTCCTTGACAGGAGATCTATACAAGGATGTATTTTATGGAGTTTTTGTTTAATTGGATTAGCATTAGGATATGTGACTATATTGTGTATGATAATGTTAGGATCGATTCCGGGCATATCACTGTATGACCATGGGAAAAGGATTGGTGATATTTTTACGAACGAAGTTAAATTGTCTAGTTCTTATGGATTTAAAGATTGACCAACCTTAACTATACGAGGATCCTGAGGGGTTCCTAAGTTAATGTCGAGGGTGGATTCATTAAGGAGAGTTGGTGTGTCAGATGGTAGATATTTATGGAGAAAATGGTCTTCAGCTCCCATATGGGAAAGAATATCCTAGTCATCCTAAGCTAAAGAATATCAATAGTAGGTGAATCCTCATCAACCATTTCTAGCCAAACAAGGGTAATAAATTGGTGGAGTGTTTCATTGATAAATTAGTGCCCCTAAATAAATAAAATTAATTAAAAGTAAACTCTAGATGGGATGGATACAATGTTGTCTGTGTTCTTAGGATATTCGAGTTTGTTGGAGATGATGATTCTAGTTCGAAAAATGGATGTAGCAAGTTTGGATGTAGTGGCTTCACATATCTTAGAACTATATTTTCTAACCTAAACCAATTTTATATTAGTATTTAAGGGAACACGGGATGGATAAGTCATGGATTCCTTGTTCTTAATGACCGAGGCAAAAACATCTCAATGCACAACGATGGAGATACATATGAGAAAAATTTGGATTATCAAGAGATTTGAAGTTTAATGTGAATGACATGGTATGGCAAAGATTGACAATATGGGAGTGAGGATTGTCGATTCCCCCAGTAGATGAGGTTAGTTTTGAGATAAGAAAGACCATAGGATATAACATCCCCTATGTTTGGGTCATACATGGTTTGTTTATTAGGGTGACCATATTTTTAGGTTAAGGGATGGAGTTAAGAATGAGGATACGGTATTCCCTAAGAATAAGATGTTTTATGGCCTCACTAAGAGAGGAATCATCTGGTAACTTGGAAGAATGGATAGACATGCTAGTAGATGCTCCATCAGATGACTTAGATATAGATTTTGGTATGATGACATCATTCAGGTGGTACATCATGTAACAATACACGAATGGTTTTAGATAAGTAGGGATAGTGAAGGTATGACCTTCATGTTCATATTTGAGACAATGATGGAGGGTGGAAGGAATGAAGTGCATGATGTGTATCCAATGGCATCCTAATAATAGGTTGTACTAAAACTAACATTTTATAATGTAGAAGATATTTGGTAGGGTTTTGTCACTTTGAATTTAAGTGGTAGAATGACGGTGCCTAATGTGGGTGCGATAGTGTCATTGAAAGATCGTAATAGGACTAGTGTTTGAGAGATAAGCGTAATGGGGAGTTTAATTTGGTTAAACATAAGGGATGATATGATGTTAATAAAAACACCAATATCAATCATAACCCTTTTGATGGAGATGTCATTGATTTGAGTAGTGATGAATAGCGGTAGGTTGTGGTCCTTTGAGTCCGAGAGATGGAATTTCATATGCTTTGAATGATATAGCAAAAGATTTTTAGGAGCACCCATAAAGTTTTTAAAGGGAACTAGATCATTAGTTGGTATAGTTATATATTGAAGGGATTTTATCATAGCCTATTTTTGAAAAGGTGATGTTTGGAATAGTTCATAAAGTGACATCCTAATGGGGGAGTGGTTTAATTTATTGATAACAACATTTTGGACCATAGTGAAATGGGGTATTGTTGGTTGTATTGAGATTTTGGTTCCATGCGACGGTGTTTGATTGGACACTTTGGGAGCTAAGGGAATAGGTAACCTAAGTTTTTATGATGAAGCTGATAATTCGGGAGGTGGAGGTATAGTGATGAAATTATTACCTTTCTCGGACTCATTGTTCATTATCATAATTTTTGAGTGATTAGTGATGTGGAGAGCTTCAACTTGATGAGAAGGTACTTTAGGGATGGATTTTTTTAGGTTTTGAAGATGATGGTGTTGATCTTAGTGTTATATTTTATTTAGAAGGAAGGAAAGTAAAGACAACCAATTTTTGAACTCTTAAATGAAAGGCCCTACAGTCCTCTATGGAATGGCCTCATGCTCTATGGTAATCACAGAAAATATTGAAGTCATACCAAGAAGGTTTCCATCCTTTATGATTAGACAACTTAGGAGGTGGTAATGTAATAAGTGACCACTACAGGAGGTCATCTAAGATGGTGGTGTAATGTCCTCTGGTGTAGACGTGGATGGGGACAATGTTGCATCTATATTCTTCTTGAGAGGAAGTGAGATGGGTTGTTTAGTTGTAGGTTGTTTATTTGTTGGTTATGGAGGATTTCTAGGTGCCACAATGGATGGAGGAATATGACCCTATAAGGGTGTCCGTTGGTGTAGATAGTTAGACTCTGTGATGGGTAAAGGTGAGGACCCAATACAGATGCAGTTATGGAATGCTAGTGTAGGATAGTTGGATTGTGTGAATGGTGCGGGATATGTCTTGAGTGTAGGGGTTTTCTAGGTTGATTTTGACCCTAATATAATAGGGTGATTAACATGTATAAGTGAATGAGGTAAACAAATGGGGTTTTGATCTAGAAAAATATATTGAGGGATTTTAAAAACTTGAACAAAACCTTGTTTATGATGCCCTTTTATGGTTTTGGATAGAGGTGTGGTTGTGAGGATGCAACAGTTAGCTTTCCCTGAGGTCAAGGGTGATTTGGGTTCCTTTTCGGATGTGAATTTGGGTGTAGTTTTGGGAGGCACATAGGATACAAGTATGGATTTAGTAATGGCATGTGACAAGGGTGTGGGGATAGTTTTAGTGATATTATTAACATGCGGAGATACAATAGTTGTAGTTTTAGTCTTGTTGGGTACTGGTGTTGATTCCGCAGTAATTATTTTATAGGTAGCATGGAAGGTTTAGGTATAGGTTCTATCTTTTTTATTGTATTAATGATGTGAACATCATTTTCTTATGGTTTATCTGAAGATGAGGGATGGTTTAGAAATGGTTGCTTAAATATGTCGAGATTTTTATTAAGGGTGCATTTGGATTGTCCAAATGGAGTTCACCTTTTTGATCAAATATTAAAGTACATTATAGAATGTGTGACACCTTTTGATGTCATGTCCATTAACCCTATGGTATTTACAATAGTCATTATCTTGGTACCAAATAGGTTTAGATATTGATGTGTTGATGGGGTGAATATGTGGGAGATATATCATGTTGGTATGACGAGTTTTCAAAACCACATTATAAGTCTCTCCTATAGGTGGATAGATATGTTGTTGACAAGAGAACTTGGTAGTGGGTTTTTCCTTGGGATAATATTTTACTATGACGATGTTGGATGATGTTTTAGACCTATTAGGGTTAGATGAAAATTTAGAATAAAACTCAAATTTTTATTTCGAGGATGAAGCTTAACTAGACCATATTCTAGAACTCTAAATTTCAATTTACGAGCCATGAAAGCCTCATTAAAATTTTGGAATGATTGGATTTGCAATGTGGATGAGATATCTTTGGAACATGCATGGAAAATGAATTTGATTGATTCTATTTATGGAAATGAAAAGGATAGTTGATTGATTACACCTCTCCAACTGAATGACGAAATCAACAATAGATTCATCTTCAATTTTTTTATGGCATATAGGTCATTGATAGTGACTTTGCATGTTATGTTTATGGAAAAGTGTTCTAAGAAGAGATGGGAAAGTTGTGTAAAGGAGAATAAGGAATGTTATTGTAATAATCCAAGGACCAACAAGATATATGGGAAATGTCCTCAACATAAGGTATTGATCACGGGCTATCAACTAGCATACGTGACAAAAATAAGAAATATTTTATTGGGGATCTTCCTTACTATAAAACTTGATAAACTTTGGAAGTTCCTAGTGAGGTGGATAGGATTTATATGACATTGAAGGGTGAATGGGCTCATTGAAAATTTGGTCATAGGAGAGAACGTTCCTTTGATGAATACAAAGCAACTTCAAGATTATATGTGGTTGAAAGGGCTTGTAGAGGATCATGTTGATTTTTCTTCTATGAGGATGAGCCAAGTTGAAATAAATATGATCTAGGTTATGAGTATACTTGATATCTTGTTGAGGAATTCCTTACTAGTAAGGAATGTTTTAGTGGGGCACATTTTGTTGAGGAACATTCTATAGGTAAGGAATATTCTATCACGAGATGATATATTTTAGAATGCTTTGTTGAGGCATGTATTGTCGAGGTATGTGGTATTACTGGGATGTTTACAGTGTGTCATATTCTATTGATAAGGGGTGTTTTTCTATGGGATACTCTGTTAGATGGAATTTTTTAAGAAGATATTCGATGGGAGGGTTGCATGTAGTGATACTATAATGTCATTAATGTATGAGTGAGTGGTTGTGAATATGTGAGTGAATGCTAGAAGGGTATGATAGAAGAGAAAGAATGTGTTGTTCTACAGAATGTTTTGTTGCGAGATATTGTATTGTAGAATGTTTTGAAGCATAGATTGTGGCATGGAGATTAGTGGTTGGGATGGTTATGGTATGTATTGTGAAACAAGATGAGTATTAGAAATGACACTAGTATTGACTAGTGGTGTGGTTATAGGGATAGACATGGTTATGTTTTGAATAGGACTAGTAACTGGTTGTGAAGATACAATAGTAGAAAAGGATACAAAATTTGATGGAGGTGTTTGTACCTTTGAAGAATCCTAAGGAATAGATGAGGAAGAAATGGTATTACTTAAAAAAGGTGTGGAACCTATAGAATGGATTGGTGAAGATGTAGATTATTGGGAAAATGTTTTTTGTGATGAAATCATGTGAAGATCATAAATAAGGATTGAAGAGACATCAGGTGTCTCTAGTTGATCGGGTAGTCGACAAATCATTTGATGCTTCATATTGATTAATAGGGATTGGGAAGTCGACATTTGAGATTTCGGGTTGAGTGACATTTGATGTTTGGGGTTAATTTATGAGGACTATATGAGTATAATTGCTGAATGAATGATTAGTTCTCAAATTTGGTCGATGAGACATTTAATTATAGACAAAGGATTGTAAGTTCATGGATTGGGTTGGGGTGTAAATGGTTGTATTTAAAATTCCTAGCTGCTTGGTAAGGTAAGTTTTGAGAGTAATAGGGTTTGAATATAACATTTCTTCAAAGATAGGATCTCCCCTATTATAGAAAGGAGGTTTAAGCACATTTAATTACAAACTAGGAGAAAAGGGGTGTCCTATTTTTTCTAGTCTAGGTGTGTGAAGGATTTAAGTATGATATTGATGTGGGGACTTGAAGCGTGGTTGTATCATTTATTTATTATAGTTGTTCCTAATTCATTCCAGTTAGTTATGTCGAAATGGGAGTGGGTGTAATTTTTTGATGAAATGGGATCTGTTGTTGCATTGGTGTCGAAAGTGCTGTAGGAAATGATGTAGTATAAAATGGGACTTGTTGTTGAAAGTGTATAGGTAGGGGTGGACATGTTTTCAAAATTTTGATTATGAGCTTGTTTTTTTATTATTGGCAAATAGTTTTTTGAAAGGGACTATACCCTTGTTTACAAAAGAAGGCCTAAAAGCCAGAATAAGCAAGAGAACCAGAGAGAAAAGGATCAGAATCCAAATGTGACAATGATGAACAAAGTAGCTAAAAATAGCTACCAAGACGAGACAAAACAACAAAATTACTGCAAAAAAGTAGTAAAGGATCCGTAAAAAACAACAAAAAAACAAACAAGGACAGTAGAAGCATCTACAGCTACTTCTTAGTAGCTTTGTCTATGATGGTTTTGATATTCTTCCAGGATTTAAACATACCCAAAGTAGTCATGTGGGCAGCATCATTACAATCCAGCTGCTCCAAGGTCTTCTTGCTTTCCTTATCAGTACCCCAGAGTGTTTCCGGAACTCCGCTTAGGATGGAGACACTTCTGACGTGTTGCTCGATGAATTCCTCAATCGCCCTAAAGATGGCGATGTTGTAATCATGCCTAGTTTTGGCCTTCCCTAAGCGGGAGTCCAAGGAGTGCAATTTCTTGTATATATCATCAATTTGGTGCTGTCCACATTCTCCTCCTCCTCCTTCTTCCTCTTTCCTTTCTGTTAAGTACCATGGTAAAAAAACATAAACACCTAGAAAATGAAAATAACTAATTGGGTTGATTTACAAACAACAAGAAAAAGAAAGCAAAAATTTGTTTTATATTTATCTTGATTATTTATGAAAGAGTGTAATGGTTAATATGGTTAATGAGGGTCCTAAGAAATGGTCTTCTATGGTTGGTTTCAGGAATTTTTAAAGGTGGAGTCCTCGATATACCCAAAGGTACATGAGGCCAAAATCTTTACTACTTTGCTCACGGGCGTGTATATTGGTGCCTAATCCCTCATTTCAGGATCCCGCTCCAATAAGGGGAGTCGGGTTCTGAGCCAATATATACTAAAAAATAGGAGATTATACTTGGCCAGAACACCGATTCGGTTTCCCTGTTGGGTGATGAAGTCCCAATCGCCTTCACCTAAGTGGGAATTGTTTGAATGTGTTTTTTAATTTTTAAGTGATTTGGTTGTGTGTTGGAGAAGAAATATATGAATGCAACAAATTTTCCTCCTAATTAAAGCTATATGATCAAGAAGTATGAAATGGTTCATTTTAAGACAAAAAATGAAGTGTTATTTTTTATAAGAGCAAAAAATCAGAATGTGATACGGAAATAAAAAGAGGGATTAGGACTTACTGTGAGATCTCTCCTTTTTAAAAGATTTTAACAATTTTTTTTAAAGTAAGTAATCAACAAATCCAACAAATGAGCTTTTCGAAACAATGCCCTACAAACAAGCTAGAATAAATAGAAAACCAAAAATAGAAAGTCGATTGTGAGGTTATAAGAAAAACACATAGAAAACGTAGGAAATTAGCCCAAACTTAGGTGATTATTACATAGTGAATTAGAAAAAAATACTATTTACTTGATGGAATGAAGCAGTGAATTAAGGGACAAGGGTCCCATCGGGCATGCCATAATGTTGATAAAAATTTCACTTTTATAATTGGTTGGATAACACAGGAGGTAAAATTGGATCAACCTCAAATATGATGGGGTTTTCAAGGTACCCGTGGATGATGTTGATGGATGTTGATTTTTGTGCTCCGTTAAGAATGGATCAAGCTCCTTTCTGTAACTAAATATACAAACATAGACACTACACAAGATGAAATTAGTAATATGGATAGGTGGTTTTCCTAGAAGAGTCCAGTTCTCTACAAGTCAAATGACTTCCTTATGTGGATGTCAACCCACTTTTAAAAACACTTAATTTTATTTTTAAAAAATGGGATACAATATAAGATATATGAGAATATGTGATCAAATGTCTAGCCCTTATTATATTACAAATATCAAAATGATAATGATGATAATATGAAAAGAAATGTATCTATAAATCAATGTCGGAATCCAAATTAGTATCCATATTCTCAAATAAATTAGATCCCATTAAATAGGTGAGGTCATCCTCCTTAGTAAATTATGAGTCAGGTTCCTTGATGTAATCATCTATGAAGAAGTATAAAATCTCCTCCTCGGTTTCATATAGACATGCAAGTTTAGAATTAGAATCTAATACTCCCAAATTATGATTCGGGTTTGGTGTTTGTGTCTTCAGGATGTTGAATCCCACTTTGTGGTGGTACTTAATCCGGGCTAGATCAGTTTGGATAACTTGCACTTCATAGTAGGATTCCCAAAATCTTTAGTGTCCTCAAAATCTTCTTGGTGGACTTGAAAATGGTCTCAAGTCTTTCAATGGGTGGTGCATGAATGGCGCACAACTCTAGGTCATGTAGTAGATTATATTGTTCCTAATGTAGAGGATTTTGAATAATTAACAGTGAATTGATGTTGGTGATCGGGTAGTTAGATCCTCCTATGGCCATCTAAAATACATGCTTGATAAGAGATTGGTAACACAAAAGGAGAAAGTATTTTATAACATCCTCTAAATGAAATCTGATTGCTAACTAGACATAAAATGTAGGTGATTATGGGAATCACATGTGATTCCAGTAAACATAGGTGATTCTAATAAATCTTAACAATTGCTAAAGTAAAAGAATGGATTAGGTAAAAAATATGATGATCCTCTGAGAGAAAAGGTGATATTATAAATGATTAGAAAGACTCATTTAAGATGAAAGAATGGAATTACAAGATAATGATGAAATTTTGATTGAATATGGGAGATGATAGGTTGATTTTGATTGTGGTTGGATGACGAGCGAGCTAATGAAAATATCCAAGATACTTGACATACATGAAAATGTTGTGGATAGTTGCAAGACTACACTAATGAAACCTAAAAATTCTAGAAATCTTGTTTGGATGGTCATGAATGGTCCTAAAGAGAGGCACCAAAACTAGTATTTATAGATCTATGATGATTGAGGAAATCACTTGTGTTTTGGTTAGTTTGGGTTTAGTAGAGATATGGAGGGATAAAATTACTATTTTGAAGTATAGTTCTTGGAATTTTAAAGATGAGAGTAAAGTTGTGTTAAGATTTCGAGGGGGGTGGAGTTAGATGTGGATAGAAGTGGTTAGGATAGATGTGGGATAATTTAGAAGGTTTCATAATTTATCTATTCATAACTAGTGAGAAGAAAAAAATTCATAGGGATAAGTTAGAGGTGGTTAGGATGGATATTTAGAAGGTTTCATATTTAAACTAGTTCTAACTAGTGAATCGGTCGAGTTCACATGGTGAGATGTGAGGGTGAAATGGAATAACTATTTAACTTAATAATATTATCTTATCTTCCTTTCCTTGTTTGTCACATCAACTTTGCTATAAGGTTCTTGTGTAGCACCCATACCTACAAAACAAACCCTAACTACCTGCACAAGGCTCAAACAAACATTGGATGAAATAAATAATGCATATGTTTGAGTCAGGTGACCTTATTTGTCACCCCAATGTGATTATCATCGAGTGTTGCACTACATTTCAGACTCTATGTAGTTCTAGTGTGTGTGTGATTGCATTGTGTCCCTTCAAGCTAGGTTTCCCTTGTGCCAATTGAACCAAGATAGTGGGATATAACTAATTTTCCCCAAGATGAATCTGTGATGGAGTTTAGAATATAGCCCCTCCTATGTAGTGAATAATGCAACCTAAATGCAGTGCTGAATGTTTCTCTTTGCCCAAGTAGTAGTAGACTGTAAGTATTAGCCACAATTGTCTAGCCCCTAATAATAGTGAGTAATTCATGTATATATATGATTCCCTTGTTTGAATTTCATCATTAAAAACAAGAAAATTCTGAACCAAAGTAATAAGAAAGACTTTAAAAAAGGTATTGAATGATATAATAATTCAAAATAAAAAAGGAGGAAATAGATAGAAGTACCCAAAGGGGATAGTAGCACATGGGGCGCTCCTATCCCTAATGGGTGGTAGTGTCTAGGATGCTCAAAAGATGTAACAGTCAATACAAGTTGGGTCACATGTCATCTAGTGTCCAAAAGCAAAGTGGTCATTCCGAAAATAAAATAAAAAAGTGTGGGAAGATAAAAGCATTGAAAGAGTAAATAAGTGTTATTAATGTCTAGTGATAAGAAATAGGTTCAACATGTTGGGTAATCCTATTCCTTGAATTAATCTCTTTATTATTTCTTGGAATATCTCTAGGGCTCACTATCCCAAGTTGTAAGCAGCTTATTCGAGGTGTGTTGTAAAGAGTTTGGTCGGATGTGTTTTTCCTTCACGAAGTTAAATTTGCTGGTTTTGAGCTATAAGAAACTGAATGAATTATTTTTGAATGTTCAGTTTGGTTGTTTGATCATCCTTAGGGTAGGGAGGAGTTTTTGTAGAGGTTTTGTGGGACATGGTACTGATTTGGATGGCAAATGTGTGGGTTACACTCCTGCTTCAGGACAAAGGTTGTGGTTTGTTCTTTATTTATGCTTTCAATTTGAGTTAGTATCATTCTCATTTATGGGTTAAGATAGCCTCTTCCTTACCTTCTGCTGAGGGGGTTGTGGGTGGGGTTTTTAATATGATAAAGTTGGAGGGAGATTGGGTTGGTAGTGTGGGCTCTTTTATATCTGGTTTAGAAATAATTGCCTAGTCTAGATGCAAGGCTTCCCTTTAAATATTTGACCCAAATAATGGGAAATATTTAGCTAAAGGGGGCTGGTATATGTGGTTCAAATTTAGAAAAGGAAAGGATAAACTAAAAGCTATATTGGATCAGATTTACGACCGTTGAGATGTTTTGTTTTAAGGCCTTTCTTGTATAGTTTGGTGTTAGTTGGAGAAACTAGTTCTGAGCCTTCCAATTCAGATTTCCATTATAGAGTGGGACATTCAAAAGAGGAAAAACCATCTTCCTTGTTCAAATTAAACATTGCTCATTTGCAGTCTCTTGACTTTCATGCTTTGGTACATCATGTCTGGAATCTAGTGGCCTACCCTAGTGGAGATAGAGGTTGAATTTTGTAGTGGGAGGATGTTGTTTATCAAACCATGAAATTTATTAGGGGTTGGGGTTACATGATTTCTTGATGGCATAAATGTGCTATCTAGGAAGCTAAACACAAGATAGAGACAACTTGCATCTCCTTAGAGAAATATATTCATAATGAGTCTTTATAAAAAGATATTGTTTTCTTAGAAGATTTGATTTACAAGGAAGAGGAGTATGTTGCTAGGTTAGCTTGGATTCGTGCTCATTTGCAATGGGTCGAGGAGGGTGACAAGGGATTAATTTTTGTTATCTTCTAAAAGGTTTCTTGGTTTGTGTAGATTGGATGGTTTTTTAGAAGAGGAATCAATAGAGATCAAAATCATGCTTTAGTAGCACTTCTAATTTTTTTGCATATAATGTTTAAGATTTAGTTATGTCTGCTCGAAATTCATGTTACAAGGTGATCCCCAATAAGGTGAAAAATTGAGATGACAAAAATTGGATGATAATTTGTTCAAAGAAATAATTGTTTGCTACTATTTATTAAATGTAGAATGAGAAATCCCCGAGAATCAAAGGAATTCCCTATGAATTTCGAAGGAGATGCGAGGATATTGCTTGATGATGATTTCAGCTGCTTAGCAGGTGAAATATTTTTATAGGGTCATTTTCTGAGTTCCTTAATTAGGGTCAATCAAGTTGGTTCCCAAAACTTCAACCAAATACTCCATGGGTGGGTGGAGGCCAATCATTATTCAAGTGTTACGAGATCCTTACCAAGGTGCTTTCACTTCGGAGACAAATATTGCTAGGAGGATTGTCCACAAATAGAAAACAAATTTTGTCCAAGTGCATTTCATATTAGCCACTTTTTTTTTCTTGGGAATATATGAAATGGGTGAGAGAGACAAGAGAATAATTTTTTTTCTATATATTGACTTTGATAAAGCATATGACATGATTGGTTGGTCTTTCATCACTGAAATGCTAATTAATCTTGGATTTGGATCAAAATTTGTGAAGATGGTGAACACTCTCTTCTCTTGTGCCTCCTTTGTTTCTGTCAATAATGTCCTTTCCCCACGTATTGTGCTTCATTGATCCATAAGACAAGGATTCCGTTTAGCACCTTATCTTTATGTCTTTGACAACTGATGCATTAGGGTGTTTATTGGAAGTTTCCCATATTCACAACAAAGTTAATGGTATTACTTTGCATGATGGCTCATCGATGCTCAAAAATCACTTTGAGGGGGATGTGATTTAGGAAATGTTGGGTAAATGATTAATTAATTGATTTAAGGGGTGTATGGGTAATGACCTAGGTTTAGGGATGTCTTTCAAATGATGCGACAAAAATTCTAATCAAATTGATTAAATAGATGAATTAGGTTTGTGAAATGGTATGTAGATGGGTGTATAAGTGATTATTTGTGTGGGAATGGGGTGTATACATTTTGTGTGTCTACAATGCTTTAAAGCATTTGGCAAATCCTTACAAACACAAAAATCCCATCAAAATTAGAAAATCATGCCCATTGGGGAAAATTTCCTCGTATTCAAGCAACAAGCCAGCTTGGTCACCGTCAACCCCTTTAAGATTATATTTTTTCCTTCTATTCATCATCGAGAAAATCAGATGTATGCAATCCTCAAGCTTTCTATGAGCACGATCATCCATCCTCATGCTTGAGAATTTTTGAGACATCCACAGGCCTCTTAGAAATTCCTCCAATGTCCTTGCATTTCCCACAACCATCATTTATGAGATCTTCTCATCAATATCATACTATCTTATATGCTTTGTTTCTAACATCTTGCAGGTAAAGAGATGCTTTGGAAAAACTCAAAAACCCTCTCCCATGGCTCCTTTTTCTTGCAGGTTTCCATTTTCATCTTACCATCCTTGGCTTTACACATATCGATATAATCACTTTCGACCCTCCCTAGTCTTTTCCAACCGGGCTCATGTCTATCTAAAAATATATCTAAATTATATTTGTTGGTCCTTTTCCTACCTCTTTGCCTATGGTTATCTTATACAAATCCTCTTATAGCAACTACAGCTGATCGATCACTTGCAAATCAATCTTAGAACTTGCAGTTTGCATATTTCATCTACAACTTTAGATCCATCCTCCCAATTTTTTGTCGACCTATATCTCGCATAACCTAGGTCATCATCGACCCAGACGAGTGTTACGTTCAATTTATAGTTATTTATATCTAATCATATTTAGATCAATTCCTATCATATTTTATATTCATTACTACTTACATTTCTACATTATTTTTCTATTTTTATCTCACTTTATCTAAACAAACGGGGGTTGACATCTACCAAGGAAGTTAAAATCTTCTTGGATCCTCTTATTTGGGAAACCCCTACATCTTTCTATCTCGATCAAAATCATTTTCAATCTTATTTATAGATATATTGAGTTGCAGCAACAACAAGAATCAGCCATATAGTTCCTATATCACATCCAAGGTAACATAAACCCTCTATCCTTTCTGAGTTGTTAATTTCTTTAGTAGCTAGTGCATTAATTTGATAATGAACGAGAAATTTAGAAAACATTCTTGGCACACCTAGTGGGACACCCTTTAGGTGATCTCTTCAATTTATTGATTTTCATATTTGATTTTCTTATCTTCTTCTAACACTATAGCATGAGGCTCTGCTTTATTTATTATTCGTGTTGGGTTCATTTCTTAGACTACTTATCACTCGAGAAGAGAAAATAAATAGGAAAAGCGTTATCTAGGTATTCCTCATTTTTCCCTATTTACTCCTTTTTGCATCGTAATTTACCATTCCTATTTGTGTCTTCATCCAACATCACATTTCATTTTGGATTTAAAATAACCCTTCTTTTAAGCATCCTTCTTACTCATATAGTTTAATTAGGGGTTTAATATTTTACATCACACATCTTATCACACACCCAAAAATGCACAAATCAAATCACACTTTAAAAATTCCCTTTCTGGTAGGTGATTATTATTTGATCACCCAACAAGAATTCACCTCGGACATTTCCCAGCCATAACTTACCGAAAACAAACATAGATTACCTTCTTATATGTCCTTTGTTATCCATATCCTTTTTCTTTTCACATTCTTAATCAAAACATAAAAGGAATTGTTTATTTATTTCATGTATTTAATAATGGAACCAAATTTTTCCTGTGGTAGTTCTTAGTAGTCCACCATGACCCCATTAAGACCATTGGTTGCTTCCAGACCTTCTTCCAGTCCCAACTACTATTATCTTTCTTGTAGGCCCTTTACTTCTTGACCACATTGACCAAGTAGCCTCTATTTTACCCCCATCACCCTTATCCTCATCATCTTACACCATTATTTCTTCTACCCCACCATATTTATCTTCATTACCTCATGTTCTTCTTAGATCATATGACATCACCATAACCACTTCACTTATGGATGTTCCTCACAAGAATCCCATTTGTTGGTACCCAAATTTTTCTCCTTTTCGGTCCAAGTAGCGTCAAAGATATGACATGGAGCTTGAATTCGGATAGATCATGATGTATGTCATTTTGTAGCCATGGATGTAATCTAACTAACACTCAAATAGGACTTGATCTTGTCCTAACTATTTTAGGTTGTTCCTTTCAACCAAGGTAAGAGAACCTATTTTTAACCCTAAAATGGTGAAGGAGATGAAGATATCCCTCAATTTGTGCAAATAGTATGAAAAGGGCTTGGGAAAATATGATCAACACTCACAATTTGACTTTCACAAGTTGTCACTTCAAGATTACGGAGATACTTTCAATGCAAGGAAAGGGTTACTGAAGACATTGTATGATCCTGATTTGCTTTGTGCATTTTTGTAAATGGATTGTATTCTATGGTTAATACACAATGCAATGCAGGGGTAGTATGGGGTAGGATTAGTTGTTTTGAATGAATTTTTGGTGGGCGATTTTAAACAAGACTAACCAGAATTTGCCAAATTCTTTGAGGACCTTTGCAAAAAATTTATAAGACCTAAATACTATAACGCTTTAAAGGGATTAAGGTACTCCTTCAACTAGAATATGTGCACCAAATGGAGGCCTAGATCTACACTCTTCCACACAATATTTGACAACCTGCCACAAAATCTTGAAGTAGATGAACCAACAAAGCATCCAGAAATCTCTATTTTATCATGACCTAAGGTGCACCCAAAGGTTTACAAATAATCTCTGAATTCAAGGAAGGTAAAGTGATTTTAAATTTGTTTATCTCTTTATCAGATGAAAGATATTCTGAATGTGAGATTGCAAATGCCACTAAACTATCAACAAGAAATGAGACCATGTATGATCAAGAGATATTTTAAACACAAGACTGTAATAGGAGCAAGAAACACAAATTGAAAACATTATGAAACATAAGTGTATGCAAATTTTTCCAAGAGACAACACAAAATAATCCAGAATGACCAAATTTATCAGCAAGGGAATGTTATAAGAACAATCTCAAAGCTTGTTGATGGCTTTACAACTAAAACAAACTCAACATGATACAAATCTGATGTAAAAAGGAATTAGAAATGGTTCTCAGGTGGTTTCTCAAAGAATGGGCTTCTTCCCAGATTTTCCCATGAAATTGGAAGTTTCTCCAACCATTCTCATGAAAAATTCATGCAATATATAAATTTTTATTACAATTGATCCTTTGCCTCTCAAAAATTCCCTCCAAAAATGGAATATTCAAAGCACCTTTTGTTTGCAATATTTTTGGAAAATGACATCTAAAAGACTCAAAAAAATTTGCTAGTTGTTCTTTCAAAAGGTGAATCATTGCAAAAATTCATCATTATCCATTGTGGAGGCACATTTTTCATCCTCAAAGCATGCAACCCCTTTCATTCCATTAGTTCATCCTTATCCCTCAAAAATTTGATTCTATAACTTCTTGATTTGATATTTCATGTTTTACATGGGCTAGGGAAAAATTTCACTTCAAAAACATTTGAAATCTACAAATTGATCCTTAAAACCAATTGCATTGGTCCTTATAGGCACAAACAACATGAATTTTCAAAAAAATTTGATCAAAATTGATGCAAAATTCACACCTCCAAGCTTCCTAGAGAAAAAATGGTGGCCAAACTGAAAAATGCACAATTACCATGGATATTCCTTTCTCCCTTCAATTTGAGCCCTCCAAGTGTCATAATGTGATTGGGAATGGAATTGGGATCTTTTTTAAATTTTTAACATTTTATAAAAAATGTAAAATTTTGACATTTTTCTCCACCCCTCTACCCTTGAAATTTGGTGCTGACACGTGGCACAATGTGGGCCCCATTGGAATCACGGCTTGATTCTTCACATTTCTACCTTTTTTTGGAAAAAGGAAAAATTTCAAAATATCTCTGCGGGCCCCCACCTCCACCTCTATCCTTGACACATGTTTACCTTCTCTATCATTCTGAGGATCTGCGGGTTCATTTCACATTTTAACTCCTTTTCTCCAAAGGAAATTTTCTCACTTTTCCTCCATGAGACCACCTCCCTCGATTCTGTCCCTACCATGTCTCTCCCTCTATTTTTTGTGGATCCACGCTTTAAAGTTTCACTCGAGACTTATTTTGCAAAAAAGGTACAATTTCACTTTTTCCTCGGTGGCATCCCGCACTCCTTTCTGCACTACCCACGTGTCTCTCTATGATTCATTTGGTAACTTTTCATCCTTTCACCAAAAAAGGAAAAAAATTCTAAGTCCTCCACCAGCCTTCCATCCCTCTTTTGATGAGGATATGACATGTGTCCACCCCTGATTTGCCATTAAAGGCTTGCACTCCAAAGCCGCCACGTGTTCCATTTTACTTCGTTGTGGGCTTGCACTCTAAAGCTACCACGTGTCCTTCCATGATTGGATGAGGACTTAGGCATATCCTTTGTACTTTAACTTTTATTCCAAAATTCCTTAAGGCACAAAACGACCCACCCGTCCACCTTCATTCTACATGCAACACGTGTAATTTATCTAGGACTGCATGGAGTTTGTGGGGGAATTTTGATTTTTGCCAAAAACCAAAAAAATTTAAGTTTTCAAAGAAACTGGTTGAAT
Organism: Taxus wallichiana var. yunnanensis; assembly: GCA_018340775.1. Taxonomy (NCBI): domain Eukaryota; kingdom Viridiplantae; phylum Streptophyta; class Pinopsida; order Cupressales; family Taxaceae; genus Taxus; species Taxus wallichiana. The sequence continues at coordinate 597,636,087 of CM031237.1, read as the reverse complement.
ATTATCTAACCAAAAATGGCCACATATGAGGGGATGCTTGAGATTTAATTTGATGGGCAAAGGACACCCGTATGACCGTAAAAAAACATAAAATTTGACAGGATGCCCTAAATTGATTTTTTCTTCATGGGTGAAGAATTTTTTGGTCAAAAAACAAATGGAAAGTGATTTTAGGCAGTTTACGACCTAGCAAAGGATTTTTGAGGGGAAATATGCATGAAATGAATAACTTCAAGCTCCAAAGGCTAGGAAAAGTGGAAAAAATGATAGAGGCCCATGGATTTGGAAAATTAGGGCACAAAACAGGCATACATGTATATTTCTTTCGAATTGGGGAAAAAAATGAGTTTATGAGCATTTCAAGGCATTCAATCTAGAGGAAAATTTATAGACCACCAATTTTGAAGAATTTTTTTAGAGCATGTAAACCAAAGGAAAATTTAGGTCAAAATGGTAGAGGATCAAAATGGGCACTAACATTGGCTCCTGCTCAGGATGGGCACTCCCAGTGAGTGCCACAAGAACAATAAGTAGACCAAGTACCAAAATAATCCATTAGGAAAAGGATTCATGAGACAAAGCCACCAAAAAAACTAGCTAAGAAACTTGATAAAATGGCTGCCACACACCAAGGAAAACCACAAACCGACAAAACACCAAAATAGAGAAAAATCCAAACACTATACACTGTATAAGTGGTGCATACCTCAAATTTGGGGATTAATCCAAGAAATGCTTCAGATGCCTACCATTAATAGGTAGTTCAAGCAATTCCCCATCTAAGTCCTTGAGAAAAAAATTATTCTCACCAATTCTGATATCAATGGAGTAAGGGCCCATCCATAATGCATCAAATTTACCATGTTTTCCCTTATCTTCATTTCTGCTATCCCACAACAAAACCAGATCTCCAATATTGAAGGCCCTAGGAGTGACCTTCTTGTCAAACAACCTCTTCAACTTCTCTCTAAATTTGACATGCCTTTGGTGGGATGCTCTTCTCTTCTTCATCTAGCTCTACAATCTGATTAATCCTTTCTTTATATGGACTGACCTCTTGATCCTCAAGTTGTTAAACAAACTAAAATGAAGATAATTACAGATGTAAGGGAAATAGAACTTGAGTTCCATACACCAACTCAAATGGGCTCTTACTAGTAGCTCTTTTAGCAGTGATTCTATCAGCCCAAACTATAAATTTTAGTTGTTCACCCCATTTTCTCTTGTTCAACTCCAAGGTTCTCCTAATGATCTTCAACAAGTTCTTATTGCTTTAGACTCACCTATCCATTTCCTTGGGGGTTATAGTTTGAAGCATAAGTCATATTGGTTTCATACTCCTTACACATTTCCATCAAAGGTTTAACTCTGAAACACATGGCATTATCAGCCACAATCTTGACTGGCACACCAAATCTACATATGATATGATTCAACAAGAAATCCATAACAACTTGGTGTGTTGCTTTCTTGGTGGGGATTGCTTCTACCCACTTGGTGAAGTAATCTGTGGCTACAAGGATCCACTTATGTCCAGCACTAGAAGGGTCTAAAATTTCACCAATGAATTCCATCCCCCATTGTTTGAAAGGAGCTTCAATTGATACAGGCTGCAAAGGAAGGGAGCCTGAAGCTTTCATTCTTCCAGAGAAATGCTGACAACTTTCACATTTTCTAATCAACATGGTTGCATCTTTGAAGAGAGTAGGCCACTAATAACCAAATCTCAAAACTTTGTGTGTTGTAAACCTTCCAACAAAGTGTTCTCCATAAACTCCCCCATGGAAATCAACAACTATTTTGGGAGCTTCATCTTCAGTTATACATTTCAAAAGGACACCTTCAGGGATCTTCCAAGCTAGCCCAAAGTAAGTGATGATGTATTTTTGAGAAGCTAGCTTGAGGGATCTTTTCTGATTTTTATTTAAATGATCAGGAAAGAATAGGTGTCTGAGGTAAAATATTATATCCTTGTACCACTCAGAACTTACCAATTTCTCAAGAACATATACCCTTTCTTCCTCCACTTAATTCACTTCCACAGTCTACAAGTTTCTCTCAACCATGAGCTTAGCAAGACCTAAACCTCTTACCAATTTTTTGGTTTGGATGTCCATATCATACTCCTACAGTTTGTTCACCCATTTACATATTTTACTTGAGATCTCCATCTCTGATAAGATGTGTTTTACCATGGTGTGGGGAACATAAGCAATAACTTTTGAACTTAAGATATAAGGCCTAAAAACTTTTGTTGCTTTCACCAAGGTAAAATATTGTTTTTCCATGATTGTGTACTTTATCTCAAGAACATTGTAAATCCTTGCTAAAGAAGGCAATAGACATCTTAGCCCCATCTTCACCCTTTTGGAGCAAAATAGATGCAATAGTATTTTCGAAGTAAAGGAGAAAATTTGGAAAGGCTTCTTGTAATTTGGAGCTACCAAGATGGGTGCATGTTTCAATGCTTCTTTGATCCCTTAAAAGCCGAATAATAGCCTCCTCCCATTTGATAATTTGGTCCCTTTTTAACATGATTGTAATAGGAAGAGTCAATTCAGAAAAATTGGACACAAACCTTATAATGAAGTTAACCTACCCAAAGAAGGATTGGATGCCCTTCTTTGTTCTTAGAATTGGAACCTTGTTGATTACTTCTACCCTCTCAGGGTCAATCATGACACCAGCCTTTGAAACAATATGACCAAGCAGCTTGGCCTTTTGTACCCCAAAATGACACTTCTTTGGATTGAGATAAATTCCATATTCTCTACATCTGATCAACATTCTTTCCAAGTGCTGCAAGTGATCTTTTCTGCTCCTTGAAAACATAGTCACATCATCCTGATAAACTGCAATGAAGTCATTTATGTATCTAGGAAAAGCAATATCCATTGCTCTTTGGAAGGTATCCCCAACATTCATGAGACCAAAAGCATCCTTACATAAACATATGTTCCCAAGGATTGGTAAAGGAAATTTTAAATCTTTCGACTCCTTGACAACAACTTGATTGTAGCCAGAGAAACCATCCAAGGGGTACAACAATTCAGATATAGTCACTAACTACAACATTTTTTCCATGTTTGGAAAAGGATAATTATCTTTCAATGAATCTCTATTCAGATTTCTAAAGTCTACACAAAGTCGATATCTCCATTTTTCTTTACCTGGCAAAAGGTTTGCAACCCAAGATGAATACTTTGTGGGATGAATGATCCCTCCCTCCTTTAATTTCTTCAATTCATATTGCATTTTCATTGAGAGGATTGGATTAATTGGCCTTTTATTTTTCTGAATGGTTTGGCACATTTCTCAAGAGGGATCTCATGTTGGAATAAGTCTTCTCTATATGCTTTCAGCTCTGAATAAGACCAAGCAAGACAGTCTTGATATTTTGTCACTAGTTGAACATAGGGCTGTTTTTCCTCCTTGTTTAGACTACTTCCCAACCAAAATTTTCTTGGTTTATCACTAGTTCCCAAGTTATGCTCTTCCACATCCCTTGAGGAAGATATGTTTCTATTGATGATGCAATCAGCATTACTAAAATTTCACTCAAGTGAAACAAGACCTCTAGGAATGGTGTTGGTTTTCAATTGGATAATATCTCTTCCAAACAAAGTCTCTCTTCCTTCAATCACACACACCATTGGTTCCCAATAAATATTATGATCTACAAACTCACCTTAATTTTGTAAGAACCTTTGCACTTGAGCATCATCATTAAACACTTGCCAACGCTTGATGTTGTTAGGGACAACTGGCCTAGTTAACACTTCAACATTGTACTCATAATAAGGTGAAACCTGTAATCTCCAAATATTGATCCCAACACTACCAACTTGTCAACAATGGCATTGAAACTTTTATCATGATGCACAATGTTGAAGGAATCAAACATCTCAATTAGATCCCAAACTACATGTTTGTACTGTTTCATCCACTACTTTTTTGTAGCATATAGTTTCATTATTTGTTTGACAACTAGCTCTAAATATCCCTTTGTAATGATGTCCTTGACACCATACTTCCATGTAATTCTCAGACCCAACAACAAGGCTTCATACTCAGCAATGTTTTTAGTACATTCAAAATTAATCTTGAAGGAAAAAACAAACTCTTCCAAGCTAGGAGAAATCAGAATTATACCAGCACCATTTCCAAATTTGGAGCAAGCTCCATCAAATAGCAAGGTCCAAGGAGAACCTACCTATTCAAGGCACTTTGATTGATCCATCTTGTGTTCTTTTCCATCAGCAAACCCAATAAAATTATCAGCATCAACATCAGAAAACAACACCTCATAGGAAGCATTGTTTGGATCCTCAATTAGATGCAACATCTTCTTTTCTCCATAGAGATTGACAAGGCTGCCTTCAATGGGAATGGTGGAAAAATACATATCCATTTGGACACTCCCTCCAACACTTACAGTCCACTTTCTTGACAATAACATACCCCATTTAGTAGAGTAATCAACAATCACAACATCCAATTTTAAATTCCTCCTAGGATAAGATGCAAGTTGCATCACCAAACCCTTCACACAACCAACTACCGATACTTCACTTGAGTCCATGGTAGTACACTTTCCATAGGATTCTTTCACTTTGATATCCAAGTCATTCATGACTTCTAGAGGCATCACATTACATGATGCATTGGAATCAAACATACAATTGTGAAGTAGCCTATCCTTTATGATCAAAGTTGTGAAGAATGGATCAAAATTCAATTGAGAATCAAACGAAGGATGTCCCCAAGTATACCTTAGGTGTTTCTCCAAGATCATCTACTGCTAGTGGTGTTTTGAGGTCTGTAATGATTTGAGGAGGAGTTTCAATAACATTTACATTTCTGCTTGGGGTACTCTTCTCCTCTTTTAATCCCAAGTACTCAAATGCTCTCTTCTTATGCTCAGGAATCCTAAGAAACTCAATGATTAGAACACTCACTTTGATTTGGCTCAATACATGGGCTATGTCATAGGGAACATTCTTTGGCAAGGCAACATTGGAAGGGAGACAAGAAGATTCATCAGATGGCATGGGATTCTTGGTAGCTTGGGCATGAGGAGGACTGTAATTTTTTCTTGGGACAATAGAGCTTTTGGCATGTGTTTCCCTTCTAGGAGATTCTTTGGGAATGCTTGTAAGCAAGGGTGTTTTAGGTTTGGCTTGAGGCCCAACTCCTTTAACAACTTTTCTTCTAGTGTTATAGTCTTTCTCTTGAGCTACAACAACATTCATCAACAATTTTCTATCTTCCTCCAAAGGGATACCACCATCATACTTCTTAATCATCAAAGCTCTTAAGTATTCAAAGTCATTGTTAGGAATTTCAAAAGCTTGTACTACATCAACTTCAAGAGTATGAGGGGAAGAAAGACTTGTACCCATTTGATGCAATCCCAAAAGGTTGCAGTTGTCCTTGCACTTATCACCTCAATTGATGTTGCTCCTTCTTACTAGCCTAAAGAACAGCCCACCATGTATATTTCATCATCAGTACCATCATCATTATTAGCTTCACCATATTTCTGGTCCACTTCACATGGAGGATGGGATAGAAAAAACCTATCACACCAATCAATATCAACAACTTCCTTAATAACAACAACCCTATCAATTAGGGGATCAGGTAACACTCTTCCTTAGCGTTCTTGAGGATGTTTGTTTGTAGACCCCATGGGTCCTTTCCCTCTATCATCTTCCCTTTGATCACCTCTAGGATGATTGGAAAATCTATCATGGTTTTGGGATTTTTGATGACCTTATGAAGTCTACCCTATTCCCTTCTCAACTCTTGCCAACTTGTAGGAAATCTCTTTGATAGCCCTTTCCAAATTTTCACCACTTCCTTGAAGTCTACACTCTTTCTAGATTGAGGTTTTATAGGTTTATCAACTTTACACCATCTCTCTTGAGAGGATTCCCAACAACCTAGATATTGTTTTCAATTTTGTAGTGCCATGGTAAAGGCTTCCCTTAAATTGGTAGGGTCCTTGTCTCTTAGGTAATAGGCTACCTTCTTATCAAATAAATCTGCATATTTGATCAATCATGAATGATCACATGGCCATAAATTAACTGGAAGCCTTCTCAAAGTTTTTTGAACCTTGTGTTAAAGTTATGAACTGATTCATTGGGGTTCTTCTTGATATTCTCAAATTTAGACAAGAGAAATCTAGGATCAGTCTTATCATGATATTACAACCTAAATGCATTGTTCATCTTAGTCCAAGAGTCAATAAAATTATTAGGCGAGATAATTGTACTAATCCCTTGCATCCTCTTTGAGTGTATGAATGAAAAATTTGACATACACATCTTCAAACTCTATTTAAAAATCCTCCATCATGTTAACAAAAATTTTGAGATGTTGATCACCGTTATAACATTATTACCTTGGAACTTTGGCAACCTATTTCTGACATCTTGTGGGACAACATTTGGGTAACCATCCATTCCTCTAAAGTCTATAGGACCAAAGGTGTTAACAAAAATGGAGGTATAGGCTGAGCCATATTATTTTGAGGTGATGTCGAGGGTGACACAAGCTGATGAGGAGTGCAAGGTCTTTGGGGCTCAAGAATGTGGTTCACAAGATTGGTATTCTCTAAATGTTGACCTTCTTGGAAATTTTTATTTGAATTGAAACACAGAGGTGTAGATTGAAGAAGGAACTCACTAGGTATAGTAGAAGGACCTTCACTAGTTGAAGTAAACAAGTTTATGAGAGGATTGCTTGAATCAAAATCACTAGAAGAAGAGTGATAATCCTCTACCAAAGGCTGATCTCTCTCACCAATGGATATACATTTTCCTAATGTCTAACCTTTAACAACCTTCCAAACTCTTCTCCCTTCTAACTTTGAGTTCCTTGAATCTGAAAACAAATTCTTAGCAGAGTCTCTAATGAAGAGAGATCTTCTTCCTTCTAGTTTTGTAGAGATTAGTAACACCAAAGTAAATGACAAAAAGGTAAGACACTGGTATTTATCAATATCAGAAAAACATGGAGTCACCACTAAGGATTTTCACCATAGTTGTGCAAATGCACTAAAAGACTCACAAATACCTATCAAACTGAGAATCTTGCAAAACTTTGTAGATCATACCTTTCTTTTCTTGAATTTATCAACCCCAAATGCGAATGAAGTGCAACTACTACAGAAACGATAAAAATGTAAACATAAACATGAAACCTTTGCATACACCTTGTATATCCGAGTATAGAATAATGCTTTAAAAATATATTAGCAAATGAACTTGCAAGAGACATTACTAGGGTTTAATATGCATTCAAATATCTCAAATATGTATGCACATGGATCAGATTGAACTAAGAATGTCCCCGGTAATGATGCCATTGGTGTTGGTACCCAAATTTGTTCTCCTTTTTAGTCTGAGCAGCATCAAATATATGGCATGAAGCTTGAAGTTAGATAGATCATGATTTATGTCATTTTGTAGCCGGGGATGTGATCTAACTGGCACTCAGATTTGTGGAGAGATGAATAGCACTCAAATAGGACTTGATCTTGTCCTAACTATTTTAGGTTGTGCCTTTCAAACAAGGTAAGAGAACCTATTTTGTAACCCTCAAATGGTGAAGGAGATGAATATATCCCTCAATTTATGTAAATAGTATGAAAAGGGCCTTGGGAAAATATGATCAACACTCAAAATATGACTTTCACAAGTTGTCACTTCTAGATTATGGAGATACTTTCAATGCAAGGCAAGGGTTACTGAAGACATTGTATGATCCTGATTTGCTTTGTGCATTTTTGTAAATGGATTGTATTCTATGGTTGATACACAATGTAATGCAAGGGTAGTATGGGGTAGGATTAGCTGTTTTAAATGAATTTTGGTGGGATATTTTAGACAAGACTAACCAGAATTTGGCAAATTCTTTAAGGACCTTTGCAAGAAATTTGTAAGACCTAAACACCAGAATCCTTCAAAGGGATTAAGGTACTCCTTCAACTAGGAAATGTGCACCAAATGGAGGCCTAGATATGCACTCTTCCACACAATCTTTGACAACCTGCCAAAAAATATTGAAGTAAATGAACCGAAAAAGCATCGAAAAATCTCTATTTTATCATGACCTAAGGTGCACCCAAAATTTTATAAACAATCTTTGAATTCAAGGAAGGTAAAGTGATTTTAAATTTTTTTATCTCTTTATCAGATGAAAGCTCTTCTAATGTGAGATTGCAAATGCCACTAAACTATCAACAAGAAATGAGACCATGTATGATCAAGAGATATTTTAAACACAAGACTACAACAAGAGCAAGAAACACAAATTGAAAACATTATGAAATATAAGTGTATGCAAATTTTGCCAAGAGACAACACAAAATAATCTAGAATGACAAAATTTATCAGCAGGGAATGTTATAAGAACAATCTCAGAGCTTGTTGATGGCTTTACAACTGAAACCAACTCAACATGATACAAATATGATGCAAAAAGGAATTAGAAATGGTTCTCAGGTGGTTTCTCAAAGAATGGGCTTCTTCCCAAATTTTCCCATGAAATTATAAGTTTCTCCAACCATTTGCATGAAAAATTCATGCAATATATAACTTTTCATTACAATTGATCCTTTGCCTCTCAAATATTCCCTCCAAAAGTGGAATATTCGGAGCACCTTTGCTTTGCAATATTTTTGGAAAATGACATCTAACAGACTTGCAAAAAAGTTTCCAGTTGTTCTTTTAAAAGGTGAATCATTACAAAAATTCATCATTATCCATTGTGGAGGCACATTTTTCATCCTCAAAGCATGCAGACCCCTTTCATTTCATTATTTCATCCTTATCCCTCCAAAATTTGATTATGTAACTTCTTGATTTGATCTTTCACGTTTTGCATGGGCTAGGGAAAAATTTCACTTCAAAAACATCTCAAATCTACAAATTGATCCTTAAAACCAATTGCATTGGTCCTTGCAGGCACAAACGACACGAATTTGCCAAAAATTTGATCAAAATTGATGCAAAATTCACATCTCCAAGATTCCTGGAGCAAAAATGGTGGCCAAACTGAAAAATGCACAGTTACCATTGATCTTCCTTTCTCCCTTCAATCTGAGCCCTCCACGTGTCATAATGTGATTGGGAATGGATTTGGGATCACTTTTTGACTTTTTAACATTTTTGAAAAAATGTAAAATTTTGACATTTTTCTCTGCCCCTTTTCCCTTGAAATTGTGTGTAGACACGTGGTACAATGTGGGCCCCATTAGAATCACAGCTTGATTCTTCACATTTCTACCCTTTTTTTTTGGAAAAAGTAAATTTTTCCAAAATATCTCCATGGGCCTACAACTCCACCTTTTTCCTTGACACGTGTCACCTTCTCTATCGCCAAGGATTTGTGGGCTCATTTCACATTTTAACTCCTTTTCTCGCTAAAGGAATTTTTCTCACTTTTCCTTTGCATGACCCATGCCTTTGATTATGTCCCCGCCACGTGTCTCCATTTTCTTTGTTGTGGAGCCATGCTTCAAAGTTTCACTCTCACTTATTTTGCAAAAAGGGCACAATTTCACTTTTTCCTTCGGCGGCCCGCACTCCTTTCTACACCGCCACGTGTCTCTCTATGATTCATGTGGTAGACCCATGGCCCCTTTTACAACTTTTATCCCTTTTTCCAAAAAAGGAAAAAAATTAAGTCCTCCGCCATCCTTCCATCCCACTTTTGATGAGGATATGACACATGTCCACCCCTGATTTTCTGAAGGCTTAGGCTCCAAAGCCGCCACATGTTCCATTTTACTTCACCACGGGCCTACACTCTGAAGCTGCCACATGTCCTTCCAATTATGGAATTAGATGCGGGACTTAGGAATCTCCTTTATACTTTAATTTTTTTCCCAAAATTCCTCAAGGCACAAAATTACCCACCCATCTGCCTTCATTCTTCATGCGACACGTGTACTTTCTCTGGGACCTGCGGAGTTGGGGTAAATTTTAATTTTTTGCCAAAACCAAAAACGTTAAGTTTTCAAAGAAACCCACCAAATCTTGTCCAACCACAAATGGCCACATATGAGGGGATGCTTGAGCTTTAATTTTATGGGCAAAGGACACCCATATGACCGTAAAAAAACACAAAATTTGATAGGGATGCCCTAAATCAATTTTTTCTTTGTGGGTGAAGGATTTTTGGTCAAAAATAAATGGAAAGTGATTTTAGTAGTTTACGACCTTGGAAAAGGATTTTGAGGGGAAATATGCATGAAACGAATAACTTCGAGCTCCAAAGGCTGGGAAAAGTGGAAAAAATGACAGAGGCCTGTGGATTTGGAAAATTAGGGCACAAAATAGGGCATACATGTATATTTCTTTCGAATTGGGGAAAAACAATGAGTTTATGAGCATTTCAAGGCATTCAATCTGGAGGGAAAATTATAAACCACCAATTTTGAAGAAAAACATTTTAGAGCATGCAAACCAAAGGAAAATTTAGGTCAAAATGGTAGATGATCAAAATGGGCACTAACACCATCCATGACTTCCTCCTCCGTAGATATCAATCAACACATCATTTTTCATCTTATGACATTTCCCCTTCATCCGACATACTTGTATCACCTAGGGACATCCCTTATGAGCCTTCTCTATCAAATCTTCCCATTCTTACCCCATCCTCATCATCTTACCATGACCCTACTCATCACTATGCTCCTACATCCCCCCAAGGAATCCCATCTTCATCACGTGACATTTTTAGACATCCATTTCCCAATCCCCCACCAATGAGTTCATCTTCACCTTCTACATCACATCAATTTAACCCATTATCAATCAATACCATACATTAGACATCTTCTCCCACATCTATTTTACCATCTTCATCATCCACCCCTATCTTAGATATTGTGCCAACTGCCCCTTCAAAAATATCCTCACATCTACTATATCAATGATCCCACTACCTACCACCTTGACCTCCACTACCTCTCTTTCATCTACAACTAGTCCTACTCTTACCACTCAACATTAGCCTTACCCGCACGTACCTATACATCCACCTGTCACTACACTTACATTGACATCATTATCACATATTTCTCTACCCATTTCCATATCATATGACATTGTATCTTCCCCAACATCTCTACCACCTATCTCCTCCCTTATGACCACCTCACTTATCTCGTCTCCCCCACCCACATGTAGTATCCAAATATATACTATTCCCACATCCACATCTATTATCACACCTATCACATCTCCTCAATCCACTAATATGCCACTTCGGACACAAAAATAAATGTAGTTTAAACTCATCCCTCTTCTAGCTCTACCCTAACCCATCCGCCATCTACACTATCTCACAGAAATTATTAACCGCATGATCCAAACATCCATTTTTATATCCACATCTATTCTTTATATTGATTCCACACATGAACCTACTCAATCCATTATATTGAAACCTATTCCTCCATCCACATCTCTTCCACCTTTACCTGTTATGTCATCCTTAGATTTCATACTAGTTCCTCTTTTTGTGCTTCTATCCACTCTTGCCACATCAACTATTGTTCTTTGCATCCCCATTATGTCCCTCTTCTTCTTCACCACCTACATCATTTGAGAAATATTAGAGAGAAATTCAACTTGTAGCTACCATAGGTGAACCTCATGTATCATCCACACAACTAGACATTCCCACATCGAGCCAATTCCCACCCTCTCTAGAAAAAATCATGCAAAAATTACTTCCTCCATCAGCCACAACCCCATCTTCTAGATCCACCTATCAAAATAATTGTTATCCCTACCAAGGGCACTCCTCAATAATCCAAATAAAAAAACCTTTGTATCTAAAAACATAGATCCCTTGAGCATCCTCACAAGAAGATCAAAATCCCTCATATCAAGACCAAATCTACATCTTCTATCTTGGGGCTGCATCCCTTTGTCTTAGGACCCTTTCCTCCATCCCGACCAATTAACCCATCCAAATCCAAATAGTCTGATACCCTCATAGGACTAGTCCCTTCATCAAAATTACCTTCAATTATCCATCTACCTAGGCCTAAATAATCCACCACTACATATTCTTTGAGACCACCTAGACCTCAACCCAATCCACCTTCACCATCATCATCCATGCCATCTTCTGAGAACCTTCTCAAGTGTTTACATTGAATCATATGGGGAAGTCTTACAACATTTTCTTCATGCTTCTGCCATCACACTCCCACCTATCAGATCTTTTGACCTGAACCATTTGAAGCCCTTTTCGTTTGATCCCTATTGCATATGTGTTTATCATCATACACCGAGCCAAGACATTGAGCATTGTAAGGCCCTTTAGACTATTTTCCACAATCTTATTGAGCAAGAGGACCACCTTGATGAGTCCTCTTATCCATATATAGATTCATCCATAGTCTATCTCGACCCCTTTTACTTGTACCCCATCCATTCATCCTCTTGGGTCTCTTATCCCATCTACATCATCTCCTATCACTTATATTGATAAGGGTCCTCCCTTGTTCATCGATACTATTCACCTTGATACACCTTCCTCCTAAAATCCATATCCTTTGACATCAATTATCCTATCCACATCCCTTTCACCGGGGAGCATCTTCCCCGTCATTTATTCTTTAACATCCTTTTTCTTGTGTTTTTGATTGATCCTCCTACGCTAGGGAGATTTATTCTTAGGAATTTTCTATTCACAAATTAGTTCATTTACACATATCATCCTATCTCATTCAGCTCTCTACTATTCCGATTGTTTTTTCTATCTCCTCTTCCCATGACCATTATCATGGCCATATCTATGCTTCCCTTAAGAAGCACCATGGATTTATCTAAATATCTCCATTGCATGACACATATCTCATAAATATTTATTTAACACATCTCATCCGATCCTGATTTATCTTGTCCCTCTATGAAGGACATTTGTTTATCTTAAATGCATACAATTTTATTTCCTAATAGGCATTGCTTGTTCTTATTTTTTCTTGTCATATCTTCTTAATGCAATGTTAATGTGGGTGGCATCATAACTTTATTAGAATGACACTACTCTAGAAAGGAGCTAACGCATAAAGTTTTCCCCTAACTGGATTGGACCATTATAGAAGTATGGGTCGGGTTCCTATCGTCTCACCTCCTCAATGGTAGACCGGAAGTGGAACTTCTTAACACATTGCACTTGTGACCATTCTATTGTTAGCACATTTACCAATGTTACCTTAGTCATTTCCTTGTATCATTCCTCTAACTTATCCTCTTCTCGTATCTCATCTTGATGATTTGGAATTATGTGGTCTTCCATCACTTCCTATATGTGACCTTAAATATTGGTACCATGTGTAGATCAAGAATTTCTGCGCGCTTGTTACTGTCAAGTTAATGCACCAAACTAAACACAAAAACCTTGAAAAACTCAAATGAAATCAATACGATAGATTGGACAAGATTAGAAGATGCGAGATGGAAAGAATGTCAATGGAGAAAATATGGGTGCATAGGAGCAATCTGCAAAGTAGATCCAAGAATCCTACGATGCACAAATCCTTGGCAGAAAAAGATAAAGTTAGATGATATAAGGGTGAAATACCTGAAAAGTGGGTCGAGTAATGATATTCCTCGGCGAGATGTCGACCACGTTTTCAATCAAGAGTAAAGACATACATGATGAAATATGTAAATAAATATTTAGATTTTTTGATTAAAAACAAAAGAGAATGTAAAAACCGCAGCAAAAACTAAAAGAAAGTAGGAAACTATAAAAATAAAGTTGAACTTGTGTTACCTGAGTTCTATACCTGTTTGCAGACTAGTTGGCATCGATAAGATGGTGATCGGCGTCGATTGATGATAATCTACATCAACTGGACTGGGTCGGCATCGATCAAGGTTAAATTATGAGATACTTGATTACTGGTTGATGTAGACCAGATTGTGGAAACTGTAGTAGGAGCTACGAGAGATGTGGACAGAGTTCCACCTTGGCTGAACAGAAATGGAATCTCCAAGAGGCTGAAGAACCTTCACGATATTGATGCTGCGAGGGTAGAGTGACGATGCACCTCTCAGGGATTAAGATGGAAAAAATTATCTTTCTCTCAATTGAAAATTCAAAGGCTCTAGGCTCAAGCTTTTTGCTATTTCATCTATCTCTCTATCTCTACCTCCTAACTACAACGAGTTCGGGTTGTGTATTTATAGTCGATCGCATGCAGACAACCGAGGTAAAATCGGTGCCATTCCAAAAATCGGTGCCAATCGAGAAACAATTGGCGTTGATCGGGAATAGACTCCCAAAGTGGTGAAAAGGGACGAGTTATGAGGATTATAATATCATCCCTCTGACTTAAATATGGGAAGAATCCCACTACACGGTTCCATGAGAGGAGAAATAGGTGGGATAGATGGATAATAATAACACGGGAGGTTGGGAAATGATATGGGGTGAATAAGTAGAAGTGGAATAAATGTAGAAGATAGAATTGCATGGTTAAAATTTTAATTACAAATGGGTGAAATATAATGGGGTGGAACAAACTTAGGATAGGAATTTAAATTAGATATTTAATTAATACCCTAAGAGAATTAGTGATACAAAAGTGCACCGGGTTATCCGAAAATAGAATAGGTAAGCGACCATGGGGACACTAAATTGAGTAACCAATTTTATGTGTCTACATTTGCCCCTTTTTGTCGAGTATCTTGCGATAAGAAATGCTATGAGACAAAAACAAGGAGTTGGAAGAAAAGGAAGAATATTGATGATGTGCTCCCCCTCAAACTAGGGATGGGGTGGCCCCAAAAAAAGCCAACCGATCCTGAGTTTGAAAAAGGTAGATGAAAAATAATAGAAGAGAGGATGCCCCAGCTAGACATCTGGAGTAGATTGGATCATTGATGACACACATAAAAAAAAAAAAGGCAATGACCTAAAGAACTCACATTAGTAGGGCAGACTAGACGGTCTTTGTATGAGATGACGTTAGTGGCTACAAACTTGTGAGTTAAAGGTGACTACAAGATAATAACAACCAAAGAGTGACACATTGGTAGGGACAACTGGATGACCTTTAAATGAGATGACGTTAGTGCCTACAGACCCGATATCTCTAGGTTGTAAAAATGTGAGTTACCCATGAATAGGGAAAAAATCGGAATGGGTGATAACACCAAAAATATGCACCAAAAGGTGGAAATAAGGTGATAACAATGATCAGATAAAAAAGCCAAGCATAAACACTTAAAAAAGCAAGATGAAGTGAAGGCATCGAGAGGAGAGCCATTGTGAAAATTGACATATGGCCACTATAGTGGACTTTGTAATAGAAATGTTGCCAGATTAGCCAAAACAAGTGTGTTATGGGTGGCACATGCAAAATAACTAATGACAAGATGCCCCACGTAGGGAAAGACAAGAAAATCTATGCTACAAGTGACACACGTGTGGGGAAATGTAAGGCGACAAGGTACAAGTACCCAAAATAAAGGCTCAATGATGGTGACAATGTGTTACGGGTGACACATGCGCAAGATAGGATAAGCAGATGAGAACTAAGCGTGTCCTGGTATGATGAGATGAAAAAATATGTCAAAATATACCTGATCGGCACCAATGGGCTCCAATCGGTGTCAACTACCCCTAATCGACGTCGACCACAAGAATCGACGCTGACCAAAATAATCGCGCCGACCGCTCCAAAACCTATAAATATAGAAAAGGTGAATGGTAATGATTCATTTGCATTGTGATGATTGATTTAGAAAAAGTCAAAAGTTTAATTTGAGCAACATGGAAGCTTCCGGAAGTGATCAAAGAGAGAAAGAGGATGTAGCCAGGGGTAATGGGTCCTCCCAAGCTTTGTACATTTGTGTAATTTCATGTTTGTGTGTAGTAGGAGGCAAGAGGGTTTTTTTAGTGCTCTGCCTCGTAGTCAACATTGATTGAAAAATCAGTGCCAACTATCATGTGATTGGCATCGATTGTAATAAAATAGGCGTCGACCATAAAGTAAATGATGCCAATGGAAAATAATCGGCGCCGATGGGAAAGATGAGATATTTGGAATCTTTTGAGAAAGATTTTGATGAAATTTTAATGATGTTTATTTTGATAAATTGAAAACTAATGACGATGTTTGATATGATGCAGGAACAAGAGGTCCTACACGTGTGGGATGTTATTCCAAGCTACTAGAGACTATACTACTAGATGTGACAGATGCCGATTGGTGCCATCTGGAGTTAGCCAGACTAGGGGGTTTCTATTATTATCGACGGGTGCCTCGAGACGTGGAGCTCATGTGAGCATTAGTGCAAAGGTGGGGGATAGCCAGACCTACACATTTTGGTTTCGAGACAAGTCAGATGACCATCACCCATGAGGACATCTACAGGATTCTCAGTTGCCGATTACAGGAGACTCGATAGATATTACTCAATGAGAGTAGCAGAGGAGGGCCCTAGTACGGTTATATGGAGATAGGAAAATGATGCAGAGATAGTGTCTAGGGCTATGAGGATAGCCTCACAGTATAGGTAGGATGACCCAAGGCATAGACTGATAGCCTTGATCCAGATGACTATCTCATATTATGCACTACCAGATTCCAGATGTGGACGGTTCCCACTACTCCTGCTTGATTGTGTCTGACGATATCTTAGAGTTCATGCAGGTGTTTGCATTTGTTGATGCGTTATTGGCACAAATATATCATGAGCTATGGATGTATACCACAGGTAGACAGACTGGGATAGATGTCAGTTTTGTACTCCACTATTGGGCTTACGAGCATATATCAGTGATTAGACCATCCGGACTTCCATGGATGCCAGGAGTAGAGGGAGCCCTTGATTATGGATTTCGACGATGGCGGGTAGACATGGCCCCTAGAGATACAGGGAGATCATCAGAGTGGTATGCCTAGAGATTCAAGACTCTAACACCATCACAGGTTATATGGAGGCCATATAGGGTCTATCCTACATGGGCTAGATAGGATGCCCACCAAAGGAGCCGAGATGCGGAGAGTAGTTAGGGGCCGTAGGCCAGAGATTTTAGAGTGGGTCTCATTTTTATGGGTGATGAGATAGTTTGGATTG
This sequence comes from Taxus wallichiana var. yunnanensis, assembly GCA_018340775.1. NCBI lineage: Eukaryota > Viridiplantae > Streptophyta > Pinopsida > Cupressales > Taxaceae > Taxus > Taxus wallichiana. The sequence goes on along the minus strand of CM031237.1, from coordinate 597,618,961 downwards.
ATACAAATCATTCTAACTGTATATATGCCATACAAACGGGATAGCGAGAGAGAGAGACTACCAATCTGGTCCCAAAAATCCACTCAGGGAGGCCCTACCTCCCACAAATGATGATGATGATGTAGGAGTAGATGAGGGCTACGAGGTGTGGTATCACGAGGAGATACCATGACATCTCATAGTGTCTATGGAGTCAGATGAGGAGGATACAGGTGGAAGAGCTAGAGAGACTGCAGGGAGAGCATGCTACCCACAGTATAGACACACCCGAGACTATGCTCGAAAGAGATTAGGACTCTGAGAGAGGAGAGGGACACCACTGTCGGGAGAAACCCGGGATATAGCGATCTAGTAGAGGGATCGATATCACAAACACAGAGAGGCCCTCAGGGCCAAATATGGTGATACAAGCACCACATCAGAGTCAGGGGCATAGGGTGTCATAGTAGGAGGACCACCACTAGCCGTAAGCTTGCCGAGAGAGCACCGACATGGTGATTATGAGTACCTATCAGGCTTTCCTTTTTGAGGTGATATATTACGAGGATGCTTTGACACAACATGCCCCAGATGTGCCTCATTATGGAGCGAGGAGGAGGAAAACCACTACCGGTGGTACATTGGAGGTGCGAGCACTAGAGGAGACCAAGGAGGTTAGAGGGTCATGACCGCCGCAGAACCTCCGGTTATGTAGGTTATGGTCGGAGAGAGTGCCCGTGCCTAAGGAGGGTGGAGGAGATAGCGTGTTCCACCTATCTGATTTTACTATATAGAGATATGATTTGTAGAGAGATACTGATGTAGCCTCGATTTGAAGGCATTTTTGTATGATGTACATGTCTCAATTTGAAGCAACTCATATATATATATATATATGTATGTATATGTATATATATATATATATATGTATGTATGTATATATATATATGTACATACATACATATATATATATATATATAAATTTTTGTGTCATGTGATTGTACTCATGCTTTTAAATTTGATAGATACAGATAGATAGATGTGATTTAATTTTGATTTTGTCATGAATGAATATTTGATTAAATTAACATGTTATAGATAGATGGATAGATGGATCCACATAATATATGTTGCTTTGATGTTTTTTAGATGAAGTACATAAGATGAGCATAGATAGATGATAGATTTGATTGATTAAATTAACATGTCAAATGTCAATTTAATCGGATAAAAAAACAAATGAATAGGGGTAATGTCCACTTGGTTTGATGAAAATAAATCGATGTAATGATCTTATCCCTTATAAATAAAAATCAATACACTTAGATGGGAAAAATAATGATAAGCTGGACCCCTAACTGACCATAAATAGAGACCTTAATGGTAAATCGAAAGACGATGCACACAAGGCCATAGACATGGATAAAATAAACCTAACACTAGTTAGTCACAAACCGGATCTAGGAAGGAGATAAGGATGAGAAATAGGTATACATCTCATCGAAACACATGAAGGATCAAGCACATGCTCATATGGGGAAAACAGGTCTCCATATGATCGAAAAAGGTCCCACATTACAACCGCATGATTTTTATTTTGATAGAAAATCAAACTAATCAATGCGGGTAGTTTGCTAGATATGGAAAGACTGATCAATACGGGAAGTCTTTTAGAGATGCTAACAAATGAAAAAACTGGCCGAGAGAGGAAGTTTGTTACTGCAAAAAAATCCATAAAACAAACAATCGTCCTTCAAGGGAGTGATCTGTATCGTGAATTTGATGGTAGCCATCCTTCGAGGAATGGTCTACATTTTTATTTTATTTGATAAGGCATGGATAGCTGTCCTTCAAGGGATCAGTCTATCTTTTGGGACTAGGATAACATATTTTCTTCTCTCTCTTTTTATTTTTGAGTTTTGGAAGAAGCTGAGTTTAGACCAGATAGATCAGATAGAGGGGAAGAAAATGTATATAAGCACGTACTCATGCCCCAAGTGGATTTGATCAAGATGAACACTTAGGGAAAATGAAGTAGTGATTAAGGTATTCCTACCATGAGGAGGAACAAATCTATAAGGAAAAGGTCATGAGTAGAGCTGCGATACTCATATTTAAGGTATGAAAAGAAATAACGCAGAGAACCACATAGTTCCAAATCACTACGAAATGCATGACTAGTTACAGATGGATGAAAGATCTATTTTGCAACTAAGATCATGTAAGATAGATTTTAACAGTAGAAGGGCCTTAGATGCAAAGCATTAAGAGGCTCCATTTCAGGTATACCATCCATGGAAGACAGGTGATAAGCCCCGGACCCATACTTATGAGTGACAACATACGGTCCCATCTAGTTAGGAGCAAACTTACCACATTGACTCCATTCCAGAGTAGTGAAATTTTGTTTTCTTTAAGAAAAAGATCACCAACTTAGAAGTCACACTACTGCAAATGCTTGTTATAAGCACGCTTGACATGCTCAAGATAGACTTGATGATGTTCAAGAGTGTTGAGATGACGTTCATCTAACAACTCAAGTTGTGCTAGATGGTTTTGATGATAGTCTTCATCAGAGACAAACTCTCTGAGAGAGATGTGAAGAGAGGGAATCTGACTTCCAAAGGAAGGAAAACCTCAAACCCATAGATGAGAGAGAAGGGAGTAGCACCGGTAGGGGTATGAATGCTAGTCCAATAAGCCTAGAGAGAAAAAGGGATGTGTAAGTGTCAATCCCTACCAACTCGACTAGTTACCTTTGCAAGGATATTACGCAAAGTTTTATTAGAAGCCTCAACTTGGCCATTAGCTTGTGGATAGTATGGAGAAGAAAAGATGAGTTTAATATTGAAGGTGTCACAAAGTTTCTGTAAATATTTGTTTTTGAAAGACTTTCCATTATCTGTAATGAGTTTATGAGGAACACCAAAGCGACAAATGATGTGTTGATAGATAAAATCAACGATAGGTTTAGCTTTGGTCGATGAAAGAGGAATAGCCTCCACCCATTTAGTGAAGTATTCATTGCAGTAATGATAGAGTGATGTCACTATGAAGAGCATGGATTGATGAGACCAACGAGATCAAGACCCCATTGTGAAAAAGGCCACAAATCCGCTATAGGTTGTAAAGCCTGGCTAGGGATATGTGTGAGATTAGCGTGTTGTTGACACTTGAAAAATTTCTTGAAATAGTCATAGCAGTCTTGATTAAGAGATGGTCAATAGTAACCTAAATGTAGGATGCGCTTAGCCATGACCAAACCACCAAAGTGTCCACCACAGATACCATTGTGGACCTCCTAAATAGCCTTAGATGATTTAGGGGTTTTGAGGCACCGAAGAAAAATACCCTCAAAACCATGTTTGTAAAGGATTCCACCCAAAATAGTATAGCAGTTTGCGCATTGGATAAAAGATCTTCTGCCATTGGAAGTCAAATCTAGAGGAAGCACTGAGTAAGATAGATAATCGAAAATGTGTTGATACCACTCATCTTGAGTGTTAGTTGTGACAGCGTTGATCGAAGTTAACTTCCTGAGATGAGATGGTTGATCTAAACATTGAAAAACCACATAAATTCGCGAGTCTTCAGTGAATGGAGGAATAAGTGAGGCTAAAGAAGCCATCGTATCTACAAATTGGTTTGCAGTGTGAGGAATAGCCTGGATAGTAAATTTATCGAAAGATTGAAGCTGAAAGAGAATGATATCATGATATTTTTGAAGGATATCATTTTTACACTAATAGACACCAATGACTTGATTAATGATGAGTTCAAAGTCACCAAAGATGTCGATATGGCAAGCACCAAGATTAATGGCATTTTGAAGACCTAAAACAAGGGCTTCATATTCGGCCATATTATTGGTACATTCAAAGTTAAGCTTGTGTGCGACAGGGATAGGTGCACCCCAAGGAGGAATCATGACGAAACCTACACCTCCCCCTTGCTGACACTTGGACCCATCAAAGAAGAGTTTTACTTTAAATGGAGATAGACCAAAATTGATTTGTTAGATGTACTCATCTGAAATTGAGCGAGGGGGACTTGAGTGTCCAAAGAGGGGCATTAGCTAATTGATCAGCGATAACCTGACCCTTGATAGATTTCTATGAGATGAACTCGAGGTCAAACTCATCATGAGCATGAGCCAACAAGTGATACGATCATTGTGATAAGGTTTCACATGCATTGTCTTGAGTGGATTGACACTTGTAATAATATAAGTTTTATGATTAAGGAGGTAATGATGAAGTTTAGAAGTCATGAAGAAGAGAGCACAACACAACTTTTCAGCTTCGGAATAACAAGCTTCATACTCATGAAGAGTGTAACTGATATAATAGATAGCTTGTTCTTTACCATTAGCATCCCAATGTGAGATCATGGAGGTGTAAGCTCTTTGAGCATGGTCCCATCCCATTCTAAATATAAAGATAGAATGGCTCCCCTCGCGTGGAGGTGTAAGTACAGTGGAGAAAGAAGATAAGCTTTGAGATCATCTAAAGGATTTTCGACAACACCCATCCCATTCAAAATGAATGTTTTTACGGAGGAGATGATGAAAAGGTTGACAATGGTGCTGATTGAAAGTTGTGAGATAAAATGACACGCTGATTGAAAGCATCCTTGAAGACCACAGAGCTTCTTTAAGTTGGAAGGAGGAGGCATATTGATGACATCCTTTATTTTTGCAGGATCGACCTCAATACCCCTGATAGAAATGATAAAGCCTAAGATTTTACTAGTGAGAATTCCAAATACGCATTTAGACGGATTTAGGTGAAGATAAAAATGAATGAGTCTCTCAAAGAGAGGCAAGGACAAGAAGATGATCCTGATGGTGTTTGGACTTACCGAGGAGGTCATTGACGTAATCTTCTACAATTTTGTGTATGAGGTCATGGAAGATGTAGGTCATTGCGTGTTGATAAGTTGCCCCTGCGTTCTTAAGACCGAAGGGCATGACGTGATAACAAAAAGTCCCCCAAGGAGTTATGAAGGAAGTCTTGTGCTGATCCTCTGGTGTGATGAGAATTTGATTATACCCAGAGAAACCATCCATAAGAGAAAGCATCTCATGACCTGTAGTTAAGTCCACGAGTTGGTTGATATTAGGTAGAGGGAAATCATCTTTCGGGAAAGTGAGATTAAGATCCCGAAAGTTGGTGCAAATTAAAATTTTCCTAGTAGCTTTGGTTACTGGTACTACATTTGAAACCCATTGTGGATAGTCAATGGGTTGGATGAAGTTGGCAGAAAGCAAGCGCTATAACTCTTCTTTAACGAGGAGAGCTACACGAGGATGCATCTTATGTAGTTTTTGTTTAATTGGTTTGATGTCTAGAAGAGTAACGATATTGTGGACCATGATGTTAGGATTGAGGCCTGGCATATCTTCATATGACTAAGCAAATGCTTGGTGATGATTGGAAAGAAAGGTGGCGAAGTCTCCTAACTCCTGTGGGTTAAGAGATTGGCCAACCTTAATGATGCGAGGGTCTTCAGAAGTCCCTATATTAAGGTCGACAGTGGCTTTGTTGAGAAGCATATATGTGTCAGAAGGAATGGTTTTAGGAAGATAAGAATCCTCTACCCCCAGATAGGCAAGGATAGAATCATCATCTGAATAGTGGATAGTATTGATAGTAGGAGAATCATCTCCGACTATTTTAGGGAAGACTAATGGTATGGAAGTGGATTTTCCATTAGTCTTATAGGTCAATGGACCTAAAGAAATGGTATTGACTAAAAAAGTTAGGCGGGATAGAGATGATGTCATCCACATCGAGTGATGCTTCATACTTGATGAGAGAAGATGGTTCCTCAATGGAAAGAGGCTCAACAAGAATGGTGACGGTGGATTTCGAGGGAGGTTTGAGTTCCCTAAACAATTTTTTTGATGTGGTTTAAGATTTGGAATGGATGCGAGGTCATGTAAACCCTGTTCATAATTTCACAGGCCAAAGCCCTTCCACGTGCATCGATATAGATAAGTTTTTGTGAACGCTAGATTTTGTAGATAATTAAACCTTTCGAATATGGTTTGGCCCTAGGAGGAGAATCTAGATGATAGTGAGGTGTATCAAGACCAACGTTTACAAATTCATTCTGTTGATTGGGTAGACCAATGGTGACGATGCGGCCAAGACCTAGTTGATATTCAGGTTGTTTGTTTGGCCTACCATACTCATTAGGTTTGAGATGGGCATCAAAAGAGAGAAGGGAAGCTCTCCTAGTGAAAAACGCTGCAATGTATCTTCTAGATTTTGTAGATCTGGTAGTTTTATTACAGGTATGGAAGAATACAAAGCCACATCGGGAGAATCGGTGTTCTCTTTTTGGAGGGACATACCACCGTGGTCATGTCATATTGTGCGGATAGAAAAGGGTCTCTGGATGAGTATAATTTTTTTCCTCATACTGATATTTTATGATTCGATGGAGGGTTGATGGGACGTAGTGAATTGTATGGATCCAAGAGAATCTGAGGATCATATTGTAGTGGAATTTCCCTTCGACAATGTAAAAAATCTCGTGAAGAAGTTTCTTGCCTACCCGAATGGGTAGGACCACAGTTCCTAAAGTAACCACCAATTGATCATTAAATGATCGAAGGGCGAAAGGTGGTGGTGACACTACGTTCTTTGGTAACTTAAGTTGCTCAAATGTGTGGGAGGAAATGACGTTGAGTGTAGTACCACTATCGATCATAGTGCATTTTAACATAGTGTTATTGATTTGGACTGTGATAAAGAGAGGAGCTTCTAAATCCTCAGGAGAAAGGGGAGGAATTTCAGAATCCTTGAAGGAGATGGTGGTTGATAGTATATTTAATCTAAAAATCATCTCAAAAGGTTGGGGTTCATCTGAATTCACCATGATGTAGTGTAGATTATCAATCGAGCCTAACGATCTTTGGAGATGATCAATGAGGTCAAAAAGAGACATTTTGACCGGAGCATGGGTGAGTTGTTTCATAACACTCTCCTCAACTGACATGGGAATCTAAGCCTGAGGTGAAGCACGAATAGAGACTTGAGGTCTTGGGGCTGATGAGGAAGGAGGAACTCCTTCGAGGGCAGCAAAAATAATGACTCATGGTTAAGAGGCTGTAGAAGATGATGGATTATCGTACCATTGTGTTCTAGTGGCGATACAAATTGTGTCGATTTGAGAAGGTGGAAGATCATCTAGAGTGATATCAATAGAATTGGGGGCCCGAGAGTAGACCATTCAGGCTCAGATGTAGTTGGGATGACTAGAGAAACTTTTTCCTCCTCCTCCTCCAATAGAAGATCAGTTTCTTCTAAGAGGCTGTTAATGATAGATTACATGGATTTACATCCTCTGTGTCATGACCTAGAGTGCGATGATAAGCACAAATCAAATCAGAGTTGAACCATGAAGGTTTTGCTCCTTTACGATTTTAGGGTTTGATTGGAGGAAGTGATATGGATGAAGATTGAATAAGTTGGTGAAGGATTTCAGTATAGAATCCGGTAGATGAATATGTGGACAAAGGTGAAGAAGGAACCTCTTTAGCCTTAACAAACTACCAAGGTAAAAGAGCATGCATATTTGGTTTGACAGTATTTTTAGGGACTGTTTTTCTTTTCTGAACATTGGGAGAAGTAGCCTTAGGTGCTTGAGATGGAATCAAGTGAGGAAATATTGATTTTAGTGGAGGAGGAGCTCCTAAGATAGATTTTGAAGATGACAAAGACATGACAAGTGTTTTAGTCTTCAGAGATGAAGAAGGATGCTTGGCTAAAACAGATGGTGATTTAGATAAGACTAATTTAGATGGGGGAGGAGCTCCCAAAATATATTTGATAGGTGGCATAAAAGGTGCTTTGGTTTTTAGTGATGAAGACAATGGTTTTGACAAAAGAGACGATGCCTTTCTAGTAGGTAAATCCACTTTACGAGGTACCAGTAAAGATGGTGTTGTAGAAGAAGATGCCTTTTCAATGGGATAAATCTAATATTTTATGAGGAGCAGAGAGGGATTTTTGAGGAAGGGCACCAATATTTTGATGGTCTGAAATATTGGTTTTCCCTTTTCAGGGATGGTACAACTTCGACCGCATAAGCTGATTGTAACGATTTCAAAGGAAGTAAAGGAGACAATACCGATGATGTAACCCTAGGCTTAAACTCCCATTTTGTATGTCTGAGTCTAGGAGTTGGAAGTATAAGTGTCGAAAATATCTCTTTAGATGTTTCCTTAATAGGAAAGGAAGCACTGGTGGAAGAGGTAGGTAATGAAGAAGAAACTTTTTGTGAGGAGGGTACTTCAAACATAGTAATTATGGGTGTAATTACTATAGGAAAAGAGACAGGAAGAGTCAAGATCTAAGATGCTTCCAAAGGCATAAAAATTGGTACAACTATGGGTATGTTGACCAAAGGCATGGTCGTGGAAAAAATGGGAGCGACAGAAGTAGAAGTATCTGTATTGGAAACTTGAAGGGATGTAAATGACTCAAGCATCAAAAGAATATCGATGACGAGACATATGAGGGATGATACTATCTCGGTATAGGTGGAAGGTGTGATAGATATGTAGAACGAGATGATTATACTTCTAATAAAGAAGGAAGAATCGAAGATGGACCCTCTCGAGGATGGTGGAATCTCAGAATTTGAAGGAGCGGAAGGAAGTTCCGATTCAGTCGACACGTTTGTGGATGGCTCAGAATTAGAAGAAGAACTATCAGTAGAAATGGAGCTGATAGTATGCGTGTTTGGTTTTTGAGACCCCAAAGCGTCATTGTTCGGGAATGATTTGGAAAAGGTTGTTTAAAAATGTCAAGTGCCTGATTTGGGGGGCATTTGGGTTATCTAGAATGAGCTTGCCTTTATCAATGAATTTTTGGATGAGATTTTTGAAGGTCTGACATCATTCAATGTCATGGCCTTTGCTTCTATGATAATGACAGAAGTCATTTTCACAATACCAGAATGGTCATTCTTGGTTCTCATCAAAATTTATAATAGGAGGAAGTTCAATCATGTGAAATTCTAACATTTTTTCTAAGATAAAAGAATATGATTCCCCCAATGAAGTAAAAGACCGAGATGATGGAGGTCCTTTTTGAGAAGATGAAGAGTCTCTCTGAGGTGTTTGATTAGAAGTGCTATCAGATCATGATGTTTTTAATACGATAGCGTTAGTGGACCCTTGATTATTATCTTTATTAGAAGAAGGAGGGTTTGATTTCATAAACTAAGAAAAATATGGTTTAGACTTAGAACAAAGTTTTAACTTCCCTTGTTCGATGGCGCGAGACTCAAGTTTACATGCCATCATAAAGGCTTATTCAAATGTATAAAATGTTTGAATCCTTAAAGTGGAAGAAATATGATTAGCGCAAGATCGAGTAAACAACTCAATTTTCTGAGATTGAGGGAGGGAGAAGGACAACTGATTTATTATTCCTCTCCAACGAGTGAAAAGTCTGTAATAGAATTGTCATCGAATTGATGAATGTTATAAAGATCTGTGATCGAGATATTATGTGAGATATTTATTGAGAAGTTTTCAACAAACATCTGGGCTAATTGAGAGAAATAAAACATAGAGTGTTGGGGTATGTTATTATACTAGTCTAAAGTGGGCCTTGTTAAAGATAGGAAAGGTATGGAGCATAACCTCTTGGTCCTCGACTATAAGATAGAAAGCATGTTTAAATGCTCGCAGGTGTTGTTGAGGATCCTCCCGACTATAAAATTTTGAGAACTTAGGAAGTTCCCATTGGGGAGGATAAGGCTTAAAATCCACTGATGGATGAATCGGTTCATTACATACTTCTTCGAAAGAGTATGAAGGGCAAGCCCCTTTAGTGGAGGCTTCGAGGTCTACGATTTTCTTGAAAAGAAGTTAGACAAAATCAGATTGAGGAGGGGGCATGTTGATATGTCCCATATGAAAAGTGAATGACATATTTTGTTGAGGCGTTAATGGGGGATTCATTTGTTGATTAATAGGATGATAAGAGGAATAACCAGGTGTTTTGGGTGATGCCTGGTGAGGTATTTAGTGTGAAGGAGCCTAGGTATAAACAAGTTGTGAGATGATGAGTGGTTGAGAGAAAGGGGGTTGAATGAAAGATGGAGCCTGTGGTTGGTGGGTTCCTACACTTGCCGACTGAATCAGAATGGATTGAGGAATGTGGGTGTTGATTTGATTTGATATGGTGGGAAACAAACTCTGAATGAGGCTTTTGACTGCTGGATTAGTTATTAATGGTGCCAATGCCAAAGGATGGGTAAAGGTCACTATCACTAGAGCATTAGAAGAAAGATCAACTGGAAGATGAGAAGGAGGAACCGACTAACTCGTAGGAGGGGGTTGGCTCACAGAGAGATACTAACCCTGAGACACAATAGACAACATGGAATAATTAACAACAATTTGTGGGAGTGTGGACACACTCATCATAGCTAAAGAAGAGGGCCTCTCGAAAGTAGGTTGTGGGGTAGCCGAGGTAGTTGTTACACTAGGGATAGGCAAGGTCATTTGAGAACTAGTCGACATGGTTGGTGGAAGAGAAAAAGGAGGCATAGATGTGCCACCTTATTTCATGGTTTGAGGTGAGAAGAAGCATGCTAACTACTCTATGAAAGCCTAGGATGGCTCATGAGAATAATCGTAAACTTGCTGGATTGGTGGTCCCTGATTAGATATTCGAGTAGACTTATGCACTAGGTAGTCCATAAGGGCTACCGGGTTGTGGTCAAGGAGTTCCTAAAATTTAGGATCTCCGCGAGGAACATACTCTATATCAGAAGCATATGACACCTCTGAAGGACTGGGGAAGCTGGTCATGATGGGATCACTTTAGGATGATAGAAAGGATTATACGACCAAGATGGGGAACCAACTAATAGTGGTCCTGAAGAAGACCTAAGGGGTGCCGAAACATCCACATTAGTGGGGGTCTCAGATGAGGAAGAGACTAGTTGAGCCATTTTTCTAGATTGTGACCGGGTGATGACCATCATAAACAAGCAAAAAACATAGAAAGAGATTGACCTAATTAATGCACAGACAATTCAAGTAGTGTAGGTGATTATCTCTTTTAAATTTTCATGCTTTTTAAGAAAGAAAATGTTAGGGAAGGATTTTTAGAATGGGGACTACTCAATTGGCCAAACTAAGGATGGTTTGGGGAATGTTTTGGTGAGGAGTCCCGAAGGCACTTTAGTAAAAGACTGGTACATGGCTTGATATAGGGGCCTACCCCGCACTTCACACATTGCTGTGATAAGGGAGTTGGGTGCTTTGCCAATATATATCAAAACTTCCGTGAATTTATAAAGACGACCCGAGTACCGCGTAGGCTCTTCCTCTTGGATGTCACTTCCAAGTAGGTGAGGCTAGGGAAGGATTTTTGTTTAAATGCTTTATACCTAGTGATTTTGGTTTTGTGTGCAAGGGTGAAAAATAAAAAAATCAAATAGTGTCACTACCGATTTTGATCAATTTTCCAACCTATTTAGAGAACTAGGTGAAGAACATACATAGAAAATGAAAAATAAAATGTTCTTTTTAAGCACTAAAACTGAAGTGTTTGATTTCAATGAAGACAAGTCAAACAAGTTCTTTCCCAATGCAATTAATTCATTTTAAGGACCAAAACCGAAGTGTTTGAGTGTGATAAAAAAAACAAACAATTTATTTTTAAGTTCTTATAAATGAGAAAATACCGTAAAAGAGAAATACCTATAGATGTAGCTCTCCAAGGTGTGTGGAATTCAAAAAGCACGTTGTTGAGCTCTTCCCCTCAAAAAATCCCTCAAACAAGCAAACCGCTCCGCAAAATAGGGTTAAGCAGAACATGTAAACAAATTCAACAAGATACTAATGGAAAGGAAATTTATATTTTAAGTCAAATGAAGGATTTACTAATTTTAGAAATAGAAATTAGAATTGAGATTCAAAAAAAAGAAGAGACCTAACTTTGCAAATTTAGAAATGAAAGAAGCAAGACTGAAATGATGAAAGGAAATGCTTAAGAACAACTGATGAAAATCAGTGAAGAAAAAGAACAAAGCTCAAAACTAGAAAAGAGATGAACTTACCAATAAGGGACTTTGGTGGGTCCCACCGGTGTGCTAGAATGTAGATCAAGAATTTCCACGCTTGTTACCTGTCCAAGTTAATGCACCAAACTAAACACAAAAACCCTGAAAAACTCAAATGAAATTGATACCTGATAGATTGGACAAGATTTGAAGATGTGGATGGAAAGAATGCTAGATGGAGACAAGATGGGTCCACGGAGCAATCCTATAAAGTAGATCCAAGAATCATGTGATGCACAAATCCTTGGTAGAAAAAGATAACGTTAGATGATAAAGGGTGAACTACCCAAAAAATGGGTCCAAGAAGAAATGAGCTTCCTCGGTGGATGTCAGTTCACATTTTCAATCAAGAGTAAAGACATACATGATGAAAGATGTAAATAAATATTTAGATTTTCTAATTAAAAACAACAAACAAAATGTAAAAACACAAAAAAAATGAAAGAAAGTAGGAAATTGTAAAAACAAAGATGAACTTGTGTTACCTAAAATCTATACTGTTTGTAGATCGGCTCGCGTCGATCGATGGGAAATCGGTGTCGATTGATGATAATCGGTGTCAACTCAATGGATCGGCATCGATCAAGGGAAAATTATGAGATACTTGATTGCTTTAGTTGATGTAGACCGGATCGTGGAAACTGCGCAGGGAGCTGTAGAGATGTGGATAGAGTTCTGTCTTAGTTGAACGAAGAAATGGAATCTCCAAGAGGTGAAGAACCTTCATGATATTGACACTGTGAGGGTAGAGTGACGGTGCACCTCTCGGGATTAATCCAGATAGAATTCTCTTTCTCTCGATTAACAATTCAAAGGCTCTAAGCTCAATATTTTTTTGTTTCGCTCTATCTCTCTGTCTCTCTACTATCTAACTAGAATTGAGTTCAAGTCGTGTATTTATAATCAGCACCGACCAAGGTAAAATTGGCACTGTTTCAAAAAATTGGCGCCGATCAAGAAACAGTCGATGCCGATCAGGGAACAGAATCCCAAAGTGGTGAAAAGGGACGAGTTGTGAGGATCAGAATATCATCCCTTTGACTCAAATACAGAAGAATCCCACTGCACGGTTCCAGGAGAGGAGAAATAGGTGGGATAGATGGATAATAATAGCATGAGAGGTTGGGAAATGATATGGGGTGAATAAGTAGAAGTGGAATAAATGTAGAAGATAGAATTGCATGGTTAATATTTTAATTACCCATGGGTGAAATATAATGGGGTGGAACAAAATTAGGATAGGCATTTAAATTAGATATTTAATTAATACCCTAAGAGAATTAGTGATACAAAAGTGCACCGGGTTATCTAAAAATAGAACAGGTAAGCGACCACGGGGACACTAAATTGAGTAACCAATTTTAGGTGTCTACACCATGAATCTTCCCATAGCATATTCCTTATGGATAGGTTCTCCCCTTTGATGAGAACTCTGTGATCATTGCATCCATCACCCTCTTATTCACCTATTGGAACCATTTAAAGGGTCCAAGGGTATCTCTTGTGCACTCTTTATCCCCTCCTAAGTGGTCTACTTAGCTAGTCCTAGCTCTCCCCATGTAAAATAAAAATTCATGGATGCTTAAATAAAAATCAAAGTTATCAAAAATAGATTGATCCCTCAAAGGACAATTGTTCATGGAAAAAATCAAAAACATGAAATAAAAATAAAAATAAAATAAATAGATCGATCCCTCGATGTACGAATATGATTTACTCTTGCTATATCTATTATATACAGTAGACCATACCCTCAAAGGATGGATACCCCTTATGGAATTTGAATGCTTCTTGCATTGATCAACCTTCCATTTTATCAACATCCCGAGAAAGTTTCCAAAGCATTGATCAACTATCTTTTACCCCTTCCCGGAGCTACGACATATTTTAGGGAACACCACCGCTAGATAACCCTCTTTCCTCTATACAAGGTACATCTTAAATTACTTTTTTCATGAGAACATTAGGTTTATGAGATCATCTCATCCATAATTTTCTTAGGATCTTTGAAATGAATAACTATTATTGGTTATTTTTAGCATTAGCCTTGGCGCATGTGCCTTGCGTTCCATGGATCCCTTTTCGTTTACCTAAAATGTAGTTAGAGGCATCGTTTATTCATATGATCCTTACTATAGCATAGTGTTTTTCACACCTATAAGCTGCCACCATTCTGAGGAATATTTTTCCTAATCCTATCGCAGATTGTCATCTAACATGTCTTTCTTCATCTCAATCACATATATGTTATCTATCTATCTTACAAAAATTTATCATTAATAAAATTCATTCGTATATTTTTCCCATCATATCTTACCCATATGGATGCTAATCATCATGATCAAAATTAAATTTAAACAAAAAACATGTTTCCACAATTATATCATCATCCATACACATGCATGTCTAAAATAAACATTTCATCATATATCTATTTCACCATCATCATAAATATAAAACAGACGTATAATCTAAAATATCCATCACATCTAATCTAAAATCCATCATCATGACATTAAAATCCATCACATCACATAATGAACACATGATAATCCATGAAAAAACCATATATCATATATCAAAATGTATATCAATACATCATGACCCTCTAGGGGATCCTTTACTGAGAAAAAATACTATCAAAATATATAAAGTTAATATCTGAGGCCCTCAAGTCCTCTCCCTCCGGGTACGTACAAAACCCGAACCCTATCTTCCATTGCCACCCTCGTGGCTTCGCTCCTCTCTTCGTGGTTGAGATATAATCATTATACTCCTCGATGGCCCACTCCACTGCTTTACCTACCTCTGGAGATTCTCCTAGTATCTCGGCATCCAAGGTAACATATGGATCACAATGTCCTCATAATATTTGGCCTCGACGGTCAATGCTAAGTACTTATCCATCCCCATCGCTTAAGAGGTACCATCTATCCCGATCCTTGCGGTGGTTCCCGAACACCAATGGCTAACTCTGTCACTACTGAAAGCATCCATATCTCCAAGGTAAGCCCTATAGGCCTCCTCTATCTATGGTAGTGGTATCTCTCCTAAATGACTCGGTCTCTCTTTTGAGTTACCACCTCCTACTAGTGCAAGGTTATGTCTCTCTCTACTCTCATCTGATCTAACTCAACACGTAAGGTTTCCACCTCTATAACCATCCCTTCTCCTTCTCCACCTCCTCCTAGAGCCACCGCAATCTCAACCTGCATCTCCTCTATCTCCTCCTCTCCTCTTTCCTCAACCACCCGAGTTTCCCATACTCGTTGTGTGCTAATTAGAGTATCCTTCTCCTACTCCCACATGATCATCATCATCATCCCACACTACATCATCCTCCTCAAATGGGTATTCTATTATAGGACTTGGCATCTCTCTGTCAAGATCCTCCCTCATGTACAAAATCAAATAATGAGGCACCGATCGAACAAATCAAAATTTTCATCTCACCCTATCAAATTGAATGACATCTATAATCTCCAGCCATCTCCCCTATACCCATCTTATAATCCTCATGCCCACTAGCTCCACATCCTAACCAGGCCAAGTAGGGAAATATTGATATGGATGCAACCTAATCTAATCATAATCTAACTATGTACACCGATCTACATACCAATCCACCCCTCTCTCACCCTATCTCCTAAGGCCTCGATTGGCCCTCCATCTAAGAAATTCCCCCTCTAGTTGAATATGGTTTCATGTTACCCATGGAAGCTCTAGTGGCTTAATCACTCGATATACTTGTAATCCTAATAGTGTAGAAAGAATCCTACATCCAACTCTATTCTATTACCCAACATGTATCCAAATAGCTCATGGTAAACCTTGAGAAGATAGTGTGGTCCCAAATGAAGAGATAGTCTAGTTATCAATAATATCGGCTACTACATTAGTCAACGCTCATGGAAATTGAGATTTTCCTGAGTCTAGAAAATCATATCAGAACACTTCCATAATCACCATGTAAATCAACTAGCTGCGTCCCACCCTAGCCTCATATATCTACTCATAGGAAAAATCACCTAAAGAAAATTTGATACGGGGTATATCAGCTCCAAATAGCCGCGTCAAAACTACTAATCTTTCATCACTAGTAATGGGAACTATCTTATCCCTCTATATCGGCAGCCTGAGAATATAATACATGTCCTCCAGGGTGATAGTCATTTTCCCTATCCTAAATTAGAATGTACATGTTTTTCTATCTGAGCTCTCAACTCAAGAAATCATAAGCCCCACATCTCACGGGATCCTCTGCTAATTTCTAAATCCACCTAATCTAACTATAGATAGATGGTCCCACTCAACATCTGTCACATCCCCTCTAATCTTCTCATATATAGCTGACACCCAATCTCTCAAATATAAGGTCTCTCTGGCTTGCAATCACAAATAGAACATACATACATTAGACCTCTCATTCAAAATTCATTCAAAGTTTCATCTACATTTCAATAGGAACCCTAATCTAGCTAATCTAACCCTAATCGACACCGACCTAGGTCGAGTCAACATGTTTTTGGATCATTCGGTGGGCCTTAAGGTTGGGTTGACATTGACCCACTTGGGTTTTTGTTAACCACCCTTGGTGTCACCCATTTTTACCAATAAAATGGAAAAAATAAATAAAACAAGAAATTAAATAAAAAACAACTTCAGTTTTATTACTCACCATCCTCCACACCCTCTAGCATTTCCTCGCATCTTCGATAGCCTCCATTTCCTTAATCTCTCATTTATCATTCTCGATCTCTCTTTTCAACTTCACGTGTGAAAATGAGCATTATCAACCGACCATTGGGCTTATATAGTCCACTGACACCTAGTTTTCATTGACCCCTTAGGTCACCATCGGTTGACCTCAAAGTGACCATCAACTTGCCTTAACACTAACCATTTTGGGATTTTCCCCTTCTTTCTTACATCCCTTTCTAGGGCATCATCTCTTATTAACCTTTAAATCCAAATTTATGGTCATTTCTTTTTTCCCCTTTGGGCATTTTTATACAATATTTTCAACTATTTCTTCCTCCGGGCATATATATTCTTTAAGTCCACACCCGGCCATAATCACTCTTCCTTTGGGTATACATACTCTTCAAGTCCACATTCATGGCCATCTCTTTTTTTCTTGAGGCATGTTAATCATATTTATTCCATAATTCCACCTTTTGTGGCAATAATCACTCCTCTATTGGGAATTTTATTTTATAATCCTATCTAATATGTGCACGAAGTCCTCCTTTGAGGCCATACTCATCTTCCTATTTGGGCATTGCATTCATTATATCAAGTCCACTTATTGTGGCCATATTCATGCCCATCATTAGGGAACCATTGTTCTTCATCAAATTCTACCTTTGTGGCTATACTTTTCCCCTATTTAGGCACACCTTTTCTTTTTACCTTTATGGCCATACCTTTCCCCACTTAGGGAATATTTTATTTTCTCTTTTCACCTTCACAACCATACTTTCCATTTGGAGCATATTAATTCATCACTCAGCTTTTCATTTTTCCTTATCGGCTATTTTTTGTGTCTCATTGGACACCATATCATTCATCCTCATCCCTTGTGGATGTATACCTATTTGCTTGATTTCTCGTGCATGAAGGATTTCACATAATTTTTGCATATAGTTGTGTATACTTTGATGACATACCTATGACCCATTGGTAATCATGTCCTGCATCCATACCAAAGTGATCTTCCCACTCGGGTCCATAAAACATTGTTATCCATCTCTGTTGAGACTGAAATTGTCCCCTACTGATGTGATATTGGATTCACTATGATAGTTTTACATCATTATTGAAATCCTTTTTCCCGTGGCATCTTGCCTTGGTTATAATTTCACCCATCTTTTCATCACCCACCCGCCATTCATCATCTACCTTTTTCAAATGTCGTCATTAATCCCCCATTTATGGGGAGCTCATCATCAATCCTCATCTAATCCTTTTTTTTATTTTTGTCTCATGGATTGCTAGCCCAAACCACTCAACAAAATGGGGAAAATCAGTAGACGACTAAAATTGGTATTTATGCCTTCATTTGCTCGCATGTGCATATTTAATTTAATCAAATACCCATCTAATCCTCATTAATTAATTAAGTGACATTAATTAATTTTTTAACATCTCACATGCCCAATTATCCCATCGACATTAATATTTATTCCCATTAATTAATTAATTCATATTAATTAATTACTATTCATTCATTACCCTAACTAACCTTCTAATTAGGATGTTTTTATCCTACACATCCATCACCTTAATTTTCTATCTTTTATCCTATATATTTTTATGTCCTAACTAACTTAAATTCATCCCCGACAACTTAATCCCTCCTAAATTCTTTAAATTATTTGAATAATCCTTAAAAACATGAAAAATCCTGTCAAAAGTAGAAAATTATGCCCATTCGTAAAACTTTCTCGTAATCGGTGGTGATCCAGCCTAGTCATGGATGACCCCATTAAAAATAGATTTTTTCCTTCTATTCATCATCATAAAATCAAATGCATGCAATCCTCAATCTTTCTCTAAGCCTAAACATAAATCCTTGTGCTTGATCCGTTCTCCGAGACATCCACAGACCTCTTAGACATTCCTCCATGGTGCTTACATCACCCATGATCATCATTCATGAGATCTTCTCATTAATATCATAATATCATATATTATTTGTTTCTAACATCTTACATGTATAGAGATGATCTAGAAACACTCAACACACATATCCCACATCTCCTTTTACTTACAGTTATCATTTTCATCATATTTTTCTCGGCTTTACTCCTCTACGATACACCCACCACCAAACCTCCCAGTCACTATCGACCAGGATCTTGTCTATCTAAAAACCTATGTAAATTATCTTTACAAGTCATTTATCCTACCTCTCCACCTCTGGTTCTCTTTTACGATCCTCTTATAGTAGTTATATGCCCGAGAATATTCCAGATCACTCTTAGACCTTGTAGGTCTGCATATTTCATCTACAGGTTTAGATCCATCCTCCCAAGTCATCTTCGACCTACCTCTGCAGATATTGGGTCACTTTGTCAACCCAGACTAGGTTATATTTAATTTACATTTATTGTTATCTAATTAGCTTTAGATCAATTCCTGTTATTTTTCGATTCAAATTACTACTTTTGTTACTACATGCTTTTGTTGTTTTAATGCCATTTTATCTAAACAAATAGGGGTTGACATCCACCAAGGAATTCAAAATCTTCTTGGATCCACTTAGTTGGGAAGGCCCCTAATCTTTCTATTTAATCAAAATCATTTTCAGTCTTATTTGCAGATATATTAAGTTCTGAAGCAAAGAATTGGCCATCTATCACCCACATCACATCCGAGGTAACATAAACCCTCTATCATTTTTGAGTTGCTAATTTTTTATTATCTAGTGCATTAATTTGATAACAAATGAGAAATTTGAGCAACACACCCCTCAACCTATATAAGGCTTATTTTTCATTGTAAAGAGGTTGATGGATTTTGGTTATCTAGAATGTAGATACATAATTTTGATCAATATAGAAGAAGACTTCTTTCCCTCTCATTTGTATTTTTCTACTTTATTTTCCTAAAATTTGTGAATGTGAATATTAATATATTTGAATCCTAAAAATTTGTGTTCAATCCATCGAATATAGTGTGAAGAACTTTGTGTCTAGTTGCATTTATATTTTATGGGTTTTCATATATATTGATTCATATGCTCTTGATATCTCTTTCATGCATTAGTAGGATATAACTCTGTAGTCTCTATATCCGAATGTGCTTCCTTCTTCACTTCTAATCTTACAAAGTGGTGATAAATCTTGTACAACTAAATGGGATACCCGTATCCTTGATAAATAAGCTAGATAGAACTTTATTTCCCTAATTTATACTTCTTACCCATACAAGTTGTTTTTTCTTCATCATGAACCCTATTCCTTGTTCATATTTTGTATTGAGAATATTAAGAATATGGAACCATTCACTACACTAAAATCCTCATTCAGAAATAGTTAGTCTCAGTACATTAGTAAATAATTAGAGTTCTCGGTTTTGGTGAATAAGGGAACCTCACCATAAAGAGGAGGAACTGTTTTCCTCTGAACTCTTGATCATACCAATGAAAAAATTTCCAACCAAAAATGGGATTTGAATAGTTCAGTAAAACATTCTCAAGTGATGGTATTGTTCTCAAATTGGGAACCTAGGAAGAAGTTGATGGTAGTCATACATAGTGCATGGTATTTTTCATGGAAGTGACACCATTCAAAATTCCACCAATAGAACTTAATTTCATCATGCCATTAAGTAATAGGTCAATAGGGACCTAAGATCATGGTAAATGGCTTAAGTAAGTGACATTTGAAATATTCTTTGCTCAATGGTTGATGATAGTTAGGTTGATATTTTTTATTATTAGTTATTTTATTAATGTTGAATATGATTCTATTCGAATAAGTGACAAGAGGAAGAGTATTAGAGACTCCATCATCTATCACGCTATTGTTCTTGGAAAATTTGAAGATTTGGACTTGCTTACTAGGCTATGTCCTAGGAGGAACTTTCTCAAACTCTCTTATGAGGTAATGTTGAATTTTAGCTTATTCAAAAGCTTCTTCTAAAGAGGTGGGATAAAAATACCTCACCTTATATTGAAGGTGAGGTTCAAGAGATCGTAGGAAAATTTAGAAGAGGCTATGACTAGGCATGTTATATTCAACTTGTGTATATAGGGTCTTCCAACATTTCTTGAAATCTTATGCTGATTAATTTTAATATTACTTACAATTGATGAAGGAATTAATGTTATTCTCAAGTAAGTCATGATACTGAAATTCATTCACTAAGGCTATCACCAAGGACTCTAGCTCAACTATGGAGTTAGGAGGTAGAGTATGATACCAATCCAAAACATCCCTAGTGATGGTTTTAGATAATATTTTGGTGGTAGTGTATGAAATAGCTCTAATAAACTCCTATAAATATTTATAAGGGACTTAGTATGAAGGAGGGATCGGTGGAACCATCATAAGAGATGGAAGGAGAAATACCCCCAATATCCATGCTAGAAATGTGGGGTGCTTCAGAGGATCTTATTGGATGACTCTCAATACTTTTTGTAGATAGGGGTTGGGTGTGAAACCCCATTGGGATAATTTAGTAAATTCGGTGGCGTGGTGCCCCAAGATCCCATTGTAGGAAGATTGACTAGCTAGGCCATATTGGCTTGCTTTTGAAGAAGTTTAGCCATAATACTATATTTTTGTTGGTTAATCCCACCAATGAGTTAGAGAATAAGGTTGGTAGGGTAAAAATTATGGATATTTTCAAATGCACCTATTTTGGTACCTTTTCCCTTTTCTTCCCTATTATAAAGCTATTTATTGATGAATTTAACGAGATGTTTACTAATCATATCTTCTAATTCCTCCTTGTATTGAGGAAATTACACGAGGAGTTTATAAATCTTAGGAGGGTTATTAAAAGTATTGTTATTTTTATTTTCCTCTTCGTCCTCCTCAAATAGGCCATTAAGGTAGGTGGAAGGTTTCTTTCTAGGGAATTCTATGACACAAAAATCCATGCAGAAGGGGAATTTAACTTCAAGATGAAAGGTTTCAAAATATATCTACTCAATAGAATCGAAATATCCTAGGCCCAGATACTCCATGATGGAGTGATGATCTAATTGAGAGAAGGTCCTGAAATAGGGCTTACCAATGTAATAAGCCATGTAATAAAATTTACAAAGGGAATGATGGTGTCGAGAGTATAGTTTACGTAAAAAAGGATCGGCCATATAAGAAAGTTTACACATGAGTTGATGGCATTGTAAACATTTTTTGGAACAAATGGGATCACCGTTGGGTGATTGCGTATATGTAGGCAATTTTTTTAGGTTTTTTAAATTTGGTGATTTGGAATGAGGTCAATATTAGATATGGATTATTTTAATAATGTATTCTTGTTCAGGAGGTTTGTAGGATTCAAGCTGGGTTCACCAGAATGTATGGTAGGCCAAGAACATGTCTCAATGACTTACACTACTAAATATTTTGTTCTAAAAGGGTAAGAGGAAATGAAGAGGATACATACATAGACTAAAAATTATTGATTGATTCCAAATGGGATATAGTGAGCGCTAAGGTCACATATTTATAGGGTATTGATCCATACACTATGTCAACCTATCGTTTCCAAGGCTTGCAAAAAATAGAGGAGAGTAGCCTTATAGGATATCAGTCAATGGGGAGAGGTATGTAGATCAATAGAAAGATAATACAAAGCATGCAAAATCTACACTACTGCAATATAAATAAAATGTAATTGAAATAAAAGTAATTTAAAGCTAATGATATTATCATATAAAATCTATATGCTAACAAACACCAATGTGTATACAATACTAAGATAACATAGATAAATGAGAAAGGAATTGAACTAATCTATGAAAAATGATAAAGAGAGTTAGAGAAATTACCCGTGGGGTAGTCACTAATGCATCTACCTCTATAAAGAAATAGTAAATTGAGAGAGAATCATTATGGGTAGAGAAGGGGAACACCATTCCTATTTTAGAATCACTATAGATGACCCAATAGTATAATCAATCCAACAACCAAGAATATTTTCTAATTCAAATCAAGTGAAAAATATAACAAGAGAAGAGAGAACTAATGAAAATTTGGCATAAAAGAGTAGAAAAGATGGTTGATTCATATCAATTCTTCCTTTCTTATGAGTGTCTTAGTGTGGTGTGTATATATACCTAACACCATCACTCACACAAAATGACATCGGCCAAGAAAAACCTAATACTGACATAATATCCCTTGGGTAATGGCATCAACCAAGCGAAGCCTAATATAAAATGGAGTGCAATGTGTGATGGATCAAGAAAACATAAGTGAAAAAGGTGTGAGTTATTGAAGTTAGATGCAAGCAAATGTCGAGAGTGCTAGTGTGTATAAAAAAGAGAATAAGGGTAACCAAAGATAGGACCACATAGCGATATATATATCTTTGTACTATCTCTAACCCATAATGACCATGTGAATAGTCATACCCCATTCTCGGTAGGCACATTAATGAACACGCTCGAGAAATATATGCATCAATTACCCTTATCTACAAAAATAATTATTAGTAATATGTATGAAAAACTAGGTGTATACAATATCTACTTCCACAACATGATACTAGTAAATCACCCTCATATTTCCATAATAATTACAATTTTATATCACCAACACCTTGTTTATATATCACATTCATTGTCAAGTTTGGTACCATTATTCACATGCATTCCTCACCTATTATTAATTTTAATAATGTTAATATGGCACATGATTTTCTTTCTAATACACTTTATATTACCACCTCTATTGATCAACATATTATACACAATGTGTTAATTGACCATACTAATCCCCATAATATGTGCACTTTTACATTCTTATGTTGTCTCAAATATTCTAAGAAGGATTCCATTATTGATCCTCAAACACACATAAAACATGTTGTACTCCCTCTCACAATTGGTCCTGCTAACTTTGATCTCATATTCTTGGTGGCATCCTCTCTTCACTCATGTTGTATGATTCTAATTCACCTTTGACTTCACACCTTCAAAAATATACCATCCATATTTCATCAATGTGTTATGTTCATTTACAATAGTCAAGTGGTTATAATTAGGGGTATTCCATTTGAGGATCCTACATCACTCAAATTGGCTATGCATATAGTTAATACTCCTAATGTTAGTGAATTTACATATCAAAACTTGTTATCCCTTATTATGACTCACATGAAATCGCTCTTGTGTACATCTGTACATATATTCTACTTCACATATTGTCCCTAGTCGGTCACATACTACCTATCAAATGAATTATTCTCCTAGGCCTTTTGTTTGGTCATCTAGAACATATACTTATTATCATAGGACACATTTTCCTAGGAATCATACTAGGTTTCCTTCTATTAATACTAATCATCACAAGTCTCTATGCTCTATTCTTTCTAGAACACATGCAATGGATCCTACACCAATTATACATGAGCATCCTTCATCTCTACTAACACTTTTATGGCACACATCCCCTTCACCATATACATATGGTATGATTATTTGTGTGTTTCGTGTTAGGTAGCTCTTGTTCTACCCCTATCTTGTACATAACTATTTTGAAAAAACTTGAAAACATTTAAATAATCATTTAATAAAAAAATTCAAATATGGTAAAAAAACACAAAACAAGGGTCTTATTAAGGTTTTCTTGGCTAACTTGGTACTTTATACATGTTATTTGTGATTTTGATTTGACATATATAATATTTGCTCTTTACACACATGTGCTTTCATGGTATATTGCTCTTGATATAGGGTACACCTATGATGATACATGATGATAGGATCAATCTTGGTTCCTTAAAATATTCTTTTCGGGATTCTCCTCATGATATACAAGTCATTTTATTTCAATATATGTTAATTTACACATATTTTATCATGCTTGATGCTATACATAATGTTTATTGTTAGTTTTTGAGATAATATGACTTACACATGTATCTTGTGTCATGCTACCCTATCTTTTGATCTATGTTGTTATTATTGTTTTTTATACTTGATTCATATATTATTGTCACTTTGCTTATATGGATTATATCATTGCTTGAATACTATGTGATTTGACTCAATTGTCTTGTCGATTGAAATGTTATGATTGTTTACTTATATGGTATGAAATCCTTGATTTTCTTATGACACCATGGGTCTCCCATATTTATGGCCACGTGCCTATCTTACATGTATGTACTTATTTCACTAACTATTTCACATTTTCCTTTTATTGTAGTTGTCTTGTGACAATATGGTGTCCCATGTTTATGGTTCCATGCGTACATATGACAATGTTTCTATATAATCTTATGTAATTGTCTCTAAAATGTTATTTATACTACTATATTTTTATTATTTTTGGCTTATGACACACTTTTTTATACTTTGATTATTAAATTACTATCTTTATTATGGCTTTTGACATGCTTGATGTTTACTATGATGTTTTTATGCCCGCATTTACTCTATATTATGACATTATTAACAATTTTATTTTTGTTTACTATTATACACATGTGATTTACATTTTTTAAGAAGTGAATCTCACCCTTTTAATTAAATTTTTTTAATTAATATATATATATATATATATATATATATATATATATATATATATATAAATGATGAATAATGTTATAGGTGGATATCGTGATTTAATTAACTTCCAAAATTGATTGCAAAAGCTAGAATAATTATTTTTAAAGTGATGATTGATCTAAAAATATAAAAATAAGAGGGAGAGAGTGAATTTATATGATTCTATATGGATATGGAAGAGTCTAAGTGGTATGAGTGTAGGAAAAACTGATTTAGAATTAGAAATGCTTCGTTACTAACACTTTAAAATAAAATAAAGCTTGGTAAAAATTTTACAACTCACACCAAAGAATTTAGATGGCCCTAGCCCTTATGTACAGCCTTGTATTTTCTTAGAATTTGGGTATCTTACTTTTTGAGTGCTTCACACACCTATAAATATGTTTCGTTGTATGTCTATATTCTTTAGTCACCTTCGAATTTCTCTCAGTAAACTTTGTTTAAACCCTAAAACCCTTGTAGTGCAAGGAGTTCCTGCAAAACAAATTTAGGTGGGTTGTGGTAAACCATATGATACTCCAACATCATCACTAATCCAAAGAGGGATAAAAATGTACATAATTCTCATAATAGGTGATATCTACCATAGTGCAATCAGACTTTGCAATTGTGCTTTGAAAATGCTTCAGTTGATTTTCACGCTTGCTCAAATACATGGGAAGGGTCACTTTGATTACTATAAGAATAAATATGGATATTCATAGACATGGGCAGATAATTATGACTAGTATATGGTGCTAACCTAATGTGTGTGCATGAGTTATTTTATAGAGTTCTTAGAGTGCTCGCAAGGCTTGTTTTTACATGAGGAGTTCTTAAAGTGCCAGGTTCCTAAATGAGGTATGATTTACTTTCTTATATGTTTATGAACATTATTATTTCATGAAAGGATGACTAAGGGGGTATATTTGTTCATAATAATGTTATATAATTTAAATAATTAACTTAAAATATGTTGGTCTAAAACCATACAATAGGGTTAGGATATATTTCTACGTCTTGAACGAAAAATGAAATTTGTGACTAGAGGGATAAAAGTTTGTTTTGACTTCATGGGCCTAAGAATGGATGTTTCTAGATGTATTTTTTACATTTAAACTTTAGATACTGATGATAGAAAGGTTTAAAAAGATAAACAAGTGCATGAATTTCTATCAAGATGTGATAAACAAGAGTGAGGAGAGTGCATTTTCCCATGTAAGTATGCAATGTCAAGATAAAATGTGTCAAAGGATAGATTTTAAATTTGAGTGTTTACATTTTCAGGCCTTTAAGTATGTATAAACACCCTAAAAGTACATACCTTTTTCTAGTTATTCCTAGGTATCTATATCCTTTGCATAATATGCCAATCCAAATCCTTTATAATTAATTTAATTAATTCTAATAATTATTAAACTACACTCCTATGTTATTTGGATAATTTAATTAAATTTTTAATTACCCACTCACATCCCTTAGCTAATTTAATTAGTTCTTTAAATACAAATAAAACTATTTATCTGATCACACTCCACTTCACCTATCCTAATAATTCAAGTTAAAATACCTCACTCCACTCCATTTATATAATCCTACAAAGGTGAAAGCAACAATAATGCACGTACAATCACCTTTTTGAATGAAGAGTTATTGCCAACCAAAAATTAATTTCCCTCAATGGATATTCAATCCATCTAAAAATTCATTATCCAAATTCATTCATGATCTCATTAAGAATATTGATCCACTCCATAGCCTCTCCTTCCATTATAAATAACATGTTATATCCTTCACAAATAATCCTTGGAATATTTAAGAAATTTCTACAAATATTTTCTCATTTTCCATTCAAATATGCATCCTTGTGTTCACTCTTTCCTATAGCATTCCTCATCCATTTAGAAGAAAATTTTGAGCACCCAAAATAAAATAAATCCAAGAGATTGAACAAGTGCAACACTTCAAAAATATCATCTTGAGGAACTTGTAAGAAGACTATAAGGGAGGTTTTATTTTCATTATTGGCTTACTTCTTCTTTTGCTTTTAGTTTTCATTGCATACATTATAACATGCCTGGTAGGGATCCCCACACCTTTTATTTGTCATTTTTAGTTTTTTTTTCATTAAAATAACTTCATCTATGTGTTATTTGTCTTATTTTATACTAACTATCCAAATTTGAGTGTTTGGTGGAAAGACTTGAGAAAAATCATCAAATGAATAGTCAACTTATCATACTGTCCATCCAATTTTGACCATATATAGTAAACATTTGCTAACATGCTACATCAGATGCACTAGTATCACCCATGAAGTGTGCTACTATAATACTTTATGCACTAGTGTAACATTACACGTGTCAGCATTGTGATTTACACACTAACATAAACCTTCCCTATCACTTGCACGTGCTAGCATATTATTATGCGTGCTAGCAATGAACTTGTTTTCTAATTTATTTTTCATGACATCCTTTCCTACGTAAGAACCTTTATTAGCATATGCTAGAATATATTTTCACCCTAGAAAACCCTATTACATGCACTAACGTACTATCACAATTTTTTAATCATTTTCTTTATTTTTCCAACACTCTAATATTTTCTAATCTCTTGTTTAGTTATGTTGTTAATAATTTTCTTGTAGTTTTACATTTCTAGTCAATTTAAATATTTATCTTTCTTTAGAATTTAATTTAATATAATCTTGAAAAACTCCCGTATATGCTATTTTCTCGCATCCTTTTGGGTGACATTGAAAATTAGTAACATGATTTTTCCTTTGTGTTTTCTATTGTGATTTCACCTCAAGAAAACTATTAACTTATTGTTTGCAAGACCATCTCTACTAAGTTTGTATTTGAATTAAAAATAATGTCCAAACATCACCTTGCTCATGGAATCAAGTAAACATTATCATATCTTTTTATTATACTTTATAAAAACTCTTTATTAAGTTTTCGTAGACACAATTTTATTCCCAATCCACTTTATAATCGTGGGAAGTGCATGGCTAGGGGCTAGATAATCATTATGAGTGCCATAGGAACCCCAAAGTATTTATCACCTTGAGGAAACTGGACAAAAAAATGAGACACCCACCTACTTTACTAGTACACCTTTACAATGTTTAGAGCCAAAACTATCCATAGTGGTGGCCCTTGTTTGATTATTTGAGTGGAGTAAAATATATCTTACTAAATCAAGGGGGTAAAGTAAAACCAACAACTAGAAATAGTTATAATGATCACTTGGGTAATTATTGACATTTAGGGAGACAACTATTTTATAGGAAGCCCCACTTTACCAAGCCAAAGTTACTTTTAGAGGCCTTCCTTAACAAATTTATTCTCATCTATTTCATGTGTTATTAAGTTTGTGTTCCACACTCTTATCATACACCATCAATCTTAAAGTAAAAATCTTGAGTTTTAGATACCCACATCCTAACTTAAGCACATTCATTTCAATTTGAGTCTTGACCTTTGGTATTCACTTTATCAAGGTCAAGTGTAATCACCATTTTAGTCTTTAAGTCTTTTAGTCTAACATTCACTTTGTTAGACTCTAATAAATTACCCTATCATTTTTCTAAATCTTCAAGTTTAACATTCATGTTATTAAACTCTACGTACTTTATTATTCTATGTCTAATAGTTTAACATTCAATTTGTTAAACTTTATGTAATATAATTTATAAACTCTTCTATCTTAGTATTCACTTTGTTAAGATTTGAGTAATCAATCTCATTTCTAAACTCTTCTATCTTAGCATTCACTTTATTAAGAGTTGAGTAAATCAATCTCAGTTATAAAATATTCTATCTTAGCATTCACTTTGTTAAGATTTGAGTAATAAATATTCACTTTTCAACTCTTCTATCTATCAATAAATTTTCTAAGAGTTGAGTAAATAAATCTTATTCCCTAAGCCTCTCATTTTAATATTCAAATTTTTAAATTTTGAGGAAGTACTTTCATTTCTAAGTCTTTTATTTTTGACATTCAATTTAACACAAATTTACGCACACTATTTTCATCACTATAACTTGATAAATTGATTCGATTTATTAGTATTATATTTTGGCATTCACTTTACCAAACGTTAAGCACATCTATTTGATCACTACCCCTTATATCTTGGCATTCACTTTGTCAACATATAAGCACATCAAACAAGTTTCCATGTTACCCTTTTTCTCATACAAAATGGTGGGAAAAAGACAGAGAAATTATGACCCCTTCAGAAGAAAGGATATAAATCCTTTCCACATTAGTTCTGATGAGGAGGAAGAAGAAAATAAATAAAATGATACCCCCATGGAAGAACAACAAAATCTTAAGGGAATTTAATGGAAAAATAAAGATCAAATTATTCTCCATTTTCTTTAAGTTGAGAAAATTTTCCTTCATATTTTAATGATGAGAATTTGAAGAATCTAAAAATTCAACCCAAACCAAGAAGAATAATGTGGTTGGATCAAGTAAAATACACAATGATAACAAAAATAAGTATATTTCTTCCGTGACCGCATCAAATAAAGCATTAGTAGACAAAATAAATGAGATAGCTAAATAATTAGATTTAATGGCCTCAAAGGTCACTGGTGACATGAATAATAAAGAAATAAAGACTAAAACTGAAAAAAAAAAAAACAAAAGACAAACTTGACAACGTTTCAAATATTCCACAACCTGATTCACCATTCATAAAGAAATGGACAACCATGAATGATAATGTGTTTGGAATGCAAAAAAAATGAAAACAATTCAAATTCGAGGAGATGTGCCCTTATGTATTTGAATGAGACATTTTGTACTTACCTTTTCCTAAATATTTCAAAGTTCCAAAATTTGACAAGTATAAAGGAAAACACAACCCTCGTGAACATGTCAAAGAATTCTTTATGGCTTGTTAGGAGGTAGTCTATAATGACATATATATTTTGTGGCTATTTCCGAAAATATTAGGATGAAAATCCCTAGATTAGTTCTTGCATCTCCCAAAAGGTTTGTTTACAACCTTTGCTAACTTATATGAGAAGTTTGTTAAACACTTCTCCTTTAATCTTGATTCAGAGATTACAATGATGGAATTTTGTAATACCAAGCAATGAAAAAATGAAAAAATTGTATAGTTCTTTAATGATGGTGGGGATCATAATTCAGTTACCTTTCCCAATTCCATAGAATTTTTTTCTAGTATATTCATAACTAACCTAAATAATGAATTATCCTTTCAAATTTAGATGTATTGTCTCACAAATTTTTAAGAATTCATTAAGAAGGGAATGAAAATTGAAAATGATCTTATCGCAAAAGGGATTATTAAACTTTCTTCCAATGACCATACCAAAATAATAACTACAATCATTCACATGACAAACCCAAGTTTATCAATCGAACCGAAATGTTGTTAATGATAACATAACCATAATGTACATAATCTTCAAAATAATCAACAAAAATAATATAAATAAAAAAATCCATCATGGTGCCAAGTAAAGAAGCTACTCCTCTTGTGATAATAAGAGATTATAATTTACATCATTGGGAGAGAGCCTTTCAAGTGTGTTACGAAAACTAGTGAGTGCCAATATGGTCACTTAACCCATTAAAACCTTGAATGGGATCCCAAACCAACTTGGTATAAAGCCAGCGAGTATTGTGATTTTCATCACATTGACAACCACCCTACATATCAGTGCATGAGACTTTGCCACTATATTTAATATCTTATTGATAGTGAAGACATTGTGGTTGAAGACCCATCACCTAATAAAACACCCAATGATAATTTAAAGGTGTTCTCAAATCTCGTACCATGGTATGGTAATACGAATGATAAAGCTTAGTATAAAGGACAATCCTTTAATAATGCCAACTTTAACACGATCATATCTTTTTTTTTGAAGAAATTCCCAATTCCATTACCACCATCAAATTATAAGATCCTAACTATACAATGGCCGTGTGACAAAATAATTTTTGGGTTCCCATAGATAAATAACCATCTACTTCCTATGAGCCATAAGTTTTAAATTCTAGGGCTCCAAATAATCCAAAACCTACAACCACAACTAAATATTTGTCTACTTCCTATGATTTAATCATGTAGCTCACAATGACACTGACACATATCTACCTCATGGAGTTATTAAGAGCATCACATTTATTCCAAGATATTCTTACTCATGTTCTCCATGAGGCACATGTTCTTGAGAATCTCAACACACAACAATTTCAGGAACTCATTTCCCATCTTTTTCGAATATCCCTATATTATCATTTGGTCCTCAAGACCTCTTAAATCCCAATATTTAGAATAATAACTCATTGTACATTAAATCCTACATTACTAATCATAAGATCAAATGAGTTCTTAATTTTTTATTCTTGGTAAATGGTTTTGAGGGGACCATACCCCGTAGTACAAAAAGGCTCAAAATCCAAGATATACAAAAGAGCATTGTGGTTATTTGATAAGTGGGGACACACCCAACAAAAAATCCAAACAAGCTAGATAATATAATAACAATCATGGTATGGGAAGAATTCCGTAAATAATTCAAATAACAAACACAAAACAGAAAAACAAGAACCAAAAAGCTCGCATCATACCAATGCTAAGATGAAAACCAAGAAACATAAAAACCTATTTGAGAAACTTGTTAAAAAAATTCTGAGCATACTTCAAGGCTTTGTAAAAATTTATGGAAGTTTTTTTGGGAAACATCCTTACTTCTCAATATAACATCCTTCCTCTTTAGTTTCCCTTCCTTCCAAACATCCCCAGAATGCCACTTATGTCAAAAATATGCTTAACTTGAACATGAATAAAATAAAGTAGTGTTTTGGGAATGGAGAGTTGGTTGATCTGATTGTTCACAACTTGTAACACTCTCTCCTCCAAGGAATTTTTCTACTTAGTGATATTTTCCATTTTCTCCTCAATCCTAGAAATGACAAAAAGGTCGATTCATCCTTGTTTCCTTCATTAAGAAGAAATTCAACATTATCTTTTATTCCTTTGATAGTGTTAGCCTACTTCTTCATTTTTTCTCTAAGATCGAGATAGCCTAAGGGTCAAGGGTATATTGGATGATATGAATAATATTTTGAGCCACCAAAATATCTTTTCCTTTGTGTCATTACACAATACCCTTTTAAATAAGGGGTATTAAGGTGGAGACCCAAAGTTAGGATTTTTGGTTCTGATTTTGGAGCTACTTTGCGAGGAGGGGTAGCTAAAGGTTGGGGGATTTTTGGCCACAAAATATAGAAATTACTGGTGTAAAAGGAAAATAACCCTCATTGGAAGGGAGAACATGTAGATGGGCTTAGATGTCAAGGAAAAATTTATCAAGTGAATGAAGAATATAATAGGATAAAATGACCTTATTAGAGTTCCTGAAATGGTTTAAAATAACCAATCGATTGAGCCAAAGGGTTTAGTAGCACCCTTAAAAAGTGATGTACCTCGTAACCATTTTAGCAACTTCTCTATAAGGGGGAATAAAAGAGAAAAGTATACCATATTTCCCTATCTGTATGGATTCCTCCCATTTTGTAAATATTTTTACCTTGGAATACTTGTTGAATTTATTTCTATAAAACTTAATCCCATTCATAACTAAATCAGTAATGAAGGAAATTGAGCTCTCTCGTTATAGTAAATGCTTTACCCTTGAAGGTTATCACCCTATATTTTAATTTGTAGGTGAATGTGAGAGAGATGTGTCTATCATGACCTTTTATCCTTTGCATGAATTCTATGAATCCATCCACACAAGGGATCTTCCATAATTATTCATTCTACTTCCACGAGGGATAATAAATTGGCTCAACATGATAAGGAGTCTTCCTAATTTGAGAAAAAAAGATAGTTAGGGTAACAATAATTTGGATGCATGTGGATATCGGCCCCCTAACAACACAAATTTTGGATCCCAAATAAAAATACCCAAAAGAGAGGACTGCAGAGCTACTCCGATAATACAAACAAAAATAAGAAAGCTTTCAGTGGCTTGTCCATTGAAGCCGGAAAACATAAATTAGGTAAAAATGGACCTTCTGGGAGAGATAACTCTCAAATGTGTGGAGTACACCACATCATTTCTCCACACATGCCTAATCTATCAAGAGGCCATAATTAATCGGACATGTAACACCCACTATTTTAGACACACAAGACTACATAGAAAAACATAGGATAATTTTTTTTTTTTTTCGACTTGCTTGACACATAACATGACACAACATGTCATCACCAAGGTTACAACTAACTCTGTGAACAACTTGATACAAGGATGACCACAAAGGAAGAATGGAAACGTTCACACCCATCAAGGATAATTCACTCTTATCTTTGACAAGATGCCACAAAAGACCAACCACAATACATAGTTATAGCTCAGGACATCCCACTGTGAAAATCCTCTTAAGGTTATTTATTCACCAACAGTATTTCAAGACCTGACCTTGGGTTCTAGAAGGTTCATGTTATGATTTTTACAATTCTTCTTATAGGGTTAGGTTTATTTTCTTTTATACAATTAAGGTCTATCCTAGGATCACCTCTAATATGGAAATTACTTGTTTAATTCATTTACAAAACTAGGAGGTAATCAAATCCACAAGGCTATCTATCCGAACCCACACTACTGAAACTTGTTTCATACCTCCATTGCATAAGGAGGCAAGCGTAAGCTCAAAAGAAGTGGAGTATCGTTTAGGTTCGAACCCTAATCTTCTTTGTTCAAGGATTAAAATTTTATCATAACTTAGAAAAGGATTACAAGGTACTATGGTAACGGTTAGAGAGAGAAGATAAATTTATTTCATTATGGTCTATTTAGTTATTAACCGGTCTTTCAAAGAAACTTAAGAGTTAAACTGGATTTGGGTAAAAGCTTCATTTAGCAAACATCTTGATTAAGTTTGATAATGGATACACATGGGGTTCCCAAAATGGAAGTACAAAACTTAAGGTTTCACAAAAATGAGAATAAAGTTTAATCCGTAGTTAAGGTTAACGAGGGTAGGTTTCTTTACACTGGTAGAAAAATCATTTCTTTCCAAATTAAGATTCTTAAATTTCTCAACAAGAACCCAATTTCATTGTTATTTTATTTATTGAATTATCTATGAATTCATTTTTTTTATTTCTATTTGAATTTTAGAAGAAGGATTTTCACTCACTAAAATATACAAAGGATTGCACTGACATCAAGACCATGGAGGTTATTAAAGCATGAGAGTTTTATAACTTGAGAACAGAAAACTGCCATAGCTAAATAGGAGAATTAAACATGGTTATAACATCTCTATTCATCATGGCACACATAACAAAGGCACCAAAAGAATCAATAGAACTTTTTCTGAGTACAAGGAGGTAACAAGTTGGTCAAGCCATGCCATGACATTTTCACAACTGATAAAAGACATTACTAAAAGAATACTCATAACAAGGAAATATTATAAATTATTTCCCACAAATATGATTACAATATAACTCAAAAGGAACAAGACAACTCTATTTCACAATTACCAAACAATCCAAGGCAAGATGCCTTCCAAAATCCATTACAAGCACCATTTTAAGAATTACAACACATTTGAATTTCGTACAAGGAACCACATGAATAACCCAATGAAACCTTCACAAATCTTTCCTTTATCAATACACACAAGCCATCTACACATGTATGAATTCGAGTCGGTTACGAGAACTCAGCATGTTAAGAATACCCACAAAGAACAATAAGCTAACATTTAACAATATCATGAAAGGAATGTTCTACTTCAAGAATGGAACAAAGCACAACCCACTAATCAAAATATCTTCACACGAGAAAGAGATTTATACCAGCCAACAAGGAGGAAGCCAAAATACTAGTAAGAACAATATCTCATTAATTAAGGAAAGACCCTATTGGTTATGTAGTCATTTTTGCACCCACCAAGAACAAGGGAACCTCATGCGTGTCGGCCTATCACCCAGTGGGCACTTGGGCACTCACCCGAGGTGCGCGAGAGGGAGCTGAGTCTCTCTTTTATGTGAGTTTAGTGGAAGGCATCATTCATGATCTTGAATTAGTGATTTAAAGGACATGAAAAAGCTATATATCTCGAACGGCTTCTATTCCCTTTCACTCATATCAAAAGTGAAAGTGCTTAACAAAATTAATAGAACTAAGAAGTCCTAAACCTTCAAAGGAATAAACATTTAAGGTTCATTGATCATACAAAAACAAGATCATAATAGAAACATGCAGATAATACAGGAAGGAGATCTTAATATAAACGTAGTGGTAACCTTATCATATTCATTCATAGTATTACTACAAAACATCACAGAGTGGTAGACCATAGTCATACACCATATTTGGATCCATACATGTATGCTCACAAAACAAAATTTTCATTCCCCATTCCCTCATTACATCCTTCCTATAATCCTCTACCCATTTTATCCCATAGTTCTCGTAGTAATTTTGTAGAGCTCTACTTCCTCACTCATTTCTCTTTTTCTTTGCTAAGGGCATGCATATAAATAGGAATATAAGCTCTAAAAAACTCCTCTACAACCTCAGATCTGGCCCCAAGTGTCAAGGTATGGATCACCTCAGGCACATGCCTCTCCATGTCATGATTATATTTTTGGATCTTCTTATCTCAAGGTATATTTCTTCTAGGACACCCTATTACCAAGATACAACCTTATCCAAACGGAACACGTTCTTCATGTGTTTTCTCCAAAAGGCCAAAAATAGATAAGTCCCAAATTGTGCTTTGTGGGCATGCATCCTTGGTTCTCCAAGAACCCTTTTTGAATCCTACCTTGTGCACCTTAAATTTCATGCTTCCTCTGGTGTGTGCACCTACACACCTTTAAGATTTGAAGCTACAATAGGGTCCCAACATTACCCCACACTTCACCTGTTCTCTACCCTCGAGAACATTTTCAAATAATTCCATACAAAAGGAAAGGCTTTGCCTTGGAAAAGAATGGAGGGAAAGAATAAAGAATGGGGGAGAGAAAGAAGAGAAGGAGAACTTCCTAAAGAAGAAGAAGGGGGAAATTCTGCCGCAGGTTGGCGTCCAACGTATTCCATGTGATGACTTCATCTCGCTCTTATACAAAGGTTGCCAACCAATGTGCTCATCTCATCGAATGTTAACCCTTCCCTTTTGTGTTTATGGTCTCTACTTTTGCCATCTCCAGTTCCTTTGTTTGGTCTTCTAAGGCATCTATCTTCCTCATAATGACTTTGTAGAGATATTTTAGTTTGGGTTTTGATTGATACCCACAAGATCTCAATATCTTCAGACTTATTTTCCACTTCGGTTAGGATCTTTTCTCACTTGGCTCTATTGCCTTTATTCTTTTCCCTAAAATCCTTCAGCTTGACCTTGTCACTGGAAAGCAACATGCTTGTCACCTTGTCTTGATCCGTGTAATGGTCGTATGCAACCCCAATGGTTTGTGCAACTATTTTTACATCAATGAGTAGCTTGTTGTATTCAGTTATGAGCACGATGACTTTCAACTTGTCCTCCTACTCCAAGTGCACTACTACATCCTCTACTCAATCCAAGGCCAAAGGCTACCTTTCCATGGTGAGGATCCGAGTCAAGTCCTCAAGACACTCCAAGGAGGAACCATATTTTTGTGCAAGAGGGTTAAGGTCTGGGTGCTTCATGAAAATAGCCTAGGAGATGAGCTTCACCTTCTTGGAAACTTCACACTTTATCTTTCTCCTCTTGTAATTATTGTTGTAGTTAGTCTCGATCAAATTTTCAAGGTGAGTTCCTTTGTTAGCTTAAATACTTCTTCCTTCCTCTTCTCCATCAGGTCATCCAAGACTTTAACCTTGTCATTTCTGTAGAAGAGCCTAGCCTGAACTTCCATGGATACTTTGTTAAGCACGCTACACACTTTCTCTTCCGATAGTTGTTGTGTGTTTATAATGGGGTTGTCCCCCTTTCCTTTGGACAACACTAGTATCGCTCCTTGGTTAACCTCAAACTTAGGCTCATCAAGGTGGGAGTTGAATGCCCACGATAGCATTTTTCTTGTGCACGGGTATCCACCCTCAGGATCAAAGGACTCCATGGTGGTTAGCTCCTTGGTGGGCATGATACTCTGGAAACGTGTGTGTAAAACTTTGTTGGGGTCATCAACATATCCCATCATTATTCTTCCCCCTTCCATACATTTACTTCCCATGTGCATGCCCTTGGGAATAGTTATTGAAAGAGTTGGGCCTTTTGTGCTACCCACACTCTTCTCCCTTTGCTCTTCCTTGAATTCACCAAGCACGAGCTCTGCACTACACTCCAATTCCTTATAGACCAAGGTATTAATTATCTTTGTTGCCTCCCTTGTTGCTTTCTCTTTCACCTCCTCCTGAGTGAGCTTTG
The DNA here is from genome assembly GCA_018340775.1 of Taxus wallichiana var. yunnanensis. NCBI lineage: Eukaryota > Viridiplantae > Streptophyta > Pinopsida > Cupressales > Taxaceae > Taxus > Taxus wallichiana. The sequence goes on along the minus strand of CM031237.1, from coordinate 597,581,226 downwards.
GCATATCTAGCTCCTTAGTACTTTCCCCCTCACTCCTTTCTTCACTCCGTGTGCCTTCCTCCCCTTGGGCACCCTTACTCCTTACAAAGATGAAAGCATCATCTGCATCTTCTGCTTCCTCTCCCTCTAAATCATAGACATCAATCGGTTCCCGATTTACCTCTAGCTCTTCCTCTTCACCATCATCCTTTTCACCTATATAGGAATTTGGGTTATTTGTATCCTCGGACTACGGTTCTTCCATCCCTTTTCTTCTTTCCTTCTTTGAAAACTTTGGAGTTGGGGATGTGGTCTTCTCTTCATCTGAGGGTTCTTCAGGGGATGGTGGTTTTACAGGTTCTGGGGTCTTCTCCCTGACCACCATTCTCTTCTTCTTCTTCCGGACATAGGTACTTTCCCCGTGGTACCTACATCTTACTTCTCCACTACCCTCTTTTCCTCTTTCTCTTCCCTCTCCTTACGCTTTAGTGTGGGCTTCTTTCTTCCAATAGGGTCTTCTAGGATGGATATCTCATTCTCCACGTCGTTCCTTTTTGAATTTTGGCCTTATACACAGGTAAATCCTTGTGGCATTGCTCCTAACAATAGGTAAGGTCAAAGGCATTACAATATGCACATCCCGTGACATGTATTTTTCAACGTGTACACGCACTTCTCTAGGTAGACCATCTTCTTCCTCATTTCTTTGTGCTCTCTGTCAGGATGGAAACTCAAGGTTTAATTTCTTCGATTCCTTGTATCTATTTACTCCTACATGGAAAAATTGGGCAGTAAACGAGAATGGGAGTTTGCAAAATGGACTCCAACTTCCATCGACCAAAATGAACCTACCGATACAGAAGTGTTGGTAGACTACAAACTCTACTTCTCCTTCGGTCGTTGCGGGGAGTTGTTCAGGGATCTCGCCATTTAGCCCCGAATGTGTTCCTAAGGCACTTATACCATTTTTCTAAGCACACCTTGTGTACCCCTATCATTGATTCACATGTGTATTTCTGAAATCTCTCCGTAGGCGAGGGATCTTCAGTAGGGTACTCCCACATGAACTTTTCGGATGCATCCGACACCCCAATTTTTGAGAACACAATTGTCAATAGAATGTTTCCAAATAAGATCTTTCCTCCCTTCTCCACGCTGCTTATGATTCCATCTACAATATATTGGGAGAGGTTATATATGGTGCCCTCTGTGACTTTCCTATAGACATTCAGCCAGGGCTTGCTCACTTGGGTCCACCTTTCTTGTCCATTTAGCTTAGAGACTAGGTGTGCAGCCATCTTCATCACCGGATCGCTGATATCCAAGATGTCATAGTACCTTGATCCCTTCTTCAATCCCTGGATGCTATGGTTTCTTTGATTGCCTCCTCATCCAGGAGGTCATCTTCGAGTGTGTCCCCTTCATAGTTTAGGCCTGTGAAGCATGAAATTAGTTGGGGAGTTATGTGCATTTTACGCCTTGTGAAGCAGAAGAAGTCTTCATGTACGCGCGTCATCAACCACTGGTACAAGCGCTCAGGATTCCCGAAATATGGTAACTCAAAAAGTTGGAGAAGCCCTACCTTCTCCATTTTCACCTTGACCATGTCACTATAGATCAACAACCCGTCAGGTGTTCATTTATTTGTGGGCGCACTAGCTCCAATGCCATTTCCTTCGTGATTGTACTTGACCGGTGATTGTAGTCAATCACGGTCATCTGTCTTATGTGGGACTCCCACTCTTGCCCTAGCAAAACCCCATCTGGGTATTGCATCTCTGAGTACCATTCCTCATTTGTATCCAAGGGTATTTCTTCTTATTTCTTCTTTCCTTTTCCTTTACCCTTTCCCTTCTTGGATTGTTCTACAGGTTTATCAACTGGTTTTGTGGCCATCATTGCACCCTTTTCTTTCATTCCCAAGTTAACTTGTGAGTTGTTTGAACATTTTCCTCATGTGCCCCTTGCCCTAAAACACAAACCCTAATCTCGATTTTTCTCCTTTGATCACGGTGCTTCTTCACAACATTCCTCACACCCATGAATCACTTCTACTCTGGTTTGTAGATCCAACAGACCGATTGCACTTAAGTTTTTGGGATTTTCCTTCACATGATTCAGTTCTCAAAACCCTAGCTCTTGAAAGAAAATCACTCTTCTTGTGTTCGCAAAGTGAAATAATGAAATTCCCACTCTTATATTTATTGATTTTCCTACTTTTAAGCATTTAAGGCTAGGCTACCTACCACCATACGACAATGTTTAATGCAGTGTTTTAAAAAAAAAACCCAACTTCATCACTTCTCCTTACGCACCCATTCCTTGCGCAAAGACTTTTCCACCCTTCCGGCATGTAAACAATCCATCTTGACGGAAGAATAATCTTACGTGTGTTACCAGCCCAAAGGAACTTCTTCCATCCTCATGATTCTTTCTTTTTCCTACCTCATGTTTTTGCGCTTTTTCTCCTTTGTACATGGATTTCCAATGTAACCTTATTTTTCCACCGACCCAAATCCTCCTAGAAGAATAACTCCAAGTTTCTCTTCATCATCTCACCCCACACTAAAACGATGTGCAGTCCTCTATGCATTCATAATTCAAAAAGTAATAAGGTTACCGGTGCCCAAGGTGCAAAACAAAACAACAACACGAAAGGGAAAAACAAGAAAGGAAAATCATATAAGGAAATTCTAAACTAACTGGAAAAACTACCTTATTTACAAACACCAAGAAGCATTATTTATAGTAGGGCTTTAGCCTACCCCCATTGAAGTGTCTAAGTAATTTTGTTCCATCTAGCACTTGTAACTGGCACGCGCCTAAATCAAGGATGTATGAAATTACATGAGGACCCAACCAATGCACCTTCAACTTTTTAGGATGGCATAGAAATTTTGAATCATATATCAATACCATCTATCCAACCTCAAACTATTTGTTCTTAATATGGCGGTCATGCCATGCCTTTTACTTTTCCTTCTCAATTGCTTGGCTCCATCTTGCTAGTGAGCACCTTTCATCCAACTTTATCAATTCATCTATTCTTTCTTTTAGTGCGTGCACATCATCCAACCCTCCTGCGCGTGCTATACGTAGAGATGGTAGCATGAATTTGACAGAAAAACTACTTCCGCACCGAACACCAATTGAAATGGTGTGGTCTTGTTCAATATTTTATACGTTGTTATGTATGCCCAAAGAACTACTAAAACATTGTCATCCTAATCCTGCCTACCCACATCACATATCTTAGTCAATGTGTGACTAAGGATTTTTTTGAATGCCTCTACAGTCCCATTTACTTGAGGGTGATAAGGGGTAGTCTTGTGATGGACTACCATGAATTCTGCTAATAGAATCCTGATGGTTTCATTTAAGAAGTGAGTGGCCCTATCACTTGTTAAACTTAATGGGCACCCATACCTGATGATAATGTTCTCCCACAAAAATCTAGTAGCCGTGGATACGGTGCAATCCTTAGTGGGCACGGCCTCTGCCCACCTTGTCAGATAATTAGTATGGGTAATGATATACCACAAGATAGTCCTTTACGTAGCTGGTGAGATTGGTCTGAAAAATCTATTGCCCATTTCTCAAAAGGTTTCGTGCTAGAATGGGGTGCAAGGGCATCTCATCCCTTCTTCCAGGTTTTCCAAGGCACTGGCAGTGGTCACAGGCCTTGCAAAACTCAATGCAATCTTGGTGAATCGTCTCCCACCATAGTCCGGTGACTAGGATCTTACGTGTGGTTACATTCCCGCATAGTGTCCTCCAACAATCCCACCATGGGCTTCTTCTATTATGGCCACACATTCATGTTCTAATACACACCAATGTAAAACCTCATCACGGACCATTTTATACAAATCCCCATTGATCAACATGAAGGGCGTGGTGTATGGCTAACATTTTCCTTTCCAAAGTGCATTCATCCCTTTGGGTGCCACACCTTCCTTGAGAAAAATAACAATGTCTTCTAACTCGAGGGTGCATGCTGCAACCTGAATAGTTGCACGTCCTCTGTCGAATCAATCCTTGATAAATGATCTGGCCCATAATTGTTCTTTCCTATTTTTACCACCACTCTGAATTCAAATTCCTAAAATAAAAGTACCCAATGGCATATGCGCCCTTGCAACACTACTTTTTTTACTAGATACTTCAAGGCCATATGGTCAGTGTAGAATATGAAGGGATTCACCAACAGATATTTTCTAAATTTATGGAGTGTGTAGATCATTGAAAATGCCTCATGCTTGGTCATTATATAATTCTATTTTGCTGATGTCAACTTTCTACTTGTAAAACACAAGGGATGATCAACAATCCCCTCTCCTGGTTGAGCAAGAATGGCTCCCATTTCTATACCAGAGGAATCCACATGGACATGGAAAGGTTTATCCCATGATGGGAATTGTAGAATAGGTGCGATGATAAGCATTTATTTTAGAGTGTCAAATGCCCTCTACTGCACCTCTCCCCACTAAAATGCACTCTTATGTATGAGCAATATTTCGAAAGGCGTGGCAATCTTGGTGTATCCCTTAATGAACCTTATGTAGTACCTATTGTGTCTAAGAAATCCACACACAAAACTTTGGTTGGTGGGCTCCCCTAATCCCATAATAACTGCAACTTTCGTAGGATCCACCAGTAAGCCATCTTTACATATGATATGCCCCAACAACGTTCCAAAAGAAGTTACAAAGACACATTTCTTGATGTTGAGGGAAATCATCAACTACCAACATCTTTCAAACATCAATCTCAAGTTATCACAATGGTCCCTAACTAATCCATACACTGTCCAATCATCCAAATATACTTGAAGGAACTTGTGGATGAAGTCCTGAAATGCTTGTACCACTATGCATGAAAATACAACGGGTGCATTCCTCAATCCAAATGGCATGACCGTGTATGCAAATCTTCCCCACTTGGTGGTGAAAGTTGTTTTTTCTTGGTCTTCCTTGGCAATCCTTACTTAGTGATATCCTAAGAATCCATCTGTAAAGGAATATACCTCACACCCAACAAATCCTTCCAAAATATCTTCATGAAGGGGGTAGGAAAAGGATCTATGATACAAACAACATTCAACTCTCTAAATCCACACATATCCTAATATGCCCATCCTTCTTAATGTTGAACACCATCGAGTTATCCATTCTAATTCCTCCACAACCTCAATGATACCGGAATGCTATCATTTTGTCTAGCTCTTCTTTAACCCTTACGTGCATGTTGGGATTCATCCCGTAAGGCCTCTTCTTACCGGGTGTGCACAATCTTTCAACTTTATCCTCATTTCCCCCAATGAATGGTGGACGCCTTTCAAATCATGGTATCCACGTGGGAATAAATCCTCAAATTCATGCAAGATATCAATGATCTTTGATACTTCCTTGTCTGACCAATAGTCCCCAATGATAGCTTCCTTGGGATCCTTCTTCGAGCCAATGTTAACTTTCTTGGTTTTGAGTGGTTCATGATACGCACGCGCACATGCATCCACACTATCAACTACTTCATGCATCCCAACTAAATGGTCAACATTTAGGCTCTCCATATCCTCTCCATCAATAACATATACCATATTTCCTTTCTCCTTTTCAACACACGTGTGCTTTAATTATATGTCTTCCGGTTCCTTCTCTTTGAACCAAACTTCCATGCTAGGTCCACCAAGTAAGTATACTAATCTATCTTCCACCATGGCGTAATCCCCAGTGAGGTTCTTGATAGCCTAAAACACCTCATCAATTAGTTTCTTCGTACTTCGGTACTCAAATGTGTGAACCAAGTCAGCTAAGCTAATTCTGCCAATTTCTGTCTTCTGGCGGCAGAAGTTTCAGAATGGATGTACCAAACATGCGCACAACCTTGTAGTGTCAAATACACTTATGTACCCAAAGGGATGGTCGTAAAGCTTCCGCGCCTTCTCCCTAGTCCTCTCACATGCCTAGATGTGGGAAGAGGCGGGTTCATTTCCATTGTAATCCTTGATAGCGGTGGGTATATTGCTCTTTGAGAATCGAACAGTGAGTGCAATTCTAACTTCATGCCATTCCAACAAGTTTTTGCTATGCATGGCCCACCACCTCACTTCATGTGCCTATCAGAACATAACCCAACATACTTTGTCTCTCATCTTCCCTCCATTAAGCTTCCATTTCTCTCAAAAAGACCTCAGGGTATACATCCCCAGAATACTTGGTTATTACCTTTCCTCCCAGGCACCGAACTATACGTGCCATGGTTACCCTAGTCACCGATCCTTTCAGATGTCACCCAATCAATTCATAAGTCCCATGTGCCCAATTATCGCATGTTATACTAGTAGTATCACTGATAGATTGAGCATCATCAAATTGGATGACTCCTTTTGTAGGGTGGATGGTCTCTGGATCTCTTATGGAGCGCACATATATTCATCTAGGACTTCCTCTCCAAGGGGTTCAGTATAGGGTGTGGAATTTCCATCAGCAAGTGGTATAATCACCCTCTCTTCCTTGTTTTCAAAGCTTATGTACCCCTTGTTAAACCAGATATCTGCATTATTCTTATAGCACCATGGGCACCCAAGTAACTATGGGAAATTATCTACCTCAGAAATTTCCAAGACTTCAAAATCCCCAGTGAACTTTGTCCCCTGAATGGTAATGGTCGCATCCTTCAAGACACCTATGGGAATTACCTTTGTCTTATTTGCCATATACAACACATTTGAAGATGACTATAATGCGAGTCTTCCCATTTGATGCCGTATCTAGAGTGAGAACATTAACCTCCACGACTATGTCAATGAGGATGTTGCTAAGCATCCATCCATCCACTACTACATTCAAGGTGATATCTTTTTCATAATCAAGGCTGTGAGGTGGGAGGTTTACATGTAGGATCTACCTTTTGTGTTCTTCCCTGGTGCATGGTACCTTTTCTATCAACCATACTCCTAGTAGGGGAATATCATTTTCTTGCCTCAATAGTTTACACACCTCCTTAACCTCATCCAAGTCATCCTTTGGTGCTTCTACTGGTCTTCTTTTCTCATCTTTTCTAGTTTACTCTTTTAAGCATTCGATCTCCCCTTGTAAGCTTTGAATTAAGTCCATGGTTTCTGGAAGACTTCTCTCTGGTGAGTTAGGTTTGGATACTTCCCTGTAATACTTCTTCCCTTAAAACCAGAGGAATCTACCTAGGCACTTCCTGTGCACGTGCGGACTCCGCCCTTGTTGTTACCATAACAGGATCTAGTTACGATTCACGTATTACTCACGAAAGCAAAATTATGCGTCATCCTTCTTAATACTCACCATGGTAGCACCTTTATCCTTCTGGTGCTGCTGACTCATATGTTCGTATAACTCTGGGAACTCTTCATACTTATGTTTTTTTCCACACCAGGAGCATCATAGAAGATCTGGAAATTCACACTTATAATGGTCTGTGGCTCCATAATTAAAGCACGTTCCACACAGAACTCACTTCTTCCCCTATGGTTACCACAAGCATGAAATCCTCCATGAAATCCCCTTCCACGTATACCTTCATCTCCGTGCTCTTCATACCGACGTTCATCTCCTTTGTAACTACTTGCAATGTTAGTCTGACACACACCAAGATCAATTACCTCATGAATCTGGTCAATCAATCTACAATCCTTGGTGTCATGTGTGATTGAGGTACATATTTTTCAATAACAAGATATGTTTTTGTAGATCGCGCGCTATAAAAGGGGCACCTACTTACATCATGATCCTCGTGACATATCTCACAATTTACCGCTATGGCACGCACCGCCTTCCGAGTACATATCCCACCATTATCCTTTGTGTGCCCTTCTACATTACAATATATGCACCACATCCCACCGTGAGTCTCTAGGACTATGTTGGCAGATAATTTCTCCAACTTCTTAGCCATGGCAATGATCTGAGCCTCTAGAAATGGGCTAACACTAGTTTTAACACTACCAACTGCCTCAGCGTGAAAATCATCTTCCAAAGCTTCACGTGGGTCCATGAATGTTTTATGAGACAAATCCCTCCTAAAGGGTGTGATCAACCCTACGAAAAAACATTGAGCATGCTGTGAAGGGTGGATATCATAAGACAATTTAGACAATAGAGTTTTAAAATGTGCATCATATTCTTGCACGCTCTCTGCCATTCCCTACTAGATTTCCTTGAGAGAGCTGATGATCTTCTGTTTAAACTCAGGTATGTGGAATTCTACCAAGAATGCATTTTTCAGTGTGGTATAATCCACAATAGTCTAATGAGGGTCATAATTTCTATACCAACTATGCATGCATCCTTGCAAGTTTGTCACAAATTAACTAGCCTTTCGATCCTAGGTCATGATCCCCTTCACGTGCCATAGCAGCTCGCACTTATGCACATGCTCTGTGGCATCTTCTATCCCACTATAATCTGGTAAGTGCAGAGACATCTCAAAAATACTTGAGGAGGTGGCTAAGGCCCTTGTCCTCCTGACCCAGTCCCTCAATTTCCTCTAGTGTTTCCTCCCCGCTAGACCCACTAGATCCTGAGCCACCAGCTCCACCACTTCCACCTCCCCGATCCTCCTATGTTAGGTATAGGGGCCTAGGTTTTTCATGTTGAACGTTCTTGTCATCCCACCGAAATGTGCTCCAATAGTTTGTGAACTAGTTCCACTCCCAGATCATATTTCCTCCACCATTTCCTAACATGCTCCCAAAACCACTGTATATATACCTTGTCCAAACATTCCACCAAATACTAGAATAGTGTTTGAATCCATAAGGTCCCAAATGAGAAGCTATATCTTACGGGTGCCGATCGGTTACTTACTGTTGATATCAAATGGATCAATTATAATTTTCCCTCACTCGAAAAAACCAAGCACCAAGGTTCGATTGCTAGGTGGGGTCGGATGCTGCCAACGAGTCTTCTTTCTCCATGCATGGGCTCTCATTAGATGTCTAGGGTTCTCTCTTTCGCACTTACCAAGATGGGGTAGCATAGAATGTTCGGGCTCCACATCCTCCATGTGAACCTCTTCTCCCAAAGACTTCTTCCTCCATGGATCCATCGTAAATGCAACCTTGTGCCATCTCACAATCTCCCTCTCACATGCTTCACCATACTTAATTCATCTCTCCACCCTTTCCTTTTCAGTCATTATATCATCCATCTTTCCCCAACCTTTCTTCCTTGTCAAGCACTCAGAGTGGTTTAGCCTCCCATTGGGAATGCCTCTAAACTCATGGTTACCATCAAGATCTTGATTGCTAGGGGGATAGCCAACAAAAATGATCCTCTAGGCTCCCACAATAATTCAAACTCAGCAACTTCCGGACAAGAATACATGGAAATTACATATTCCAGAGTGTAGCTAGCCAATACTACCTTCCACCAATGATCTATAACATGGGTCCACATTAGATCAGGATCTTGTAAGTTCTGGTATGTTTCTTGGGTCCAAGGGTGTGATTTATAATACCACCCCGACCTAGATGCATATGCCGAGAGCCACTTAAATAACTCTACCAGAAACAAAAGAAGAAGGTTTCATATAACTCATGATAGAGAGTGTCTTCCACCCATATTCGCGTATCAAAATCGGGTCCAATCTTTGAATCTCTGAGTGAACTCTTCCTTTGTGCTTTTAAACCAATTTTCAACACCTTCAAGTGTTAAGTTCTTCGTCATCATTTTATTGTATAGACCACAATGTATGCCATGTTCCACTACAACTTCTAAAAGAGGTCCTAGAAATGGAACCAAGATGTAGTCATTTTTGCACCCACCAAGAACAAGGGAACCTCATGCACACCGAACTATCACCCAGCTAGTGCTAGGTGCTCACCCGAGGTGTGTGAGAGGGAGATGAGTCTCTCTTTTATGTGAGTTTAGTGGAAGGCATCATTCATGATCTTGAATTAGTGATTAAAAGGACATGAAAAATCTATAAAGCTCAAAACGGCTTCTATTCCCTTTCAGTCATATCAAAAGTAAAGCGCTTAATAGAATTAACAGAACTAAGAAGTCCTAAATCTTCAAAGGGACTAAACATTTAAGGTTCATTGATCATACAAAAACAAGATCATAATAGAAACATGCAGATAATACAGGAAGGAGATCTTAATATAAACACAGTGGTAACCTTATCATATTCATTCATAGTATTACTACAAAACATCATAGAGTGGAAAACCACATTCATACACCATATTTGGATCCATACATGTATGCTCATAAAACAAAATTTGCATTCCCCATTCCCTCATTACATCCTTCCTATAATCCTCTACCCATTTTATCCCATAGTTCTTATAGTAATTCTGTAGAGCTCCGCTTCCTCACTCGTGTCTCTTTTTCTTTTGCTAAGGGTGCACGTATAAATAGGCATTTGAGCTCCAAAAACTCCTCTGCAACCTCATATCTGGCCCCAAGTGTCAAGGTGTGGATCACCTCAGGCATGCCTCTCCATGTCATGATTAGCTTTTTGGATCTTCTTATCGCAAGGTATATTCCTTCCAGGACACCCTGTTGCCAGGCTAGAACCTTATCCAAATAGAACACGTTCTTCATGTGTTCTATCCAAAAGGATGAAAATGGCTAAGTCCTGAATTGTGCTTTGTGGGTGTGCATCCTTGGTTCTCCAAGAACCCTTTTTGAATCCTACCTTGCATGCTTAAATTTCATGCTTCCTCCGGCCGTGTGCGCCTACGCGCCTTTAATATTTGGAAGCTACAATAGGGTCCAACGGGTTAAAAAAAAAAGGGCCTAGAGTATTGAGATTTCAATCATGTAATCCTATGGATTACGTGATTGAAATCTAATACCCAATCCCTCCATCACAAAAGAAAAAATTGAGAAGTCAAAACATACTAGTTATGATCATAGGCATGCAACAAAACAAGGTTATTCAATTCCTCCAGGAGGAAGGTTCCATAGCAATATGGATTCGTACCCAAAAAAACAATCCATAGTTTCATTTTTGACCAAGGAGTTTGCCACCTCCTCCTTACAATATTTCTAAAAGTAGCATTTGTTAACATGATCAAACCACTCTTGAAGTAAATAAAAGAGACATGAAAAGGCCAATATTCTACCAACAAACTTCATCATGAACGTCAACTAGGTTACGATTATCAAAAGTCTATCAACAAGTGACCTTTTATTTACAATTAAAAGTCACACCCTTATAGTATGCAATAACAATCCCAAAATTTCTTCCCCCTTTTCTCTTCTTCCTGGAGAATATATTTTCAACCATTTTTATTTTGTTTAGGAAATCATTTATATATACATTCATAATCATATTTAATAGGCCACTATTTATACTTCGTAACCGTTATAGTTGCTCACAAGGAAACCAACATAGACTTAAAATGTCTTTTAACAATTTGATCATTATTCACAATAGACAGAGAATAATAGATTATTTTCATCCAGTCAAGTAAGAAAGTTCCATTATAAATTTCGGTAATTTCAATAGAGAACAAAATAATGATTTACCACAATCATAATGTGTTGCAATTTTAAATCCCCAAAGGCTCCAACAGAATAACAATAGTGGAATCTTTTCACCCTTAACTTATTCCTAAATAAACCTTCTCAACACATACTAGGGCATCACGAATGACCAAGCCAAGGGTTTTCATAAGGAGATAAAACCAAACTAATTTCATCTACGGATTCCTCCTACGCAAGACCTCTCTCTCTTTTTTTTACTTAGCTTCCCTTTGGAGAGGGAGAGGGAGTATACTTGAATTATGTTGAATCAAAAAAATTTGTTACTCATACATATATACCCATACATATTCTACCTATACCCAAACTAGGTTATCTGAAACATGAATAATAAATTATTCATTTCAAACTCAACCACTAGGAACTCATTTAGGCCAATAAAAAATACCAGAAAATTGTTGCAAAACCTATGGCACACACATGTAACATTACTTCCTTTGAATGGTTAATAGAGGAAGAGAAGATAGACCCAAATTCCCAAACCAACACTTGCACAGAAACTCAAAATGAGTATTCATCTCATTATTTTATTTTGGGGTAATAAAATGAGTATGCATTGTCCTGAAATCATGCTAGCGTATAATCATTACTAGAGCCCAAATACTTGGACACAAAAAAATCTCATTCTGAATACTCTATAATGACCAGCTTATGTAACCTCCAAAAGGTGAACCTCAACCACATTGAGCAACATTAGAATATGATTAACCATTTCTTTTTTTTATTATATTCACAGTAAATACAAGAACCAAGTTTTAAACAATCTTATGAAATCATTCGCATTTCAAACAATAAAAAGAGAGAAGAACTGTTTTAGGGTTCCACAATACAAAACCACATTTAACTACTCACATAGAAAAAAATATATATATATATAATTACTTTGCAATGAAAAGGGTAAGCAAGGGAAAGTATAGCGTGGTAAAACAAGTGATTCGTAAGGAAATCCAAGGAGATAACAAACACACTCAAGGAAATAACTAAACAACCAAAAAAAATAATCCATCCAAGGCACCATTTGTAGGAAGAACAAGCATTTCATGGAATAATAACACAGGTAGTAGAGTATTGCAAGGGTAGGCATAACATGCATGTTTTAAATGCCTCTAACATGTAACCATGTCAACCCAAACTCAAGAACAACACACTCAAGTGAAATCTATTACTTTAGCTTATTGGACGACCATATTCATCTAAAGCAGCCACGTTTGGCACGGGAAGGGAGTTTTGTAGAAAGGTAAGGAGTTTAAAACATGCGTATACCATTGATTGAAAGTATTAATGTTTATTCTTTTCCACAAACCCCTATATGTAATCCTATACCAAGGTAGTTGCATGGAAAAGGCATTCTATAAATGGCGTATGCATCCACTAATAAGTAGTGGGAAAGATTTTATTAAGATAGCTAAAACTAAAGTATGCGGCCAACAACCAAAAAGGGAAGAGATATTTCATACCCACAGCATGTGGGACAAAGCAAGCATAAATGAAATAATAAAGGAAGTAGGTGGCCAGCATCCCCATGCACCCACTTTTCCAGATAACAACAAATTTCAACAAGGAATCCAAAGCTGGAGGGAAAAAGCACAAGTGTGCCCAACAAGAAAATAATGGTTGGTGGTTGGGAAATAATTAAATCCACCACTAACTTGTTTAAAATTTGGGCATACGTGGATACCAACTTGCTGACAAGGGGAAGAAAGTAGCGGTTGAAGAAATTAATTCAAACATTTACCAAGAAAATTCAACCTCCCAAACAATAGCACCACCAAACACAACTCTCCCTTACTCTAAACAATAAAAACAACACGATCGCAGAGGCTAAAATGACCGAGGAAATAAACTAGAGGTTAACGTTCGAAGGAAAACACATAGCAAAACATAGAACCTTAAACATGAATACTACATCCTAGATGATGGTGCCACCCATGAACAATATCCTCTTTTATGCGAGTCGAGGATCACTCCCAAGGAACGATAGAAAGATATAATAAAATAACATAAGGATAATTAATATTAATTTCGATAACATTTGACGATAGAATAATAATAAAACAAAATCGTCTATCGACATATAAAATAATAATAATAATAATAATAATATCATTATTATTATTATTTTTACTACTCACAATAATTATTAACCATATTACAAATGATCACCCGCCAAGCTTGAGTAAAAACAAAAGAAGAAAATAATAATAATAAGACAAAATCGACAATTCAAAATAATAATTATTATGTGGATGTTTCTTCTATCTCGACACGCCTAACAAAATCAATTCATCATTCAAACCACCTATAGAATTTGAGAACGAGATTTTCCTTAACAAGGTAATAAAAAGGGTGAAGCAAAAAAATATCAATAAGAGCACAACAATGCTAAATGCTCACCACACGGTCATCGAAGAAGAAAAATAAGAACAATGAACGGGGCACAAGACAGGTGGCCTCAGCTTCCTTAGAAATTATGGCTCTTGTTATATGAGATATTTCCCCATGATCATGCCAAATTTTAAATTGATTGTTGATGATGCCATCATTTGCAAGTGCGTCAACAACACTATTCCCTTGCCTATAAACGTGGCTTATATTAATGTTATTAAACCCTTTACATAAGGTCTTGGACTCATTGATGAAATATCTTATGGTCCACTTGGGGGTTGGATGCCAATGAGGTTTTTTATAATGTTCATAGAATCTCCCTCAATAATTAAATTGCTCACCTTGAGGTCCCTGGTAGTTCTGATCCCTAGAGAGTGGCAAGGGCCTCAACATAATGATTTGATTATTTACCCATGGGACCTACATAAGCGAAAGGGGATGACCAAGATGGTTTCTAATTAAACCACCACCACCACCTGATCTAGGGTTTCCTTAGAGGCACCATCAAAATTCAATTTGTGCCAACCTTCAGGTGGGGGAATCCATTGAACAAGAGATCTGTCAATGTTGGGTGTTTGAACTTGAACCTTCTAAATATCAATATTCCAAGAAATTAAGAACCTCTCCTCATCCTTGGGATACTTAGCATTCTTGGGAGGCTTAAATTTCAAAATGTTCTCCTTAGTTACAACTGTGATTTCATTTAAGATCCTTTTGTTGGATTTTCTGGTATTTTTGAAAATGATGGAGTTGCGAGCCTTCCAAATTCTCCAAATGGTGTGGGGAAATATGATCCTTGAAAACTTAATACGCATGCTATAGTTTAAATGAGGTTGTCATTATTCCTAGGCTTTAAACATATCATCTGGAAATGACCGGTATACGCCAAATCTACCAGGACATAAGTTTCTATAAAGAAAAAGTAGCAAGACAATACAAGATCATGTGGTGGATTGTCTCATTCTCATGCTTACATTGGTAGCATCTATTAGGCATGGTGGATCCCCTCTTAATGAGGTTTTCAATGGTAAGGATGCTCTTGTTCAATACCAACCAGAGGAAATGGTTTATTTTGGGAGTGAGTTATTTAAACCAGATATTTCTCTAGTCAAAGCCATAGGGAGTTTTAATAGCATACAATTGGTATCCTATTCTCACCAAGTAGTCTCCATCAAAGGAATGAGTCCATATAAACTCATCATTAGTTTTCATCTAGGTGATAGGTATGTGACTGATAATTATTTTCAAATCCTCAACCAAATTAATATAACAACAAAAATCATAGTTTAAAGCCTTCAATTGGGGCCTTCCATCAACATTACAAATGTAGTCACTATCCTTTTGTCAATATCTCTCTAATTGTGAGGCTATTTTTGAGCTTCTCTTTGGAGTTTCTATTTTTAAGGTTTTAAAAATCCACCTAGGTTTCTTCCCCAAAAAGGATTTCCTCCCCATTTCCCAAGTTCTATTTACAACCTACCTTTAGGTTACTTATGGTCTTAACCAAATTATTCCAAAAGATAGAGCCATTAGGGAGAGCTTGAAGCTTTATAAAATCCATAGTTTTATCTTATTACATATATTTGGCTCGGATAAGGGCAATCCATGGATGGTATTCCTTGAGGATCCTCCAACTCATTTTAGAGACAAGATAAAATTCATTTTACTAATTTTTTTAATCCCTAATCCACCCACTCTTTTGTTGGTACATGCCTTGTCCCAAGCCACTAGATGGAATCTATTTTTCTCTTCAATTCTAGTCCATAGGAAGTTCTTTTGGATTCTCTCAATCCTATCAATAACAACAACATGAATGAAGAAAAGAGGAATGATGTAGATAACAAGGTTTTTCAACATGATCTTAATAAGAAGACATTTTCCTACATTAGAGAGAATGGACCCCTTCCAACCAATGAGCTTATTTTAAAACCTGTCAAGCAAATAATTCCAAACATTCATAAATACTTTGTTAGTACTTAATGGAAGACTAAGATAGGTAGTGGGTAGGAATTTTATCTCGCATCCCAAAATCTAAGAAATTTTTCTTTGTCTGTTGGGCGGGGTATTGAAAAAATAGAGAGATATTTTATCAAAATTAATGTTTTATCTCGAAGCCTCCTTGTAAGTTATAAGAATAGTCTTCATAATTTTAGCTTCAAGTGGAGAATCAAATAGAAGAATAATAGTGTCATCGGTAAATTACTTATATGAAATAGTAATCTCTAGTGAAGTAGGTTTGAAGCCTTTGAGGTAGCCTAAGGAAATAACTCTAGAAATGGTACGAATCGATTGTATGTCATAATGATGAAAAGTGATGTAACCTAGAATTCGCAATACAAGCCCAAGTGCTAATATCCATCAACCTAGATTTAACACTCACCCAAAGTGCACAAAGGTACTTGGACCCTCTTTAGGGTTGTTGTTGTAGGAAGTTAGCATGATGAAGACTGTAATCATCTAGATCTATATCTAATATATCTTTCAAACAATGCATATTTAGGTCTAGATCTAGAACATAACAGAACTTTAACAGATAACCATAATGGAATCAAGCATGCAATACTAAATTATAACCATGAGAACACCTTGTTTTAGTCCATAATATCCATTATATTAATTGCAGTAAATACACAAAAGCTTCATTACAATAACAATAGTATATGCTCATGTGCGTAATAGATCTAGTAGCATAATCTCACTATACCCTAGTTCTCACACGTATATCTATATTCTCTCTCTACTACACAGTTCAATACATATTTATAAGGGTGGGGAATTTCCCTTCACCACTTATCTAATCCCAAAATAGGTCACATGTTATTATTAGCCACATGCCATTACAAAAATAGGCTTACATGCAAGAGTGTTAACAATATATCTCCCTTAGTCAACTATCAGTTCGCCATTCTATCTTTAGCCTACATCCATGTAAAATGCTTCATATTTGATCATCCAAATAAATCCAATGTGTGTCATGCAATTCTCCAATCAGTTTGAGTTCTCCACATGCTATTTCAAAAATAGATCCTCATCATGAAAATGGCTAAGTTTTGAATCTATCTATGTTTTGCACGCAATCCTCTCTCGATGCTTCCATACCTTTGAATGTGCTCTACTCTCCTAAAAAAACCTTTTGCACGTCCTTTTCTAAGTTCCAGTTCTCGACCGATCAAAATTACCTCACACTAGTTTCATTGCCTCCCCAGAAATGGTTATCTCCAAACACGAATCAAAGAATATGAATAGAAGAATATAATTTTTTTTTATGAATGAAATAATTTCTTCAACCTATAGTATCTTCTTCTACAACTTGAATAATCAATTTTAGATATTCCTCTTTTATCTCCACCTCTAAGGTTTTCCAGTCATTGAGTGTGGCCTCTGATTTCTCTGGAATATCCACTGCAATTGACTCTAATTCATCCCTTACAATCTCTCCTTTTTCATTCTGTAAGACCAACATGATGCTAGACATGCCAATAATTATCCCTTCCAACAAGTACATCTTTTGAGTGATGAGTTTTCCAAGCTCATCTAGCCTTTCCTTATGAGGTTCCTAAGAAGTTGTAAGGGCCTCGTGCTTCTACTTAACAAGTGCTAACCATTCTAAATGGCCTAATGTCTCATCCTTCATGGCCTTCAAGACCTCAGTATCTTCTAAAATAGTCCTAGTTCTTATAACGGCCTCGGCACTATACAAATATTTAGTGCTTGATCCACATTCTTGAGTTACTCCTGCAAGCTCTAAAGTAATCCTTCATATGATGCAATCTTCCACATCACTGAAGCATTTTATCGCTCTACTTCTTGTGCTAGATCCTTTGGCTCAGGCATGCGTAGAGATTCATCTTTAAGCATGAAGTCCACCAATGTACTAACATAATGTATTTCTGAAGGAAATGTCATGGGTACCTTTGGCTCTAAGTGTTGCCTAGCCTTCATGACATTGTCGCCAATCTCCTCCGCCATGCTGATAAACACAACATTCTTCTTCTGTGCCAAGTATTTTTCCTATTTTAGGCACACTATCTCCTCATCCTTAGTCTTGATCTCTTCCCTCGGTGCCCTAATTATCACGGTTTTACGCATATTCGGTCGTGTGACCTTTGTCAAGACCTTTACCAAAGCATTTCTTACCTGTTCATCGAGAGATAGCGGTAGGTTTTACTATTATGTGTCCGTCCTGAGGTGTATTTTTCAACCTCATTGACATCCATAATCCTCAAATACATCAAATTCTTGTTCATCCATGTGTGTGTGCATCGACCATGAAAATTGCTTCCTTTTGTGCACTCTGTCATCATATCTTCATCCATTAACTCCTAGCCGTATAACTCCTTTTGTGCCATTGTGCTCTAGAAATGGGCGTGGAAAATTTTACCTGTGTCCTTGGTGTAGCCCATGGATGGTGGAATATAATCCCTGATTTTTCTTCTTGATCTAGGCTACTTAGGAACTTGGGATTCAAGATTGGGAACTTGTGTTGCTATGTCTTGAGTAGTCTATGTTGTTGTCTCTTCTGCCCCTTTTTCTTCCTCTTCTCCATCCTTCATTTCTTGATCTTTTTTTTTTTTTATTCCACGTTCTCTAGAGGTGTAGGAGAATTGTATTTTCTTTCCTTCAACTCTTCCACTTCCTCATTCAAATTTAATTTCCTTATCCTTTTCTCAGTTGTCTCCTTCATGGAGAGATTTGAGGTGATATGCACACTATTTGTGGAGTAGCACCTTGGGTCCTTGTTCTCCTGAATACTCTCTTGAATCGGCACTCTCCTTGGACTACATCCAAGTCCTCATCATCTCCCTCTTATGGCTGAGGTGGAGTAGTTGTGCACTCAGCTTCATCCTTATTTGGAGGCTATCTTCTACCTCTGTGTTCCAAACCACCACTATCCTCATGCTCTTCTTCTTCATCATCAACTTGAATTGTTTATGTGGGCTTAGGTGTTGGAACATTTTCCATTGTATGCTTACCCTTTGGCAGCCCTGGGAGCAAACTCATTCTCCACATACTTAGCGTTCTCCAGCTTGGGTTTGAGTTATAGGTACACAAGCACTACTCTAGTGTCCCCAATTGCCAAGCTCATAGGTTTCATGCTTATAATATCTAAAATAAGTCTTTCAATGTATGCATTACACCTGGATATACATACTTCTTCCTCAAAGTGTGGTAGTCACAATCTACCTTGTCTGCATTGAAGGTTAAGCAATGCACATCTGAAAACTGATGAACTAATGCTTGGAAATACCTTGTTGTGAAGGCATACAAAAATTTTCACCATGGGCTCCAAGCCCCATCCTTCATTATAAATTGCACGATGTAAAAATGTTGGTATATGGAAAACTGAACTGCCTTACCCACCACCAAAGGAAAATCCTTGGGTATGCACCACTCTTCCTTGAATTCCACACGAGAGTCTATTGTACCACATCTCTTCCCTCTACTTGAATGGTCCACTCATTGATCCATTACACAAGTACTTGCCAAACCTTTCCATAGGTGACTTGTGTTCCATGGGGTACTCCCAAATCTTCTCCTTTGGCCCATCAGGCACCCCAATCTCCATGAATACTAAGGAAAATAACACAATGCCAAAACTTATTTTATCACATGTCTGCGCTTCTTTAATGATTGTCTTTTCTATGTGATCTACAATGTTGTAGACCACTCCTTGAGACATCTTCTTGGTGACGTGTAACCACATTGTGTTTACCTGTGACCACCTTCCTTGGTCATTTAGCTTTGTCACAAGATGTACAACTGCTTGCACTACTGGGTACTTCTTCAACTTTTCAATGTCCATGTTGCACGGACCCTTGGTATACCCTAACTCCTTCCTCATCTCCAAGATTGTGGCTTTATCAGTTAAATCACTATCTAGATCCAACCCTGAGGCCCTTAGTCTTGTCACCATTGAAATCAAAGCAGCTGTGATTCTTACCCTCCATTCGGTGAAGTAGAAGAAGTCCTCATGGAATCTTCTCATCAACCATCGATACAATGGTTCATAATTTCCAAAATATGGTAGCTCATATAGCTAGTAGACTCCATTCTACTTTAGAAAATTCTCACTAGTATCATCATATATTGGCATATCCTCTACTATGTGCTTGTTCATTTTCATGCTTAGCAACACATCAAGATCCTTCTTATTATCTAATGTTTGATGGTTGTAATCATTGATTTTACATTAGTGGATATGGGAATCCCATTCTTGTCCCACAATCATGCCCTCTGGATACTACATTTCTAAAAATTGCTCTTGGGAGAAATCTCTTCTTCAATTCAACCTTCTTCTTCCCTTTCTCTCTGGTTGTGGGTGCTTTCTTTGGTGTCATTTGAAAAATATCTCTTTTCTTCCCTCTGTAGTCGAGTAAGTTGAAACCCTAGCTTAAATCTCTATACCCTAGTGAAAATTATGTGCCCTAGCTCATTTCTGGCGTGTCTTCTTTAGTCAAACCTTCACCTATGGTAACACAAGCTTCTTCGATTGCATAACCCTTTACTCCACATTTGGTTTCACACTCTATGCACCTTAACATAATTTATTGACTCGTTCGCACTTAACCCTTTTCAAATTCTCTCAATTGCAGGGTAAAAATGAACTCGCATCTTTTCCTTATATAGAATTTCAAAATTTAGTACATTTATTATTCTTCCACCTACCAACAATCCTCTCATTAATTGATCATTTTCATTATTTCTGCATGGTACATCTTTGTGCCCAAGCTATAACCTTTTAGCATACCCTCGTACCTTTTGGTCATGGACTTCTCTTGATGCACGCTTCCATGTTCCTAATTCTTCATCACCGTGCCCTCCATTAGTAGTCTTCTTGGCCCCTGCTTACCTCGTGTTATAATTTTTTGCTTCATTCCTATCTATCTATGGTCCTCATGTCCAGAAGATTTTTTTTTTCAATTTTCTAACCTTGAATAACACCCGTAGATAGTTCCTTTCATTTGGAATTATTTCCATTAGTCCTGTACCTAGATATTAACAACCTACCCCACACTAAGGGTGTGTGCAGTCCTTTGCACATAAAAATTATTCAAATAGTATTTAGCTTCTAGAGCGTAAAAGCACTTATTACACAAACACACATTCTAAATTAACAAATCATAGAAATAAAGAAGTAAAAAAATTAAGGGAATAAAAATTGAAAACCTAATCTAAATGGTAAAACTTCCTTATTACAAACACCAAGAAGACTTATTTATAGTAGGGCTTCAGCCTACTCCCGTTGAAGTAACCGGGTAATCGTATTCCATCAAGGGCCTCTAACTGACAAGCACCTAATTCGAGTATGTGAGTGATAACATATGGCCCCAACCAATGTAATTTGAGTTTTCCTAGATGGCACAAAAACTTAGAATCATAAAGGAGCACCATCTATCCTATCTCAAGCGTTTTACCCTAGATGTGCCTATCATGCCATGCTTTCTGCCTAGCCTTTTCTTGTTTTTGAATCCAACATGCTATGGCTCATCATTCATCTAATTTGATTAACTATTCAATGTGTTCTTCTAATGCTTTCTCATCAGCAAGACCTCCAGTGTGCACAATATGCAAAGAAGGTAACATCAATTCCATAGGAAGAACTGCTTCTATGCCAAACACTAATTGAAATGGTGTGGCTTTGTTCAACCTTTTATATGTTGTCTGATATGCCCAAAGTACTGTAGATACCTTATCATCCCAATCTTTTCTTCCAACATCACATATTTTTGTCAATGTCTAGCTCAAAATTTTGTTGAAAGCCTCAGCAGTCCCATTTTCTTGAGGATGATAGGGTGTAGTCTTATGGTGTGCAATCATGAATTCATCCAATAGAATTTTGATTGTCTCATTAAGAAAATGTGTGCCCCTATCATTGGTCAAACTTAAAGGACATCCATACCTTGTAATAATATTTTCCCAAAGAAACTGGTTCTTTGTGGCTGCTCTACAATCCTTTGTAGGTGCTTCTTCCACCACCTTGTCGGATAATATGTTCAAGTTATGATTTAATGTGATCCACATCTGTGTGCAACTGGTGAAAAAGGACCCAAAAAATCTATAGCCCATTTCTCAAATAGTTATGCACTAGTGATGGGTCTTAGAGGCATTTCATCTTGTTGACTTGGTTTCCCAAGGCATTGATAATGATAATAAGCCTTACAAAATTCCTTACAATATTTATACAAGGTCTCCCACCATAATCCAATGAGTATAATCTTATGCATAGTGGCATCACCGGCATAGTGTCCACCTGCAATACCACCATGACCTTCCATAAGACCCATATGCTCATGTTCCAATACACAACGGTGCAATATTTCGTCTTGGCCTAATTTGTATGCAGTCACCACCGATTAACATATAGGGGCTGCACATATAGAAATTTGTTTCTTCTCCAAGGATTTCATTCCTTCTGGTGCCATCCTGTTCATAGAAAGACAACAATGTCTTCTATTTACGATGGCACTCATTATAACCTAGTATAACTATGAATGCAGGTATGGTATCCTCAATTTCTTGTGCTTCTTCTCTTGACTGTATTCTTAATAAATGGTCTAGTCCAATATTACTTTTCCCTATTTTTACCATAATTGTGAAATCAAATTCTTGAAATAAGAGCACCCATCGATATATGCTCCTTGTAGAATGGGCTTGCTTCTTGAATACTTCAATGCCATGTGATTTGTATAAAAAAATGAATGGTGTAGCTAGTAGGTAATGGCGAGAATTTATATAGCACATAGATCATTGACAAAGCTTCGCTCTGCAGTTGTGTAATTTTGTTATGTAGGAGTTAGCTTTCTACTAGCAAAATAGATAAGATGATCTACAACACTACGCTAATGGTTGTCTAGAGGTGTCAACATGTACATGAAATGGTTGATCCTATAAAGGAAAATGAAGAATAGGTGTGGTAGTAAGTTTTTCCTTTAATGTCTTGAATGCGCACTTTTACAATTATCCCCAGGAGAACGTACCTTTCCCTTTCAATAACTCTTCAAACGATGTGGAAATTTTGGCATATCCTTTGATAAACTTCTTGTAATATCCTGTATGACCCAAAAATTGTGCACCTCACTTTGACTAGGAGGCTCCCTTAGGCCTATAATGACTGCAACCTTGGTTGGATCAACCAACAAACCTTCCTTGTAGATTATGTATCCTAGAAATATCCCAAATGGTGTAGAAAATATGCACTTCTTGATGTTCAAGGAGATACTCATCTATCTAAATCTTTTAAACATCAAAAGATTGTCACAATGATCCTTAATTAATCCATACACTGCTGTCGAATCAATCTAAATAGACTGTAAGAAGTTGTGAAAAAATTCCTTGAATTCTTGAACAACTATGTGAAAAAAATATAAGCAGGCGCATTTTTCAAACCAAGAGGCATTACGGATATAGGCAAAGCTAACCCATTATGTAGTAAACGTAGTCTTTTCCGATCCTCCGAGAAATCCAAACGTGATGATACCTAGAGAACCCATCCGTAAATGAATAGATTTCACCCCCTTAAGGCCTTCTAGTATTTTCTCAATGAATGGTGTAGGAAAGGGATCAGTCACACATGCGACAGATTCATCCCTATAGTCCATGCAAATTGTAATCCATCCATCCTTCTTGATACTAACCACCATTGGACTAACCCATTCTAAGTCATCGAGGGGCTTGATAATTCCAGGACTTCAACATTTTGTCAATATCTTCTTTGACCTTTTTAAAAAGTTGGGGTTCCTCTTGTATGGTCTCTTTCTAATTGGGAATTCACCCTCTTTAAGTTTTATCTTCATCTCCCCTAATGATTCATGCACACCTTTAAGTTCATGGTACCCCTAAGGAATAAGTCCTGGTAATCCCTTAGTAACTCTATGATTTTTGCCACTTTAGAGTCTGACCAATAGTCCCCAATTATGGCTTCCTTAGGCTCAACCTATGATCCAATATTCACCCTCTTTGTCTTCATAGGTTCATGATAGGCGTGTGTGGTCGTATATGCACTATTCAATACCTCATGCCTACTTGTTGAATGATTTACATCCATATTTTCTACTTCTTTGTCATCCACTAAGTAGACCATTTTTCCTTTTTCTTTATCAAGGTAAGCGTGTTGTAGTAATGTTACATTCACCTCTGTTTCTTCAACAAGACGCGCTCCTGAGTTTCCTTCATCCAATAACTCCTGAAGGAGTTCTTCAGCCTTAGCACTATCTCCCATAGTTAAGCACTTTATGAATTTCAATGCTTCTTCCACGGAGGCTTTGTAGAGAATAAGTCAAACATTTGGGCCATTCTTACAATTAAATCCTACCAATTTCTGGTCTCTCTATGGAGTTCTGCATATACATACCAAGCATGTACGAGATCCTTATAAAGTGGAATAAAACTTTTGCACCCATACTAAAGGTGGTAAAGATTCTTTCCCTTCTATCCAAAGTCTCTCACACTTCTGAATGTGGTGCTGAATAGGTTGATTAACATAATAAGTACAGATTTGAGTAGGTGCATTACTCTTAAATAACCTAGTAGCAAGAGCAATCCTAATTTCATTCCATCCTACAAGATTATCCTTATGGGCCATCCACCAACATGTTGTTGTCCCATGTAGTGTATATGCTAGCATATTTCTTCTTTCTAATGGGTCTATCCACTATTCTTCCATGGTGTGTAGGAATACCATAGGATCTCCTTCTCTGGTGTAACAAGGTATCAAGTTGTTACCTATTCTCCTGACATAATGTGGTTTTCTACCTCTAGGAAATATTCTCTTTACTTCACGCCCTACCAACTCATAAGTGTTATGAGCCCAATTATCATAAACAACACTTGTAGTATCGCTAATGGACTATGCATCCTCCCACTGAATTATTCCTTCTTTAGTTGGCTCAAGAATCTCTAGGTCTCGAATGACATGTACATAAATCCTATTCGGATCATCTTCACTTAAGGGATCAACATAGGGTGCATATTTACCATCTATATAAGGGATAATAACTCTTTCCTTTTTGTTTTCAAAACTGATATAACCTTTGTTGAACCGAATATCAACATTATTTTCATAGCACCAAGGATGCCCCAATAGAGTTGGGAAGATATCTAACTCTACCAAATAAAAACCTCAAAGTATCCGGTGAAATTGGCTCATCGACACTAAAATTTTCCTCCAAAATTTCTATTTCATTAATGTATGTATTAGGAATAGGATGTTGTTAAGTGTAATTAGTAGTAGCGTCGATAGAAGATAACGGTGCCGTCGAGTGGAGTACGGTATCTAAATCGGAATGTTGTAAAAAGTAAATATTTGTAAGTAAGTGGTCCAAATGTTAAAATGTCAAAGTTTGGGTAATTAGAGAAGTAGGGTCTACATGATTAGGAATTAGAAATATTATATTGGTAATAAGGACAAGGAGTGAGGTCATAAATATTTTGTGTATTTTATTTGTAAAAGTATAAAAATGTGGAACCCATGTAAATGATAAGGTTTATCTTATCTTATGAGATAAGCTTATATGTACGTATAAGAGTTAAGGTATGGAATAGGATTCGTCGAGTGGATTTCTTATCCTATCTTAGAGATAGGATGGATAATCTGGAAGTTCTATAAATTTACCCCTCATTTAGCATAGAAAGAAGTAGTGAGAAATATTGTAGGAAGTGTGTGAAGGAAGCCATCAGTTAAAGGTGTGTTGAAGAAGCCATCAAGAGGTGTAATTGTAAAGTTTCTCCCATAGTCTTGTTGAAGTATCTCATGGGTGAGATTGTAACAGTTTCATGTTAATATTATAATTTATTTTGATATTTCAGATTTTTCGTCATTCTGTCTTATCATAGTCAATGGTATTCTTGTGTTCGGTTGTTGTTTTGTTTCCAGATTACATCCACCAAACTAAAGGCTGTGCATTAGTAAATAATCATAGCACGAGGAGTTCCAGTGAAGAATTATCATAGTGCCGGATTGGTGATGACAGCTCCTTTTATAGTAATAGATGCATATTCCAAAACTTATATGGGAGTGGCTTTAGTCCGATTAGCCATGAACAATACATTAGAGGATTGATTCAATGGGGTCTTCTCATTTTACCCATGCATATAAGGTAAGAAAATTGAATTCCGCACCTTTATTAATCGGTATATTACTCAATAGCCACTTTTCCATAACAACATTGAGTGATTTCCTTGCCATAATCTAGGCTATGAGGGGGATGATTTGCATGCGGGATTTATCGTCCCGTCTCAATACTTACGTGTGGAGTGTTTCGATTTAACTAGTCCCCTAACAATGGAATGATATTTTCCTAGTGTAACATTTGAAACACTTCCCTTAAGTCATCTATATCAGTTTGGACCATCTCTAATACTTTCCTTTCCTCCATTTTCCATGATTGGTCTTTTAAATACTGTATCTCACCTTGAAGATTCCTAAGAACTTCCATGGTTTCCTAATAGACCTCCTTTTGATGGGTAGGATCTGGGTACCATGCATGTAGAACCTCCTCCTTAGTGATGGTAGGATTCTACTATAATGCTTCTCTAGCACATGCCACCTCAGCGTGGGTTGTAATCTTCACTTGCATCTCCTCGAATTCTGCCTCCAACTTAGGCATCCACTAATTTTCAATAGCGCGTTGTATCCTAACCATCCCTATGCCTTTATTTTCTTATTTATGCTACTTACTAAGATGTTCATATAAGTCTAAGCACTCCTCATAGCTATGGTTCTTTCCACAAAAATAACATGTAATATTCTGAGTACATTCATGCCTATAGTTGTTAGGAGATCCACATGTATAACATGTTCCGTGAGGAAACTTACTTCTTCCACTAATATGGTCTCATCCTCCAAATTCACCATGGTACCATTAGCCTCTACCACGACCGCCTTCAAAACACCCTTCATTCTGATCATATCATGTTTGATTGTGATCCTGATCCTGATGCTTGTTCCTTCCCTTAGAGTTATATGAAACTCTTGTCTATTGTACACCAATATCTATAGAATCATGGATCTAACGAATCAGCCGAAAGTCTTCCGTGTCATGAGTTGTGGACCTGCAGATTTTACAGTAGCTTGAAACATTCTTCCTTATCACACATTGTAGTAATGGGAAGTGGCTAGCATCATGGTTTAAATGGCATATCTCACAATCCAACAAAGAATGAGTGTATTGATCTATGAGGAAAACTATCCTTTGTGTGACCTTCTACTTCACATACAACTGCACCAAATCTCTATGCACATCTCATGTGTTGAATTTTTGATAGTTTCTCCAACTATTTTTCCATAGCTGCAATCTATGCTTCTAAAAATGGGCTCACCCTAGTATCTATACTTCCAATGCTCAACATGTAAGGCTACTTCAAGTGCTTCACACAGATCAGTGTATGTCTTATGTGATAATGCCCTTCTAAAAGGGGTAATTAGGCCCCCAATGAACCACTTGTGCATGTTGGCTTACGTGTATATCATAAGAAAGCTTAGATAACAACATTTTAAAATGGGCATCATACTCTCTAACACTCTCAGTAGTGCCTTGCTTAATATCCTTGAGTGCACTTATACTCTTTTGCTCAAACTTAGGGATGTGAAACTCTTTAAGGAATGCATATTTTAAAGTTGTATAGTCTACACAAGTCTGATTAGGGTCAAACTTTATGTACCAATTGTGTGCGCGCCCTTGTAACGTAGTAGAAAATTGGATTTACCTACGCTCGTAAACCCGTGGTTCTTTTTTTCTACCATAGTATTTCACACATATTCACATGTTTAGTAGCATCTTCGATGCCCCTATAGTAAGGAATATGAAGAGACATCTCCATGTAAATATTCTGGGGTTGGTACAGGACCTTGCCCACCTAATCTAGAACCTCTTGTGTTTCCCACCCCCAAAATAACCAGATCCGCCTAAACTAGAGCTAGCTATGCCTCCCGATCTTGAACTCCGTAGCTAGGGTTGGACCAAAAGATGTACTTCCCTATGTCCCAACATTAGAACTAAATTGTACCTTGACATTCTGCAAAGTGTTACCACTCCCAGAAGTTAGTCTAAAAATTGGTGCACCTGTATTCTACGCTGATGATACACTTGAAAAAGTACTTCCATATAACAACAAAGGCATTTGCGCTACCATTACTATGCCTTTCATAAGACTCACTCCTACTCTTCCACTACTTGAATTATCTTGTTGACTATTTGTTGTAATAGATGATGAAAATTCAAATGCAAGGAAAGGTTTCCGGTGGATTCGGATGCACGCCCGTGTTCCAGTCATCTCTTCTAGCGTGATTCTATGTGAGGATGAGGAGGGACCCCTATCATACTTTCCCAAATTGGGGAATTTCCTAATACTTTGGCTCCATGTCTCCTATGTGAGCTCCAAAGCCTTCATGGGCCATCTCTCTCCAATGCCATCAACTCTTCTGTAATGTCACGTTACTTCTCTACTTCCTTCTCACATGCCTCATTATACTTTAGCCACATTTCCTCTCTCTTTTTTACATTTACTGCTCGTCTACCATCCTTCACCAACTGCTCCTACCCCGCACATGGTGGGGTTTAGTTAGCCATCGGTTTACTCTCCAAATTCAAAGTTACCATCAGGATCTTGATCACTAGTGGAATGCCTTGTAGGTAAGTTCCCCTTGGATATCATAAAAATTGGAATTTAGCTACTTTTGGACATGAATAAGTGGAAATTGAGTACTCCAAGATATAACTATTTAAAACACCACAAAACCATGTATCCACAACTTGATTCCAAATTAGATCAGCATCATAAAGGGCCTAAAATTCTTCTTACATCCAAAAAAGTGTGCGATACCTCCAATTCCACTTAGATGCATAAGAAATTATACACTTGTATAATTATACTCGAAAGATAGCGAAGAATATATCATATATACTTTCATACATGTTACTGCTCCACCCACCCGTGTGCATTAAAATCAGATCTAGTGTTGAACCGCCATGCGTATTCTTCTTCTAGATTGTGTATCCACTCCTCAACACTTTCTAAGGTCAACCGATATGTCTTCATCGCAAACCATCCTAAAAACAACTAAAAAGAGGTCCCAACAATGGAACCAATGATGCAACCTGGAATTCAACAATACAAGCCCGGCACATTGGCACATTACTCACTCTAGAATGAGCGCTCACCAAGCACGTGAATGTACTGTGCCTCTGTTTAGGGTTCTTCATTGTAGGATGTTAACATGATGAAGAATTTAATCATTCATATCTATAGCTAATACATCTTTCAAACATAATTCAGTGTCTAGATCTAAAACATAATAGACTTTAACAGATAACCATAATGGAATCAAGCATGCAATATTGAATTATAACTATGAGAACACCTTGTTTCAGATCCATAATATCCATTATATTAATTGTGGTAAATACACGGGAGCTTCATTACAATAAAATTAGTATACACTCATGCGCGTAATGTATATACCAACAAAAATTTGAATCCGTTTTCCCCCGCTCGCGTCTGCTCATTGTTGCTCCGCGGCACTGATTGCTTGCACATCCTTTCCGCGATCAGATTGCTCACGCTGGATGCTCCGCAACTTCACGAGATTGCTCCGCATGTGTTCGCGGCTACCATGGTTTCTACGCGGGCTTCATCTAAAAAGGGTTCGAGGAGGCACGAGCATTGCGAGGGTTCGCCTCTCGGTTGAAATGAGGTCCCTATTAATGGCGGCGAGAAACCGAGTGGTATACTGTGGAGGCGGATGCAAAATGTAGAGGAAAATAAAGCACCAATCTCATGGATTGGTATGGCTTGCAATACTAACCAAGACCCCCATATCAAAACAGGGGTGTTCACTCATGGGACAGGTAAAGATGGCTCAGTCAAAGATTCATTATCTCCTTTAAAACTCAATACTGGTAACTGCAGGTTGCAAGAGACTAAGAGTGGATCTGGTGATGGAGGAAGAGGTACAGGGGTAAGCCAGAACCAGGACAATCTAAACAGCAACAATAGGTCCGGATCTTATGCTTCAGCGGTCTCCAAACAGAAGGAGAATGTCAGAAATGAGCTCTTGAAACCCTCCTAGGAGGTCCCGACGCTGAAAATCGAGGAGGATTTACTTCTAAAGGTTCTTAAGGAGGAGGAAAATCTCTCCCATCTGGGGCTCATATGCAGATTTCACAAATTTTGGCCTAAGCTTTCTCAGCTTCATGACTGGATAGCCCAGAGATGGAGAGAAAAAATACAAGGTAAGATTGAGCTTTATCCTTGTGCTAAAGCTTACTTCATTGTTGTCTTTGAAACCCCTGAAGATAGGGATTTAATTTTTAGCCAACATTGGGTTTGGGGGAACATGGGCTTATGTCCAAACCATGGTATCCATCTTTCGACCCTTTAAAGGAGTCTTTTGATACCTACCCGATTTGGGTTAAATCTCACAGAGACTCCCATTGCAGCTTTGGAATGCAGATCTTGTCTCATTCTTTATAGGGGATACTCTAGGCTCATGTGTAGCTATTGATGAGAAAACCTCCATTCAAACCCACACTACTTATGCACGAATCTGGTTGATCTCGATACCTCCAAATGTTTACCGGCAGAAATCAATCTTGATTGGAGCCGGAGCTCACAGGTGCGAGGATAGACTATAGAGAGACTTGCCTTCGAGATGTAGGCGTTGCTTCCAAACTGGTCATATTACAGATGATTGTGAACACTCCAAACGTAAGACCAAAACACTTTCTCTACACCGAACATCTTCAATCGACTCAAATCCGGCTAAGGATTCGAGTGCCCCCCTGCAAGCTAACTCACCCATCATGGTTGATTCACAGACCAATACAGAGAAGCCTCCAGATTATTCTTTACAGGCTGCTGATTCAGTGATTAAAGATATTCCGACCTCCCATTTGGGTCACTCCCCCATCAAACCTATTGCAGTTTTTCCGACTGTAGTGGATGTGGAAAATCAGGAATGGATAGTGGTGGATCGGAAAAAGAAGGGTAATGCCAAATCTAAATCCCCCACCATATCGGACAAGATTTGATTCTTGTCTTTTTGGGCGCTATCATTGCTACATTTTGGCTTATGGCCTGCTACGCAGTTGCTAGGCAGCTGTGTTGTTGTTTTGTTGCTGTTTTGTTGCAGCTGGTTTGCTTTTGTTGGTTCCTTCCTTGTCAGTTTTTGTTGGGCTCTTTTGTGATGATCGTCTGGTTGTTTTCTCCGTTAGTGGTCGGCCGGAGTACATTGTTATCATTTTTGTGGCCGGACCACTGCGTGTTTGCTGTTTGATCACTTTATCCCAAGGTGTTTATTTCTTTGTTGTGTTCTTTGTTGATTGTTTCTTTACTCATGCGTTCGCACTTGGTCCTTATTGTTATATCGGGATGTTGATCCTTTTTTCGAGCTTTATTTTCCTATTAAACCCTGACGAGTCTTGCTGTATAAGGGTATAGTCCCTTTCAAAAACTATTTGCCAATAATAAAAAAAAACAGATCTAGCAACATAATCTCACTATACCCTAGTTCTCACACGTATATCTATATTCTCTCTCTGCTACATAGTTCAATACATATTTATAAGGGTGGGGACTTTCCCTTCACCGCTTATCTAATCCCAAAATAGGTCACATGCTATTATTAGCCACACACCATTACAAAAATAGGCTTACATGCAAGAGTGTTAACAATAGATCTCCCTTAGTCAACTATCAGTTTTCATTCTATCTTTATCCTGCATCCATGAAATGATTCGTATCTGATCATCTAAAAATAGCCAATGTGTGTCGTGCAAGTCTCCAATCAGTTTGAGTGCTCCACATGCTATTTCCAAAAATAGATCCTCATTATGAAAATGGCTAAGTCCCGAATCTATCTTTGTTCTACGCACGATCCTCTCCAATGCTTTCGTGCCTTTGAATGCACTTTTCTCTCCCAAGGAAACCTTACGCATTTCCTTTTCTAAGTTCCAGTTATGACCGATCAATAAAGAGAAGGGGAGAAATAGGGTCTCCCTAACTTATACCTCTATTAATAGAGAATAAATCCTTTGGATTGCAATTGACAATAAAAAATAATCTGGGGGTGGATATGCAAGATCTAATAATATTTTTGAAGTTTGTATTTAATTCAAATTTCTCCATTGATTTATCAAGGAAATTCCACAAGACTCTATCGAAAGCTTTATTTATTTCTAACTTTAAGACCATGCCAATGTTTTTGCTTTTTTCCATGAAATAGATGGTTTCATGAACCATCACACCATCATCATAGATAATCAAACCCTTGAAATAAACCCTAAAGTTTAGAGATAACGTTAGGGAGCATCGATTAGAGTCTAGTAGTTAGAATTTTAGTGAATATCTTGTAAAGGAAATTTACAAGGCTAATAGGCCTAAAATGTTTGAAATCCTTTTCCCCTGTTTCTTAGGTACCAAACAATGAAAGTATTATTAATTTTTTTAGGAGTCTCCTATTATAAAAAAATCCATTGGCTTCTTTAAGAAGGTCTTACGAGTAGATATCCCAAAATTTTTGATAAAAATTTAATGAAAACCCATCCAATCTTGGGAAATTTTCCCCTTCTAAAGATAATACCTCCTTTTGTAATTCCTCCAAGGTGGCAATTTTGATAAGGGTATTGAAGTCTTCTCGATCCACAAGATAATTAGGAATAGATTCTAACAAAGTACTATCTACCTTAGAAGAGAAGGAAGAGTTTTCATGTAAGATATTTTTATAGAAGTGAGATATTCCTCCTTGACAATGTTATGATATGAAGTGACATATCTTTCGAAATGAAACTTCAAAAATCCCGTTATAAGCCCTTTTCTTGAGATTTTTCATATGAAATAACTTGGTGTTTTTTCTTTTCATTTTTGAGCTTACGGAGGAACCTAAATTGTGAAGTACCTTCCACTTCCAAACCCCACCATTCCCTAATTTTATCCTTGATGTACATGTGTTCAAGTCACATTTTATCAAAATTGAAAGAAGAGTGGGATGGAGTTTCAATGTTAAGCAATTTCAACACAATTAGGTTATGATCAGAACCAATTCTAGGAAGAGAATAAATTCATAAACCTTGAGACAAAAGTTATTCAAAAAAAGAATGTCATGATCAAGATGTAATTGAATGTGTTCATCCCATAGTATCTTATTATACCAAATGTAATGATTTCCATGGAGATCTAGGTCAAAGAGATTAGAGTGAGAAATGAAATATGATAAATCCTCCATCTTAGTAATATGATCAGAAGAACCTACTTTATTTTTAGCAGGAAAGAGAGGAGTGTTGAAATCCCCATGATCATCCAATTCTAGTAATCACAATTATCTCGAAAAATTTTGAGATCTTTCCAAAGTTTCCTTCTACCATGAAGAGTATTAGGAGCATATATAACAGAAAGGATCCAAAAAATTGAGTTGTTAAAACTTTGAAAAGAAACAAAAAGGTGATAAGAGGAGGAGTATACCATCTTACCCAAGATTAAGGTTGGGTCCCAAAGAAAAAAAATACCTCCAGATGCCCCTCTAGAGTCAACAAAAGTCCATTCCATTTTTTCCAAATATTTCTACTACAAGACTTCATAGTTTCAAAATTCATCTTGGTTTCTTGAATCACCATAATGGTAGGTTTGTAGGTTTTTATTAATTCCTTAAGAGTGTGTTGTTTACCACTCCCATTAAGTCCTCTCGATGTTATATGAAAGGATTTTCATTAAAATATATAGGGGAGGTGTGTACTAGATGGTCCAATGAGGATTGGGTTCCATCTACAAGAGCCTTATCTATCTCTTTTTCTCTAATCATTGTTCATTGGTCTTCCCTTTGTGGTGTTGGTCCCTATATTGGCTTGCCTCTTAGCTAATCTAGTGATTGTGGAACAAGACATAGTTCAATTATAAGGAAAATTTAT
Organism: Taxus wallichiana var. yunnanensis; assembly: GCA_018340775.1. NCBI lineage: Eukaryota > Viridiplantae > Streptophyta > Pinopsida > Cupressales > Taxaceae > Taxus > Taxus wallichiana. Next base: position 597,547,436 of record CM031237.1, on the reverse strand, counting down.
CTTTTCAAAGAAAAAGGAATCATGAATTCCTTCAAATCCTTTAGATTTATAAGTTTTTGGCTTTTACAAGAGTAAACTCAGGTGACAGAGTATTGGTGATTTCCTCCAACATGATTTTTTTCATGGGGGTGAGCTCTCCTTACTCTTTTTCAAGGCTATGAGTCTTCAAAAAGCCTTCATTATTCTCCTTTAGTAGAGGCGAGGGAGAATCTTCATCCTTGTAATTTTTATTCTATTTTGAAGCTATATGGGGGCTATTTTGTTCAACTTCTCCATTTAGCCCCAAGTTTTAGGGTATCTTCCTACCATGGATCAACAGATTGTAGTCTTGTTATTGCTTTCATTATAATAATTTTCAAGTGTTGTTGATCCTAGCTAGACATTTTATGAGGAATCCTTTCTCAACGTATTATCATCTCCTCCATTATTAGGCTCTTCGGATGATGTCATAGGAATTCTATGCAGGTCCTTTGTCAAAGCATCCTCTTTAACCTTGGCCAAGTTTTCAAAAGGAATTTGTCAAGAGTCTTCAACGAAGGGAGGGAAAGATAAATCACTGTCCTACAAACCATCTCCTTTGGAATCTATTTTTAGTTTTAGATGGATCTCAACCATTTGGAGTGCCTCATATACCTTAAGATTGGGATCCACTAGATTTGTCTCTTTTCCATCTTCCTTGTTTATGATCACATTAATTTTGTCTCGAATTTTGCAAAGGGGTTTTGGAACCCAAATATTCCTTCGAACAAGAGGATTTTTAGATAGAGTTTTAAATTTACCCCTATGAGCTTGCTTCTAATTAGGTCCAGAGTCTTGATAACACATTCGTGGTCTCCCCTTGAATTTTTATTTACCTTATCATAATTCTTAGAGTTAGATCTCTTTTCTTGTTATGAATCTAGTGTAGATCCATATTTTTCTTTCTTTCACCAATTTTTTTGGGCCCAGGACATTTTATTTTGAAATGACCCAAATTGTGGCATTTAGAGCATCTCATATGAAAATATTCATAAACAATCGGTTGCTTTCAAGAACCTAGCCTTTTTTTAAGCATGAGATGATACTAGTAACTTTTTCTCCATGTCAGTAGAGACCACAACACCTCATGTAGGCCGGGTAAGATATGTTTTTTGAAGAACTGTTTGGTCCTATTGGAGATCCAGTAGATCTGGAAATGTTCGGTGAGGATCTCATTATCCCTATACTAGAATGGTAGGCCTAGAAGTATACACCATAAGGGGATGGTATTGATGTTCTCCTTGAAAGGATAAAATCTAGGGTACCATCTTTTAATGAAAAGACCCATGTTCCCCAAGATACCATGGACCTCCTAGTAACACAACATCTATTTATCATAGATGAGATGTTCATATGTACCAAAGGATTCTAATTTATTTTTTCCCATTTCCTATCCACATCAACATTAGGTCAATGGCATAGGAACTTACCCAAAAATTCCATTTGGTTCTCTTGAATCACTTTATTAAGACAAGTATTAGGTATTTGGATGTGAAAGATTTCATGGTCATCCTTAAATCTAGAAAGATAGAGAAGGTGTGGGGTTCCAAAGATTTAATGGGTCTGTTGGTGCTCAAAAGCAGTCTCGCTTGATTTTCCTTTGAAGATCTATTGATTTGTGGCCTCTGTCACTTTATTTTTCCCGTGTTATTCCTGGTTAATCTTTGTTTCCATTTTTAATTTGTTCATGGGTCGTATATCACTTATGGGTCCATGGTTTTCTCCTTATTTCTTCGTTTCTCCTAAAAGGGTAAGTAATTTGGGTCTCTCGTTCTTTTTTATCCATAAACTTAGGTTCTCCGATGTTTTCCATTCTCCACATCGAGATTTGTCTTCCTTGTCATTTCTGCCCTAAATACTTGAAGAAAAATGAATGGATGTATCTCTGAGAAACATATTTGATCCTTGTAACACTTCTAAATTTTGTCCTTGGAGAAATTTTCATTTTCAGGCTCGAATGATTATTTTTCTGTATTTTATGTTTTGACGGGTGTTTCTCCCGGTCAAATTTACATCCTTGAATTGATAGGGGACATGGCACATTTTGGTTGGATGCGGCTCAACTGGTACTTCAAAATTTATGTGAATATCCTCAACTAAAATTTTTTCCACATGGAGGAGCGGAGCTCGTTTGAAGATATAATTTTTACTTTGGCCTTGGAGTAGTGCCAAGAGGACATGTGGAGGTTTCTGCTACTTTTCCTAGACTTAGAATTTTTTTCAGCTAAAATAGTTTGGGTGAATAGGCACACGTGGCGAGCCCGTGCTCATTCAGGTTCTCCACTTTGGGCACCATCTTGAAATTATGCCATGGAGACACATGGAGGAACAATGCATTTTTGGTGACCAGCCCTTGAGTTTCATTTTAAATAAGTGCCAGGATGACACGTGGAGGCCTCCGCTTACTTTGCATTTTTCTTATACTTTTCAACGACCAAAAGAGATTGCCTCAGAGCATGACATATGGCACCTTCCACTGAGCTTTAAGCATTAAGGAAAAAAAATTCAAGTCAGGACACGTAGCGAGCTCGTGCTCATTCAAGGTATCAAATTTTTGGGACCATCTCAAGGGGCACTATGGTGACACGTGGCAGTTTGAAAATTCAAAGGGGTAGGGAGGTGGACCATTGGGGCAATTTGGATTTTTTTCCCCTTGACATGCAAATGACTAAAAACATCAAAATGGCCCACAGGCCCGATAAAGGAAAGGTCAAAGCTTGCTCTGGTCAATGAAGGAGGTCAAAATCTTGGGGAAATTTGGAAAATTTTCCTTTTGGGAGAAAAGAGTTAAAAGTAAAAGGGGAAGTGTGGTTCTGCTAGAACCACATTGGGACACATGTCGGGCCCATTTTTCAAGGGGAGCTATGGGGAAAACTTGGAAAATTTTCCTTTTTCCAAAAGGAGGGTCAAATGGCAGAATTTATCCACGGTTCCTTTGGGGCCCACCTTAGGACATGTGTCATGCTCATTTCTCGAGGGTGGAGGTGCGGAACAAAATGTGATTTTTTTTTCATTTTTCCAAAATTTGTAAAAAGTCAAAGGAAGCCCCTGATCCTATTTTAAAAGTTGAATCTTCCATGTGGACGACCCAAATTTAAAGTAAAGATCAATGGTAGATGAGAGTATAAATCGATTTTCCCCATTTCTTTTTGAAACAAGCGCCTGAAGTGCGAGTCTTCATGATTTCTTAGTATTTCCTACACACCAAGTAGAGAGGGGAGTTAATGTTGATATCTGAGTTTGGTGGAAAGATTTGGAAGACATATTTCACCATTAAAATGGTCTGACTATCGTGCTCAATCATATTTTCCATTTTTCTTCTCTCGAGCACGCAAGGAGCCAAATTTGATAGATTAGGGGTAGAAGTGGTTAGAAAATTGAAGAAAGAGTGATCTACCAGAGGAAAGAGTTGAATGCGGGAGATATTCGATGAGATATGCCCCCTCGAGCACTGACGACTTTTTACAGATCTGATTATGAGAATCACGATCAAAATCATGGCAAGCACTAGTGCATTAAATGTTTTTGTCTTTTAGGAAGAAGGGGCTCTGTGGTAAATGTTATAAATGGCACAAATTTTTCATGCAAATGGTTGGAGGTTAGAGTGTTAGGGGTCGGGAATGAATTTTCTAATTGAAAAGGCTTGACATAGCCCATCATTTTGAGAAGCCATTTGAGAAACCTATGTATCTCTTTTATATAAAAATCTGATCATGTCAAGGTGGTTGCAAGTGTACAGCCATTGACAAGCTCTGAGACTATTCTAGAAACTTTCCCTACTTGATAAATTTGATCAAATATGAGCTATTCTGTGTTGTCTTGAGAAAAATGTGTTTGTTTTATTTCTAAATGTATGCAGTAGTTTTTCTTGTTTCTATTGCAATATTGTATTAAAAATCTAATTCAATCACATAGGTCTCAATCCTTGTGACAGTTTAGTGGCATCTACAATTTCATTTCTTGGAAGAGCCTTCATCTGGGAGTGAAATAAATGATTTAAAATCACTTCTCTTTCATTTGTTTAAAAAGATTATCTAAGCCTTTGGGTGTACCTTAGGCGTGATTTGGCTTAGATCTTGATACTTTGTTGGGTTTTCTAACTCGAGCCTTCATGTTAGATTCTCATAGATTGTATGAAAAAGTGCTAATCTGGGCCTCCATTGAAGCACATATTCTAGTTAAAGAAACATTTTGGTTGTTCTGTGGCATTCTATTGGTCTAACCTTTCATTTTGTAATATTTCTCAAGGATCTAGTGAGTCAAGTTCATCCTGCCCCACCTCCCACAAAAAATTCATTTAAAACAACCAATCCTACCCATACTACCCTTGTTTGTCCTGTGTATGCACAAATGCATAATTTCCATTACCAAAGCATGCAGAAGCAATCAGGGTCTCAAATGTCTTTAGTAACCTTTGCCTTGTTGTGAAAATATCTCCATGATCTAGAAGTGACAACTCATGAGATTCAGATCTAGTGTGTTGATCATATTTTCCCAAGGTCTTCTCTATAAAATTTATGCAAAAGAAGGATTTATCATTGTTCTTCAATAAACAAAGGTTACAAAATAGGTTCTCTTACCTTGGTTGAAAGGCACAACCTAAAATAGTGAGGATAGATCAAATCCTCTTGAGGGTGCTATCCATTTCTCCACATTTGAGTGACAAAGGGCCAGTTAGATCTCATCCCCGGCTACAAAATGACTCACCATGATCTAATTTGTCTCTAAGTTTCTTGTCAAACCAGTGATGTTGCTCAGACTTTTGAGGAGAATCAATTTGGATACCAACAAGGTCCACATTCCTTCCTGGTTTTTCTTAAAACTCCCCACCCATGTGCCAAACTTTGATAGCTTTGACCTTTTGAAAGGGGTGGTAGATTTTTGAATATCAACATGCTTTTCACTTGTAGTTTTGACCTCCACCACTCCAGGGGATCCCGTAGGCTTAACCACTACATCAAAATATCCCAAGGACATATCCAGTCTTGCTGATAAACCAAACATCCCCCAGGCACGTATGAAACTTCAGGGAAACTCACATATGCAATATGTATAGTGCCATTGTAGCAGAAATTAAAATTTTCAACCGTTAAAAAAGTAGAAACAACACTCTCTATTTATTAATTTTAATGCGATATTGTTTATTTCAAATGAGTTCTTATAGACAATGGATATACTTTGTATTTATGCTTAATGAAGATGTTAAGATGTCTCAGGAATACTAAAAAGAGTTTGGAAGCTAATATCATTACCATCCATGATTATGAAAATAGTGATAAGTAATCATATGAAACCATCACCTTAGCCATACATGTTGGCTTGTGTGTACTAGTTACTCTATTTCATGTTGTCGATGTCAAAACCTAATATAATATCCTTTTAGGTCAGCCATAGATATGTGAAATGAAAGTTGTACCTTTCAATTTTCACTAATGTATCAAATTTCCCCATAATGAAAAATATTGTTCCTTTCTCATTGATGCTAATCCTTTTGAATACTTTTGTAAGCTCCTAAAAGGTAGATATAACCATGCAAACTATTTTCCATCAACTGATATATTCATAGTGTCATTTGTTATACCATTCATAGATGAAAACCATGTAGATCCTGATATAATTTTCCAACCACAACCTTATACATAAAATTCAAAACCATCTGCATCGAAATCACCACTTGAACTTAATTTTTCTCATAAAGGTTAAGATGAATACAATATTGAGAATACTTTTCATGTCATAAAGTTACCATTATCTCTTTGTAGATATGGAAGACCCAATGCACCCCATATGAATTAAGCTCTAGTCTACCACATTGGAAATACCTTATGGAAATAGTATGGATACATAGAGGATGAACACATTCATGGCTTCAATGTCTCTTGGTTATATGAATATCGGATGGATGATTACTAAAAATCCACAGATGACAAAAAGGTTCATAAAATGATGAAAAATATGAAATGGAAAGGTAGAGGACTTGGTCCACAAAAATAAGGCCATCTTTAACCTATATTATATGAATAAAATCTATAACTTCATGGTCTAGGTTATGAAACCTTTGAAAAGAGGTCCATAATATTTGACATAATAACAAGTGAAGAGGACTATGACTCCAAAGTTAAGACTAGTAACACACATATCCTCTTAAAATACCTAGCTGAGACCAATTTCTTCGAACACCTATCCATCCATACTCTCAAATTTTATATTGTCTACCTATCTCTTATCCATAAAGACCAACAAAAAAAAAATCCATGGACCTCTTCCAGAATGATGAGGTCATCGAGGAGTTTCTTAAGAATCAAGACTATATTCCTCTATCAGATCACAAGAAGCATTTCAATATAGACCTTGATTCTCCAAATTACTTTGGTAAGGAATTCGAGTGCTATAGTTAATCAATATAGAAAAAATTAAAAAAAAAAAGATAAAGAAAAATACAATCTCTTATAGTGAAAACCTCACTGAGGCGTTATTTGAGAAGACAAAAAATAAGAAAGAGAAAGATAATAAAAAGGAAAATGACATACCTCATGGAGAAAACCTTTCTAAGAATCCAAAGAGAGGATAATCAATTCAAGATCAACCGGATGGCTTACATAAAGTAACTAAATATTTTCAAGATAATAACACATCAAAATGCTGGTAGAAGAGACCATCAAAATCAACATTGCAACAAGTGACAACCCCAAACTACTACAAAACTTAGTGTATTATTTTCTTAATCAAAAGTAGTTTTTTTAAAAAAATCCTTACTAAATTTTAATATGTCTTTACATAGTCATGTAAGGACATTCTAGGCTTATATACTTATTTTTTCATGGATAATGTTTTGGTTTTCCTATACGTGAAACCCGTACAACAAAATTGAGGAAATGCATCCTAAGGTTGCATTGTTGGTGAAGTCATAACTTTAGAAACTGATCAAAGGAAACTTCATCAGATCTATAGATTAGTCTAAGAGAATATATAACATTGTGAATGTTGCAAAGAATACACATGGGATCAATATTTGCACTAACTTCCGGGGATATCAACAAGGATTTTCCAAAGGATGAATTTTACCTTACCAAACATAGACATGATAGTTGAATCTATAGTAGGACACAAAATTTTATCTTTAATGGATGGATTTTCAGGTTCTGACCAAATTGATTGCTGGGAATATCGAGTATAAGACAAACTTCACAACACCCTAGGGTAAATTTTGTTACAAGGTCATGCATTTTGGCCTTAAGAACACAAGGGAAACCTATCAATGTGCAATGACTATCATTTTCCATGATATACTTCATGAAATCATGGAGGATTGTGTTGATGACATTATTACCAAATCGACACCATAGTCGATCATCCAGGTCATCTTGTGGCATATATTTGAATGATTGAGTGAATATAAGGTGCACCCTAATCCAAAGAAATATGTCTTTGATGTTACTTCAGGGAAACTTTTGGGATTCACATTCTCATGAAGGGTAATATAAATTCACCATACTAAGGTAAAAACAATCATGGTTATACCTCCACCACAAAACCTATGTCGATATGAGGACTCAAAGGAAATATTCAATCTATATGGTGCTTCATATCTCATTTTATTGATTAGTGCTTAATTTTAACCAGATTCTCAAATAGGATGTCTAATTCAAATGGACAAAAGAATGTTAAGATTATTTAACTTAGTTGAAATAATACTTATCAACTCCGTTAGTGCTTATTTTTATTATTTAAGAAAAGCCTATGTTGATATATACTTTAGCTACGAGAACATGCCATTGGGAATTTCTCTCATAACACAATGACAAATGGTGGGACCAATCAATCTACTACCTTAGTAGAACCGTTATCACTCACATCTCCAATATTCTTAGTTCGAGAAAATTTATTTGGTAGTAGAATTCACCTTTCATAAATTACGACATTATCTCGCTCAATTATGTAAAAAATATAATTACTAAGGTAGATCCTCTGAAGTATATACTCTATAAAACTTACCTAATAGGATGAATGTCTAGATGATTTATACTCCTAAGTCAACTTAAAATATAATTTGTCAATAAAATATCCATAAAAGGGCATGCTCTATTAGATAAATTGGCCACAATGCCACTATCGTGCTCAGAACCACTTCATTTCGAGTTCCCGATATAGAGCTCTTGTATAATTATGTAGTCCCTTCCTAGAATTTTTTTGATCCATCTCTCAACATATGTGATCAATATCCGACACTGTTCTATGCACATCAGATGGTAATATTATACCCAAGTCTTACCACATTATTTTCATATGCACTAATAACATCGTAGAGTATGAAGCCTTTTTTCACTTTTATTGTAATATTTGGCTGTTGAGCCCTCTTTGTTGACCGTTTTCCCTTCTCTGCGTTGTTTCTCTCACCTTTACTATCTCGGCTTTTGAGCCCTTTTGTATACAGGGTATAGTCCCTTCAAAACTATTTGCCCTTAATAATAATAAAAATTTGGGAATTCTATTTTAACAATAAAGTAGGTCAATTGAGAATATCGTGTAAAATATGATACAATTATTCCTTATAAATGAATGGTTAATATTTTTAAAGGGTACTTCTTGATGATTACATTTTAACAAGTTCCTCATATAAAGAATAAAGCTACAAATGCCATGGAAAATATTTCATCCCTTCTTAAATTTGATATAAATAAAAAAAAAGAGTTTCTAGTTAAACATATATTTTTCCTTTATGGTTTGCGTAAATCAATTTGAAGCAAGTACAACCAAGAATACAATACTTCTCTCAAAAGAGTTATCACTTTATTTATTGTAAAGCACTTAAAACTCAACCATAGATCCAAAGGAAAATAATAAACTTACGATATTGCATTTGTATAATATTTTTTTAGCTAAGGATGATTTAAATAATATTGGATTATAGACTTGGTGGGATTTTTGGAAAAGCTTACTAGTAATGGATAACTTTGAAGCTCGTCTTTGCAAAATAAGCATATGTATGTTTTTCAGGTATGATATGTTTGGTAGGTATGAAGATCACTGGTTATTTGTTATTGATATTTTAAGGGGGAGGGTAGTTTCTTTTATGACCTTAGTGTCTTAATGTTCCCATGGAATGAGTCCATCCTTAACTGAAATGCTTGGAAAGAACAATCAAGTTAACACAATCTGTGAAATAAAATTTGCATTCATTGATACTCAATGTGCACAAAATTCATCTACAGTCTTCACAATCCTAACTACAAATCATGGAGTTAGAGCTGAGATAAATCACTTGTTATTTTTGTCTTATACACCCAAAATACCATTAAGGTAATTACAAGAACTTATTTAAAAGTGATGTTGCCTACGATTTTACAATTGATTTTTACCATTGCAAAATATACACTATCCTATAATAATCTCACGAACTAGAAGAATACAACATATAAGAAAGACCCTTGTGTACATAAAAAAGTAAATATAATACAATATAGTAACAAAATTATATTGCCTCATTCATTCATTCAAAACAAATAGAAAGGGAAAGTAGAGTTTGGTCAAAAAAGTCATAATCTATTCAAGTAAGTTTTGTCTAGGGGACATAAAAAAATACCTTCAAAACCTACTAATAGTTGTACATTGCTACGAACTCATCTCTTTCTTATATATTTAGACACATACAAACTTGTAAGAAAAGAGAAACTACAACCAAAAACTTAAATAAATCTAAAATTCTACAACTACTCTTTAATCCCTCTGCACTACATACATGAGACTATTACATTATATCGAAGGAGAGAGAGAGAGAGAGAATAAAAATATGATTTTTCTCTACAACTACCTATAAGGTGCATTAAAATTATGTAAAGGAGTGTGAGCACCATGTTAAAGTCATGCATTCCTTCTCATCTTTGCATGTTTAGAGAAAAAAAAACACTATACTCCATCAAGATGGGTGGTTGACCAATCTGCATGACTATGAACTTGAATGCTGAAGAATATTTTATACTTTTATCCCACTAACCACAATTAATTCATTAATCCGATGAATCCTATTTGAAGGGATTGAGGAGACCTTTCCAATGATATAAATTTTTAAGATTTGGAGCTATGGATCAAAAGATATGGCCCTATGAAGTTTTGCATGTCGGGATGAATAGGAGCTTGACATGTGGTAGTATTTGATTGGTCATGGAGATTTCCTCTTCCTAAATGTGTGTGCTTTGAATTTTTTTTCTTTGTGCCACGTGTTGGTTTTACATTGGTTGTAGGGTCGGGAGCACCCAAAATGCCATATGTTTCGTGATTTCAAGGGTTTGGAGTTTCTAGGGTCCATCACCTTAAAATGTGATGGAATGTTTCCATATGTCCCCTTGGGACCATTGATCTATTGCCATTTGGTACCTTTTAACTAGATCATTTTTCCTTTCATGTTCCATATGTCTACCTACTAAGCATTTGGACCCGAAATATTAGGAGATTAGTTTATTCCATGGGTTTGAGATACAAAGTGAGCCCAATTTCTATGAAGACTTGAAAGAATGGAGACATGTGTCATTATTGGCTAGTTATATATGTGCCATTTTTCATTTCCTACACCTACTATGTGTTCATTGACCAACCTTGACCCAAACCTAGACTTGATATATTTATCTATTTTGATTGATTTTGGAGGTCCGAGGTTTGCCAGGGTCCATCGCTATGAAAATATCTAGAATGATGGCATGTGTCCTATCTCGAGCCATTGATCTATCACCACGTGGCCTTTTCCTTATTGGTGTTGAACTTTGATAGCCAAATGAGCATAAAATGGACTTTAAACTTAACCCACTAATGAATTAGCCTTAGTATCCTATGGGTTTTCAAATTTCAACCGTTGATGTTTTTTAGAGGTGGATTTTGATGACCATATGGACATTCCAAACCCTCATTAAAAATTTAAGTCCATTTTAACTGATCCTTTTTAACCATTCATGCAACTTTTCCTTTCATGGTCAGGTTGCATGCCTTTGAGCCTTCATGTCTTCATTTTTTTTGGGAGTAGATTGGATCATTTTAATGTAAATTTGTTATCTTTTATGAAAGATGTAGACACAACCCCTTTCAACTATCTCTGTTTTAGGATCTTTCTTGAATAATTAGACCACTAAATCAGTCCCCCAACATTTTTGTTGAATATTCTCATTTATCTTGCTAAGGCACAATATTTATAGAAAATTTGCACTTCTTTTTACTCGAGACTAAACTTTGAAGAATGGGGAACAATTGGAAACACACGAACCAATTAAAATACATGGGGAGTGATTAGAAAATACCATCTCAATCCAAGGAATTGGATTGAGCTCCAACAACAGCTCCTATTAGGGATGGCACCCCACAATGGGTGCCACAAGAACAAAGACTAGATGCCTAGTCCATAGGGCAAGGATTCATGGGGATAAAACACACGGGATTTCAAAATAAATGTATAACAGGTTGGGGAAAATAAACAACACAAGAAACCTGGTCACTATAGACTAGAGCACAAAAAAGGAAACACAAATACAAAAAAACACAAATGGTACAAAACAAAACAAAAAAATCAACTAGACTATAAAATTTACAATATCATACCCAACCTTCCATCTTAGTCCAAGAAATGTTTGATATGCATGCCATTAATAGGAAACTCTAACAAGTTTCCTTCTAAGTCCTTCAGAAAGAAAGTATGCTTGCCAATTCTATTATCAATAGAATATGGTCCCATCTAGAGGGCATCAAATTTCCCATTTTTTCCCTTGTCTTTATGTTTTTTATCCCATAAAAGGACCAAGTCTCCAACATTAAAGAATCTTGGATTGACCTTCTTGTCAAATATTTTTTTAAGTTTTTCTCTGAATTTGACATGTATTTGATGGGACTCTCTTCTTTCCTTACCTATTTTCATACTATGATTAATCCTTATTTGAAAGGGACTTTATTCTTCTCCATTCTCAAATTTTTGCATGAATTAATATGTAGAAAGTTGCAAGTGTAAGGTAAAAATGTCTTGATGTCCATAAACTAACTCAAAAGGACTCTTTCTAGTTGGCCTACTAGTTATAACTCAATTTTCCCATAATACAAATTTCAATTTCTCTCCCCATTTTTTTGTTAATTTCCAATGTTTTTCTAAGGATTTTAAGAAAGTTCTTATTTCTTGATTCTACTTGGTCATTTTATTGATGATTATAATTTTCTCGCATAAGCTAAATTAATTCCATATTCCTTGCAAATTTTTTCCAATGTCTTATCTCTAAAGCTCATGGCATTGTTAACAACTATCTTGTAAGGCACTCAAAATCGGAAAATTATATTATTAAGAATGAAGTCCATGATTACTTGGCAAGTTTCTTTCCTTGTAGGAATAGCTTCAACCCATTTGGTAAAGTAGTTAGTAGCTGTTAATATCAATTTATGACTAACAATTAAAGAATCGATATCTCACCAATAAAGTCTAGTCCCCATTGTTTGAATGGAGATTCTATAGACACATGATGGAGGGGTATGTACCCAAATGCTTTTAATATTCTATAAAAGCATTGAAAACTCTCAAACATTTTTACCAATAAGGAAATATATTTAAACAATGGAGTTCACCAATAATTTGCCCTCAAAATCTTATGAGAAGTGAATCTCCCATCAAAATTACCTCCGCATACTCCCCATGGAATTCAATAAGTATAATAGGTGCTTATTCTTCAATGATTCATATCAGCAAAATCCCCTCTCATTTCTTCCAATTTACCCCATGATCAGTCAAAATATACTTGTGGGAAACTAGCTTGAGTTTCCTTCTGTGATTTTTATCTAAGTGCATATGACAATTTAAATTTTTCAAATAATAGATAATATCTCTATATTAATATGAAGTGCTTAAATTTTCATGAGGGTGCAACCCATATTCTTCAAAATTTTTGTATTTCAACAAAAATAATATTTCTCTCTCCAATTAATTTTGCAAGGCCTAGACCCTGCACCATATTGGTAGTTTTTATGTCCACATCATATTCTTGTAATTTGTTGATGCAACAATATCTCTTACTGGATACTTCCATCTGAGACAAAATTTCTTTCACCATTTTGTGAGAAACATAGGGTACTATCTTTATGCTAAGAATATAAATTATAAAGATTTTGATTACTTTAACAAGAGAAAAATATTTCTTTTCCATGACAGAATACTTCACTCGGATCCTTGTAAAGCTTTTCTAAACAAGGCAATAGGATTTTCATGACCTTCTTCATTATTTTGTAGCAAAGCACAAAGGAAATAGTGAATTTAAAGGTAAATATATATATTCCTTTCTATAATTAGGGATAGCTAATACATGGGTAGTTTTTAGTGCCTCTTTTATTCCATTAAATTCTTGAATAACCCCTTCTTCCCACTTAATGATTTGATCCTTTTAGCATACTAGTGATGGTGATAGTAATCTTATTAAAATTTGAGATGAACCTTCTCAAGAAATTTATCTATCCAAAGAAGGACTGAATACATGTTGGATGGAAAAAAATGGGCTAAGTGTTGGGCGTGTGAATGTAGGGCACTGGAAGAGCACACGATGCTACAAATATGGATGAAGTGCCCAGGATCAGGAGTTAGTCATTTCTATTGGTAAGGATATTTTTGGAGTTAGTTTACTAAGAACACAAAGACATGAATACTTGCAGTCCATGCAAGGGTTATTTTAGAACAAACATTATCCAAACACCATGCATAGTTTAGGCTAATAATAGGATTTCTACTCAGAGTTAACTATAGGAAGTCTATTGTTAGAGAATGTTCATGTTCTCGCATCCTTTTTGTAAAGGTGCATGGCTATTATTACCATGTGGCCTATTTTGAGATAGTGCATGGGAGATAAAGGGAAAGTCCCCACCCCTATAAATATGTATTGATTTTCACGGTTAATTTGGTGTCAATTTCTAGAGTTATGTTGTTGGTTTAGTCACGCACATGACTCACGGAGATACCTCTATAATGTTTGAAGCTTTTATGTTTTACAATATTCAATACACTTTGGATTTTATTGGCTAGATAATGGTGTTGAAGATGAATGAAACTATTCCTTGTATGGTAAATCATGTTGTAGTCATTGTTTAGTTCATATTATATATATTCTAAGATCTAGATCTATTTTATGCAATGTGGACTGTAAACTATTGGTTATGAATCTAAATATACATATGCACTTTCATGCTAACATTATATAAAAGAAACTCTAAAGAGGGACCTAGTGCCTTTTTGTTCTTTGGGTGAGTTCTCAACTTAGGCTGAGTGATGTGTTAGTGCACCTGGGTCATTTATAGTGAATTATAGGTTGCATCATTGGTTCCATTGCTTAGACCTCTTTCTTAGTTGTATTTCAAGATGTTTCATGATGAATCCATACTAGTTGACCTTAGTAAGTGTTGAGGATTGGATAGTATATCGGAAGAAAATACACTCGAGATTTAGCACTAGATCTTCATTTGATGCACACACGTGTGTTGAGAAGAATCTTTATGACTGATTAAATAAGAGATTATTTATTATCTTTCCCATAGAACAACACGAGTGGCTAGTTGCTTATGCATATAAAGTAATTGGAGGTTTCACACACTTTTCTGGACATAAGAGAAGAATTTTAGGCTCTTTATGATTCTGATCTAATTTGGATGTGCACTTGTGGATACTTGGTTCCGTGGTGTTCGGATAGATATATTTTGGAGTACTAAATTTCCACTTACTCTTGTCCGAGGTAGCTGAGTTTCAATTTTACATTATCCCATGGGATCATATCTATATGGAATTCCACCAAAGATCAAGATCTTAATGATAACCCTTAATTTGGAAGAGAATTCGATGGTTAGCTAAACCCCACCACATGTGGGGGAAGGAGTAGGTGTGGTGAAGGATGATGGACCTATCAGGAGAGGGGAAAGATAATAAATGTGGCTTGAGTTCAATGAGGCACACGAGATGGATTTAGATAAGTAGTGTAAGGTTGCGAGAATGGATGGGTTATGGAGAGAAATGGATCGTGAAGGATTTAGAGCTCACGCAGAGGACATGGAGCCATAACATCTAGAACTCCCCCATTTGGGAAAGCATGACAGGGAACCCTCATCAACCTCTTATGAGAGCATGCCAACAAAGACAACATGGGTTGTGGGTGTGCATCTGAATCTACCTGGTGACCTAGCCCTTGCACTTGGTTTTCTAGTTTCTAGTACATCCAGATTACACAAGCTAGTCTAGGTAGTAGAGTAGCAAGAGGTAAAATAGACTTATCAACAAGATTAGGAGTAAATCAAATAATAATTACCTTTATGTCTAGGAAGAAATCTTCCTTATTATTTTAGGCCTGGTTGGAGGTACCTTTTCGGACGCATCATCGGCATAGAACATAGGTGCACAAAAATTTGGACTCACATCAGGGAGTAGTGTAACTCAAAGATTATGGGAGTTTAATTTAGTACCACCATTGGTACACATGGCATTACATCCTCCGATTCAAGTCTTGTTATAGGTGGAGGATAAAGAGGAATAGGTGGCTTGGGATCTAGAGGATTTGGTGTATTTAGAGGTGGAGGTAACACATGAGGTTTTGGATCTAGTGGGCATGGTCCTAATCAGCCCCAAAATATTTATATGGATATTTCACTTCATCTCCAAGAGTATAGGGGAATATAATATGTTTTTGATCATGTCCATATGTGTGAGATATTGTGGCATGTGAAAGGAATTATAGCTTCTAACTGCAATGCTAGTCAGTTTAAAACTACGTTACAGGGACGCGTACACAACTGGTACATGAATTTTGACCCTGAACAGACTTATGTGGATTATATGGCATTACAAGATGCTTTCATTAAAGAATTTAATGTCCCTAAGTTTGAGTAGAAAAGTATAATCATGCTCAAGGATATAAATCGGGCACACTGCTTTGAGAGTGTCCGAGAATATGATTCCCATTTCATAACAATCTTGTCTAAACTATCTTATGATATGAATGCAATTAAAATTGCATAGTGGTTCGTCGAAGGCTTGATCACACCTTTTATAAGGGAAATATCACATAATAATTATAAATACTTGTGTGAGGCACTTGAAGTAGCTTTGTGCATTGAGGCGATTGGGAGCATAGACACTTTGGAGTGAGCCCATTCTTGGAAGATAAAATTACAGCAATGGAAAAACAATTGGATAAATTATCAACCAATACAACACATGAGACATGCACTAGAATTTGGTAAACATATTTTGAATTAGAAGGGCATACTAAGGATAGTTTTCCTGACATATCGGTGTGCTCCTTATTGATGGAGTGTGAGATATGTCATTTATACCATGATACGAGCCACTTCCCATTGTTGCAACACGTGATAAGGAAGAATGTGTCCTACTACTGTAATATTTTTCGGTCCACAACTCACAATACTGAAGATTTCAGGTTGATTGATCATATCCATGATGCCATTGATATTGGTGTATGATAGATTTGAGTATTGAATAACTCTAAGGATAAAAGTGAGCAACATGATCATGATCACACTTAAGGGTTCTATGATCATAATGAAGGGCACTTTGAGGGAGGCCGTGGTGGATGTCGAGGATACCATGGTGGATTCCAAGGCCAAGGTCATGGTAGTGGATGAGGTGAGTTCCCTCGTGGAACATGTTATACATGTGGATCTCAAGACCATTATAGGTGCAAGTGTCTTCAAAACATTACTTTTTCTTTTTGTGGAAAGAATCATAACTATTAATAATTCCATGAATTATATGAACATTTGAGTAAAAGCATAAAAAAGAGAACAAGGGCGTAGGGATGGATAGAATACAACGTGCCATGGAAAACCAATGGATGCTAAAGTTATCACTAGATCGCGAGGTAATACATGTGAATATTACTACATGCGTTGAGGCTGCATGCATTAGAGAAAAATTGCAACAGAAGCCTACCATTACTAAGGAGGAGGTTTTACATGAAAAATATCCAAACCCTACACATCGAAGGAGGTTTATCAGAAAGAATGGAGGTACTCGAAATCTTTAGGGTAAAATACAATGTTTAAAAACATATTCATGGAAGTTAGAACAGAAGAAGGAATCTGTGACTTTCCATTTGGATGTTGATGATCTCGAAGGAAGTATGCAAGATGTTGCATCGGAGAGTATTATTCCATTACTATGGATTTGGTTAAAGGAAACACTCGCACATTTTTATTGAGAATGGAAGGTAGATTTTTCATGCTAATATCCCCCTTGTAGCTTAGATTATGACAAGGAGATCACTATGAATGTTGTTGTGGACGGATGGATTTTGAGCAATATTTTTATTGTGTAACATTCCCATTTTAAGACTTTAGAAATAAGGGAATTGTGTTATCTTATATAATATTATTAGTTCTAAATTAACATAATTTAGGACACACATTCCAATGCCAATCCATCTAATAAAAAAACCCATATGCGATTGTAATTGACTCGGTGAAACATCGATCACTCATTTCATGACTTGATATTAAAATGATATCTCATGTTAACTCAATAATGTGTATACTACATATACCTTGTTTCTTTTAACATTTTAAGGGTACCCAAGTGTTGTGTATAAGAGTCCTATCTGAATATTTGTTACCAATATTCATCTAAAATCATGCATCTTAAACTAGGTGACAAAGCACAACGTAACCGATGAGCTTGCGATACTTTTCCCATAGTTTCTAAACATGTTTATCATGTTTACATTCCTAGACAGAATACTCATCAAAAGCAAAATGTATCTCACCATAATTTTTTTGTTATCTAGAATGATCTTTCCCGACTCCCGCCAGTCTAATCTGATTCACGCTTTCACACTAGAAAAGTTTAGCAACATGAACTAGTGTAGAAGACTACTCGTAGTGACTAAGGATACATAGACATACTAAATCAACTTATGTCGATTGGGTGTGTCTAATTATCCTAATTCAACATGAGTTAAACTTGACACTAGATCATTTTCCTATCCTTGTATAGGGTAGAACTATGATCCAATCTTACACTTATGTCAATCAAGTTAAAAAAACTAAGTGGGGTGTTGAGATATAGAAACTACATCCTAGTATCCTCATAATGACTCATGTCATTACGAAGGTACTATGTTGTAGTTGATGTGTACCAACATCCAACTGAATTTCCTCAACTAGACTAACATACATAATATTACAAGTTTATTAACCCATTTAAACATTGTTTTAAAGATTTATGATAGCAACGGTCTAAGATTCAACTAAGCATCATTTAACCTATAAGGTTACAAGTTGAAATTAAATGTGAGGTAGGTATGAAAGTAAAATCTTCTTCCTAACCATTCAATTTCATGTTTAAATTTTGTCTTTAAATGAAATAACTTGTATCATATAAGGAAATTATTAATCTTAATGTTATGAAAGTGTGTTCATTATATACTTTCTTATTTCAAACTTATCTTAAACAATTTTATTAAAAACACTTATTTTAGACTTCATGAAGATGAATTCTAAATTTATTTAATTAATTTTTAACAATTCCATATTTTGATTAAAGAAATCTGCCTAAGGAAAAACACAGTCAACCATTCTCTTGATATATTATTAACACTTTAACAAGATCTTTAGTTATGTCTAAGTCATTGATTTCAAGGAAAATATCAGTTTTCCTATATCAAGGACTAATGTCCATTTATGAAAATAGATTACACATGTTATAAATACAATCAAGAATTCATACATATATATCTATATAATTTAATCATAATTTCTTTATATTGTTTAAGGATAATTTAAGAGTATCAATTATTTGTTGCATCTCTTTTATGTGAAAATAAACAAACCAATATTTGAGACCCCCAAACTCATATTTTATAAATACAAGAACTCTTAAGTTTCTTAGTCATATAAAACTTAAATATATAAACTTCCCATTCCTTAAAGATATTTCATAATAATATTGTTGGTTCGAAAATCACCGCTTGGGAAGATTTATGGATAAACGAGTCAACAAAGCAGTGTACGGCATAGCCCCTCTTTGAGTCAAAGAAAGTGAAATTGGTTTGTTGCTATTCTACCAAAGCGGAATCATGCAAGTCTCACAATATTATGCCTTCGGGGGTTTGGGATCTCATCCCAGTAGATGGTGTTTCCATCATGGGAAAGAAAGGAATGAAAGAGAAGATGAAGAAAGATCAGGTCCGAAGGGAGAAAAGAAATGAATTCCAAAGTAGAAAGGTCAGAGGGTTTATGGTTTGGGATTGGTAGTAAAC